>JAQMYM010000017.1:3011343-3032798 GCA_030014255.1 Parauchenoglanis ngamensis
GCAAGAGTGTGTGTGTCTGTGAGAGTGTGTGTGAGAGAGAGCGAGAGTGTGTGTGAGAGAGAGCGAGAGTGTGTGGGAGAGACAGCGAGAGAGAGAGAGAGTGTGAATATATATCCACCTTCATTTCTTCATAAATAACTATGTGCATGATGGAAAGCCCAGAGCCTTCCTCGGTCATTACAAAGACCAATTACAACTATATCCAAACCAAACCAACTTTATTCCCTCGGTGTTACACATTCTAGATGTGTGTGTGTATATGTATATATAGTACCAGTCAAAAGTTTAAACACCCCTACTCATTCATAGATTTTTCTTTATTTTGACTATTTCTTACATTGTAGAGCAATACTGAGGACATCGAAACTAAACACACGTGGAACACGTAAGGAATGATGCGGTAAACAAAGAAAAGTGTTAAAAAAAACCTGAATATGTTTCATATTTTAGATTCTTCACAGTAGGCAGCGTTTACCTTGAGGACAGCGTCGCACACTGTTGGGGTGCAGCTTCATGAGGTCGTCACCTGGAACGCTTGTCGGTTAACAGGTGAGCCGGAAAGTCTTGCCTTCTTAATGTATTTGAGACTTTAGAGTTTAATCAGTTGTGTTGTGTTGCTATACAGTAAAACAGCCCTTGGTCCACAACTGTAGTAATCCATGTCATGTCAAGAAGTGCAAGCTAAGTAAAGAGAAACGACAGAACGTCGTTCCTTTAAGACATGAAGAAGTGTCTTTTAAGTAAAAAATAAAGAAAAATAAAGTGTCTCTAAACATATGACTGGTACTATGCATATAGCATCCCTGCAAACATTTGTTTAAATCATTAAAGAACAAAACATAATATTTTTATCCATTTATAGTTACTTTTAATGTTGTGGAACGTCAGTGAAGCAAGGCAGTTCCTGTTATTCACAAAGCAACGTCTATATTTCTCCTTGTTAAATAATATTTACGTTCATTCCTTTATATTTCATTCCATACATCTATGCACCAGATTAACTAAACCTTTTTTTTTTATTTTTATTTTTTTAATTACATTATATATATTTTTTTTATATAGTATATTTGCTATGCAACCTAAAACTGAAGCTAGGTAACCATGGTTAACCAAACCTGTCTACTTTATGCTAGCGAAACATACTGTATATAATACCTAGCTAGCTATTAGCGCTATAAAATAAAGTTTTCATGTACGGCTGGTGTCACACCAAAGCTCTTTAAACATAAATAGCTAAATAACTAGCTTGCACGGTAGATATATAATGTAATGCATATTTAAAATGAGACATTAAATCTAATTAGATTAGCTAGGGTTACACCCAAAACACCACACTCTTCGGTCATGCCTCAGGTGGAACCCTTTAAGGTTCTCTGAAGAACCCTACAATGACGAGTTTTCCTGTGAGGAAAAGGTTCCATGTACATTCTCTATGTAGTAGCTAAGAACCCTTAACTATCCAGCGAACCTTTTATTTTTTCTCCAAGAATGTACAATATATAGAAAGCTAGCTAGCTCAACACCGGAATTTGGACAGGTCAGCTAGAACCAGCCCAGCAAGGGGAACCGTATCATACACTATTTACAGGAATGTTGTCATCTCGTGTGTCAAATTAGAACTCATATTAAGCATCATCAGTTAGCACACCACTTCCTGAACATACCCAGCAGACAGCTAAGCAGCACTAGCATTTAATTCCTTTATTCTCATCTCATCAGCGTTTGCTAAAAGACTGAAAGACCTGAAAAGACGTCCTTCACGGCGTTTTAGTTGCTCTGTCTGCACTTCTTTTCATCGCCGAGTTTGTGCTTTTGCTAGAGACGGCGCTACATGGACGAGCATCTGGACTTGATTCAGATCGATAGATTTAGTCCGTGCTGACTTTTTAGAAACTCTAGACTTTTGCCGTTGTTTTTGTACAACTCAGATTTCTACCTTCGTTTGTACTTCGCAGCCGGAGACGTCGATTCGGATTATCTGTCCGTCAAACGCTAACTGTGGCTTAAACAGCTGAGAAAACAGACACGAGATCTCCATCTGCATGCTGTACATTACTAAAGCTAATACTACGTTTCAACATTAAACACTTCAACATGCGTTAATGGAGTTTATACCACCGAGCGTCTCAAATCCGGCTGGGTCAGAAGGTGTTGATTCATTTTCTAGAACAGCTTTCCTGACGGTAGGAACGGTTTACATTCCTGGGCAAAAAAAAAAGAGGCAAAGCCAATATTGCAAAACATGAAGCTTTAATGGTCTCAACAGCAAATCATTGGTCAGGAAACTGATCAAGAATGAAACAAACAGATAAAGTAAATTGGTGTGCGAGCTTTTCTCTTGATTCCCTTTAAACGTTGAAGGCTTGTAGGTGAACCTGCAGACGGCTTTTTACAGAAAGAAGAGTCCATGTTGTTCCGTTCTTCAAACAGAAGAGATTTTGGAACATTTTTGAACCCCCGGACAAGTTAGTTTCAATTTTATATCATTTAAACTTTTCAGTCTTGTCATGATTTTCTCTTTGCGCACCAGAAGACTGTGTAAGTGAACTTCCCTGTTTCCAGCTTTTCCCCCCGACAGTTTCAGCATCGAGCATCGACCAGCGAAACAAGACCGAGGCCTCAGGAGCGCTTTTTTAATTCTTCTTCATTTCCAGCCTAGTGATTTTTGTTGAGACCATTAAAAGCTTAATGTTTTGCAATATTGACTTTGCCTCATTTTTTTTGCCCAGGAGTGTATCCTGATCCTCCACACTCACTCACTGAATGACTGCTATAATGCTAATGAGAACAAGAACAGTTAACTCTCTTGTTTTCCTTGGCAGCAAATATAACTATGAATGGATAAAAAGCACAACGTTTCATTGATTAATATAAAAAACAAATTGCAATCGTTGTAGTGTAGGAGAAATAACACACTTTGACACATGCTGTTAGAGGAAAATGATCAACTTCAGGATGGTAACTAACTCAGTAAAAGTGTTTTATTTCTTATGCATGAGACACGTCGAGACTGATCACGTCTGATCCTCACCGTGGTTGTCTCTGGGCCAAAGAACCGGCATCATCACACTGACAGGTAATTAGTGTAGACTTCTCGCAATGCCGTCTCAGAAATAGCGCAAGTGGGATTTCTTTGCCCTTGTTTCTGTCCCAGAATTGCACACACTTAATAAATCATCACAGAAAAGGCCAGCGCGATAGTAAAAACTGCAGCAGAAACCCTTGAATAAATGTGACACAAACCACAAGTCAGCTTTTAGGATTCAGCATGCGTTAGCGGCTCAGGGAGCGGGGCGTGTGTACGGGATTTTGTATTAGCTGTGCTGTGGAGTTTGTCAAATCGACCCACTGCAAGATGTCACTCAGCTCACAGATCCTGATTTTGCTGAGTCAGCGGCGTCCACGGAGAGCAACGAGGATCTTAAATGATCACCACAATATTGTTCGCTAGCTTTGCCTTCAACATGGCTACAGGTTTTAATTATAAATTATATTTAGCTAATATCCATTAGCTATTTTTTATTCCTGCAAGGGTGTGTAATTTGGAGTCTAGCCTATTGCAGTGCATTGTGGGATTTTGTGACTATGTTGCCAACAAAAATGATGAAACTCCCAAAATAGTGCATCTAAATGTAGCTAAACTAGATCGTATTGTGTCGTTAAATTTTGTGTCATTTTTTTTTCATTTTGTGTCGTCCAAAATGAACACTAGGCAGAGTGTTGAGTATGAAAAACACAAAAAAAATGAAACCAAGGGCTAGTGCTGGTGAACAGCTGATCAAATTTGGCTTAGCTACAACCTCTTCATATTCTCACTCAGACTCAGTAATACAAAATACGCCTGGGACTCTCTCGCTCTCTCTCACCGCAGGACGCCCATTCCAGTGCCTCTTCAAAGCGGAGCCGTGATGAAACATTACACTTGTGTTTTGATTTGCCCCTCTGGAGCAGATCAGCTTTTCCACCCACCGTAACATCCCTCCAAAGGCAGACTCGAATACCTGGTGTCAGGCATCACACGGGAACTAATCCAGGATCAGTTCTTGGCATTTCATATTCACTTCTTGAATGGTGAAGGGGATGTGATCCTAGATAAGCAGCCGTGCGAGGAAAGTGTGTGTGTAAGTGTGTGTGTCCAGTCTGTGCTAATAAAAGGAGCTGAGAGTGGGCAAACAGAGCATTATTCAGTAGGCCAGCAGGACGTCCTGTTTGATCCAGAATAAGAGGGAGGAAAAACATGGTTTTCTAGGGTACTTTCCTGGGCTTATCCATAGAATGCACTGCACACACACACACACACACACACACACACACATGAATATAAAATCACACACTTTGTATGCATACATCTATTTTTTAGCCATTTTTCAAACATAGAGATGTCAGCTGATCGACCTTCATGAAGTCTAGGTCATGAAGGTTTAAGAAACTACCTGATAAGTTGAATCAGATGTGCTAAATGAAGCTGAATGCTAAACTCTCTAGAGCGGTGATGTGATCTATGCATTTTATTGGCAGGCCATGATTCGGAAGTGTAATAATGTCCACTCTGAACAGAAAAAAAAATCCACTCTGAACGGCTTACTCTTTATAATTAACACAGTGTCCAAGATTTATTTCATAATAAAATACGAAGTTCCTTTTAAACTCCTTTCATCGACTATTTTCACTTTAATAGTACTGAAAAACGTTTTCCTACATCGCTCAGAATGCCATTAACTACTTGCTGATAGTGGTGGCGGTGGGATTTACCCATTTGCTTCATCACTACCTAAAAAAAGAGCGATGCAGCGGTGCTTTAGTCCTTATTCTGTCCACCTGTACAATCTGCTTAAACCGATCAGCTTCCAAAGATTCAACTTTCACGCTAGTACCATCCTCAACATCAATGCACTGGACACCTCGTAGACTGAGAACAAACCATGTTGAGAATTGCTAAGCACAACACAAATAGTTCAACACAATCGAATTTAATGTATTTCGGAGTGGAAGTTTTGGTAACCATTACCTGCTCTCATGAAGGGTGCCAATACTTTTAGTGCTGACGCACAAATGGTGTTCGGAAAATGCCATCGTATCTCGATAACGCCATCTGTGTGAATATGAATTACACAGTGGGGTTTTTTTTTGTTTGTTTTAAAGTATTAACCATAGATTAGCTAACCAGATATGAGCCAGCCATATAGCTAACACGTCACTGGTAGCCGAGTATTGAGAAATACAAACAAGAACGGCATGCCGGAGGATTAATACGCAAGTCAGAGTTCTTTGCCTTTCAAATTCTGGTTTTTCAAAGTCAAAACCTGAGAAAAGAAAGTGCAGGACTGAACTTGTGTATGTGTCTGTCCGCTCTACGCGTCTTCCAGTCTGTTCACGTTAAAATAAGAAGCTGAGAGAGGGTAGTCAGAGCATTACTCAACAGATCAGCAGGAAGTCCTATGTGATTCAGGATGAGGAGCTTTGCTTGTGACTAAGAGGGAAAAAAACAACAACATGTTTTTCTGGGCTGCTTGCCGGTGCCTGCTAATCGAACACAGTGCGCAGATAAACACTTCATATGTTGTTTAAAAGCTTGAGGAAGCATTTCATTGACGCAACCATATTAACAATGCTACTTAACTAAACTAAACTCTCCACCTTCCGTAACAAAGTGGAATTCTTTAATACTTAAAAATACTCTAAAAATCCTGTTATGATAGCCCGATAGCTAACTAAAGTAGTAAAGGTTATAAATATTTATTAACCATAGTAAAAATCCTCTCAGAAAATGTCCTGTTAGCCAGTTAGCTACCCTACAGTAAAGGAGATGAACAGTATTAAAATCCTCTCAGAAAGCCTGTTAGCTTGTGTTATCCAGCTAGCTAATTTAAAGATGATTAACATTTATAAACAGAACGAAAACTTAAAGTTAGCTTAATGAATACTTCAATACTTAATCACTTCAATCAATACTTAAGTTAGCTCATGCTAGTCAGCTAGCATTAAACAGGACAGAGTCCTCTCAGAAAGCTTGTCAAGTTAGTCAGCTAGCTTGTTAGCTTAAGTAGTAAATATTACAAACATTTATGAACAGGACTGAGATTTCTCTCAGAAAGCTTGCTTAGTTAGCTCATGCTATCCAAACTAATTAGTAAAAAAATATATATATATTGAATCTGAAAGAAAATCTCAAAGTCTGTCAGATTATCTTGTCAGGTTAGCTAACTGGCTAGCATTAGCAGTGATGAAGAATGACATAAATGAATATGAAGATGCCCCTCAGGGAGCACTGGTGCATTTTAGCATGTATACCTTTTAGTACGTCTCATTGCTAAGAAATAACTGAAACACATTATTTATTCATTAATTATACAATCCTAGTAAACGAAACACGAATGGCTGGAATTCAGATGGGAAACACTGCATTGCTCTGACTGCCTGAATTGCCTGTTTATATACAAAAGAAATTTTTAATTCTCTAAAAAAAAAAAAAAGAAAACTGTCAGTGAAGCACTTATAGGTGCATTTTAAATGTCTTCAATCATTACATGAACTGGGAACCAAGAGCCAAAGGAAATGCATAAATTCTGCACTTCTGAGATAAGTAAAAACAGTGTGGTATATTATTAGGCTTATACGGTTATCAAAAAAAAGTTAAAGCATTTCTCCCAAAGTAATGCAGAGCTAATTAAATGTCAAGAGACAAAATAAACACGGCCAAGGCGACGGTGCTGAGAGGAGCATTTCTCCATTTCATTTCAGCCTGTCCTTCTTCATAACATGTGGAAGTTGTTCGGGTTTTAACAGCAGTGTTGTAATGGAAGTTGGCTATTTTGTGCATTTAATTACTTACTTGGTCCGTAAAAGTAAAACCTTATGTGCTCCCTCCACTTGCAATCAATAAACAAGAAAGTGGAAGAATGCAGGGTTAGGCTATAGCTACCCAGATTTTCTGACCATGTTCATTTCAACTGGATGATGTTTTAAGTCACAAGTTAACCTACTGACCTGTGCATTTTAGTGCTTTCCCTGCATTAACATACACACACTTGAACTCAGGAAGGACTGTTAATTAGCTGATTAACTACATCAGGTGTAGGTGCCAAGAGAAAAGGCCATGCTAAAGAGAAAACACCATGTAGTTTGAGCATAGTCGAGGTACTGTAACAGGTCTGAGTTATTTTCCATGTGATACACTCAACACTTTATTGTTGTAAATTAATATTTTATAGTGTTATTTTTATGATCACCCTATGGTTGAGTGAATCAACACTCATGGCTTTCTGAATTATGAATTAATTACATGAATCAACATGTTATGTTGCCTGAACACTAAAATTGTTTGAATTAATCGATTCCCAGATTGAATCTCAACACTGCATCTTGTGAGTGAGTCGTTTATGTGAGTGAACTTTGCCAGATTCGACTCTTCCTAACTTTTTGTGTGAATCGACACAGAACTGAATCACTAAATTCACACAAGGTTTTTGTAACCGAGAAACTTTGCTTTGCTTCTTTACCTTTCTTTCTTTCTTTCTTTTCTTTATTTTAATAAGAAAGCATGCTTGTGGTCGAGCTGTTCAAACATGAGTTGATATTTCTATTTGTTTGAATTAACACTGAATCATTTGTATAGGTCAACTCCTCAGAATGTCCGAATGATGAATCGTTTGCATGAGCCGATTCCTCGGACTATACGAGACAATAACGTATGGAAATGCATTAAAATACTACAATTTTACATTTTTGTATTATTTTGGGGTTGTTATTAGGGGAATGAAATTCTGTAGAGAGCAATGAACAAGTGTAATATCAGAAAGGACAGCAATTATGATTTTCAATGAAAGTGTGGTGTGAATGACTTTAGTAGTCTTAAACAGTCTAAATGACTTTTAATAATTTGCAGAGAGAGCAAAAGATTTATTGGTGTATACTTATTGCAAGCATTATTTCCTATACTACAGATTATTAAAATTATCAGTAAAATTATTAAAATGATGGTCAAATAAAGTCGTTTTTATTCACATGAACCTGGAGAATAAGACTCTCCTCTTTCGGGTGGTATTTGTTTCCGCCGCTAGATGGTGCTAAAATTCACTTTCATAATTTTCCCTAAAGAAGAGCAGCAGTGAGATTTAAAGGAACGTCTGTAAATTAATCAGACTGCTGAAGTATGCACTCTGTCAAAGTAGTACAGAGCCATGGTTAAAGACTTTCTGATGAATAATTAAGTACCTATATACTATATAGCTATTTGCAGGGTGAATCTACAGTTATATGAGCAATCTGCATACCCTTATTGCATTTACGTCATTTTGGCAGACGTCCTTATCCAGAGCGACTCACACATCTGAGCAGTTGAGGGTTAAGGGCCTTGCTCAAGGGCCCATCAGCGATAGCTTGGCAGTGCTAGGATTTGAACTCACGACCTTCCGATCACTAGTCCAATGTCTTAACCACTGAGCTACCCCTGCCCTTAAACATTAAGGTGTAAAGTGTGAAAGGATTAGAGGTGAATTTCCTTTTATTTGATCCAGAAATCCTTTGAACTCACCTGTACCATGGGCTCCCCTTATAGTAGTGCTTTTCTCTAACTAATACACCACCAGACCAGAAAAAAGCAACACTGCTCATTTTTAATCTAAGAATAAGATCATTTTACACAATTTATTCTGTTATACAGGAAAGCAATTAAACATTTCATTCTGAAAGCAGAGTAGGAATGTTTCTATTGCTTAGTCCATGTGTTGGTTATTAAATTGCTGAAAAGTTTCTTTAAATTAAAATATAACATATTCTTATAAGCATCAGCAGCAGTTAAGCACCAGCTTCAGCGGTACACTGATCAGCCATAATATTAAAACCACCTGCCTAATATTGTGTAGGTTCTCATTGTGCTGCCGAAACAGCTCTGACCCGTCGAGGCATGGACTCCACAAGACCTCTGAAGTTGTGCTGTGGTATCTGGCACCAAGACTTTATCAGCAGATCCTTTAAGTCCTGTAAGTTGTGAGGTGGGGCCTCCATGGATCAGACTTGTTTGTCCAACACATCTCACAGATGCTCAATCAAATTGAGATTTGGCGAATTTTCAAGGCCAATTAACACCTTGAACTCATTGTCATGTTCCTCAAACCATTCCTGAACAGTATTTGCAGTATGCCAGTGTGTGCATTGCTGAAAGACACCACTGCCATTAAAGAATACTTCTTCTCATAGTCCATCCATGCCGTCTCTTCCCCAGGTAAGTTATGCAGACGCACCCAGCCTTCTACATGATGTAAAGAAAACGCGTTTCATTTGACCAGGCCACCTTCTTCCATTGGTCTACTTCAGATGCTCACGTGCCCATTGTAGGAGTAGGTGGACAGGGGTCAGCATGGGCACTCTGACAGGTCTCTGTTCTGACAGGACAGAACACATGTGTGTTCTGACACCTTTCTATCATAGCCAGCATGAACTTTTTCAGTAATTTGTGCTACACTAGTTCTTCTGTGGGATTAGACCACAACCAGAACCAGAATATTTCACTCCTCACACGCATCAGTGAACCTTGGGTGCCGATGACTCTGACACTGGTTCACCTGTTGTCCTTAATTGTACCACTTTTGGTTGGTACCAAACACTGCATAGCAGGAACATCTCAGAAGACCTGCTGTTTTGGAGATACTCTGAGCCAGTCGCCATCATAGTTTGGCCCTCATCAAAATTGCTTAGATCTTTACGCTTGCCCATTTTTCCTTTTTCCAACACATGAACATAGAGAACTGATTGTTCACTTGCTGCCTAATATACCCCAACCCTTGACAGGTTCCAGGGTATCGAGATAATCAATGATATTCACGTCACTTGTCAGTGGTTGTCGCATTATTTCTGAGTGGTGTATTTATACTTTATGTATTCTTAAAGGTTTCCTCCTATTTTTTTTTTCATTATCCATATTCTTGTGTATTAAACCATCTCCATTTGATCTTGTTTTTAATGTTTTTTTATACTGTATTCTAGGCAATAATGGTAATAAACACTATACAATGTTCTTAGCCTTGTAAATAGGTTCTAGTTTGGGAACATTTCTAAAAGAGAAACTTTGTTGTAAGGTTTTATTTAAAACCTTGAAGTTTTCATCTACAGGGACAACGAGAGACATGTTAAGGGATGCAGAAGTATATACCGAGGGAGACCTGCCTATTGAGTTCTCACTATATATCAAAGTCCCCATGGAACTGGAACTACATTTCTTTAACAAGTCACTGGCAAGTGATGTCATCAGTTTGTGCCTCCTGCTTCCTGATCCACTCGAAAATTCCCTCCAGACACACCGGCTGGATCCCTGACAGACAATCTGTTTTCGGTTTTATTGTATTTCAGTTGTTTACTTGGTGCTTATTTGGTCTAAAAATGGCCTAAACTGCAGCTAGTCAGTGTTTCGATATGTTCAGTAAATAAACAATGTTGATTAATTTTTTTACAAACTAAAATGCAGAACAAAACTTTTGGCCTCAAAGCCACCTGACGACTGTGGAGGTGCACGGTGATGACATCATGAGGTAGAGAATGGTTATAAAGCATGCAGTTTCAGGGAATAAAGAGATGTAGATCCAGGAGCAAGTCCTGCAAGATAAAATCATGTTTGCCTCAATCATCTCAGGAGCTCAACTCAGGTTCTGTTCACATTTAACCTTCACATAACCTTCCTGATTAATTACTGTTCAATTCCTGTGTTAATGTGCAAGTGTGAAAATAGATTTTTGGCTTCATTTGTTTTTGAATAAAAGCATGTGTGTGTGTGTGCGTGTGTGTGTGTGTGTGTGTGTGTGAGAGAGAGAGAGAGAGAGAGAGAGAAACAGACACAGAAAGGCAGAAAAGCAAGACTGACTGACACAGAGAGAATGATAGAGACAAAATGAGAAAGAGAAACAGAAAAGGCAGATTGAGAGACATGCAGAGGGAGACAGGAAGAGAAAAATAGAGGGAGAGAAAATATATAGTCAGAAAGAGAGACAGACAGACAAACAGAGAGTGAGAGATTTGGAAAGAGAGAGAAAGAAAGACAGACAGAATGAGAAAGACAGAGACAGACAGACTGACAGCCAGAGAGAGACAGAGAGCGAGAGAGAGCGAGAGTTTATTACCTAAACTATTATTATTATTATTATTATTGTTGTTGTTGTTGTTGTTGTTGTTGTTGTTACTTTATTGTCATATGCACACACATCCTTATTCTTTTTCATAGATGCTGGAGTACAAAATAAAAGATTAATAATAACAAATAAAAAAAACACTTTTTTATACATACACCGTGTGCGTTATTATAGTGGTTTTGTTGTTGTTGAGTGGTGCATTAGAGTCGATTGAGCTCCTGGAAGACGCACACAAAAGTTTAGGAGCTCACACTGTTGCTTTAGTTAAAGCCCCACGGTGCCGCTGATGGCTCGCGCTTCATCTCCAAAAGCCCCGCGGGGGCACGAGATGCTTCAATCAGATTATTGGCCTGGGTGGGGAGTGTGTGGAGGTGGGGGGCTTTAGAAGGACTTCGAGGTGGGAAAAGGGTGAGGGGAGAGGGGAGGGGGGGTAGGTAAGCGTCTCAGTGATGCTACTCTCTTCATTCACTCCCCTCGCGCGGAGAAACACAGCAGCACGAGACGCGGAGCTCATGCGCGCGGCTGGTTCACGGTCTGGAGTAGGACCTGTTGCTGACCTGTTGCAAGGTTGTTTTTTTTCCCTGCCTTTTTTGCATGCAAGCTGAGTACAAGGACGTCATTCTTGGACTGTTGAAGATGTTCGTCCTGCTCCGCGTTATGTAGCTCGGATAAAGTTTTTTTTTAAGTCGTAGTCAAGGTAGAGAAACATAAATAAAGCGCGTGCATGTAAACAGTGATAGTGAGAGTCAGCATGGCGGTCACGCGCCGCACTGTTCACCGGATTCCTGTCATCCCGGAGCTCTGAGAGCGGACAGGAGCGGGATAAGAAGCCGGGAAGCTCAGCCGGGAAGCGGGAAGCGCGGAGCCGCGATGGTGCTCACACGGTGCGCGTTCATGCGCGCGTGCCTCGCGCTGCTCCTGCAGGCCAGCCAGTGGAGCGCGAGAGAGAGCTCGGGCTGCGACCTCAACAGGAAGGTAAGCACAAGTTGTTTAGTTTCCAAAAAAAGAAAACAACAGCAACACTGAATGCAATTTACACTTGTTCTCTGATTTATGCATCATTTATGTCAATAAAACTAGTCAAAGTACTTATTTATAGGTTAAAAAAGTTAGATTGTGCCATTTCAAAACATGATTTGGCACGCTGTTCTAGCTTTTAAAAAGTACACCAACCTGTTGCGTTCAAATATTCAGCTCCTAACTTTTATAAAATGCTCGTTTAAACCTGAGCTGAGTGGAATAAAAAAAAGTTGTTCATTTTTATACATTAGCAAATATTGCATGGAGTAGCTTAACTGTATGCTGTTGGCATCAATCTGTGCAGTATCATGTCATGCAAAATCAACCTTACAGCAGCTGAACAGAAAAAGCCGCTTTCCGCTTTGTCCCCTTTTTAAAATCAGATGAAATCATTTGTTCCTGCATTTATATGTATTTTGTATAGTAAATATTGCATTAAGTAGCCTGACTTTCGCCTGTTGGTATCCACTTGTGCATTTTTTACGTGAAGCAATACAGACATTACCAAAGCAACCACTTTTAAACACTTTATCTGAAAAAAAAATGTAAATGCGTTTTTTCTCCCGTTATGTTTTAATCAGTTAAACTCATCCCAAGTGATTGCATTATTCTAGCTGAATGAAATGTGTAAAGATGTCCAGCAGAGTTCATTAATCTCTGCTGTCCTGCGACGTGTATTGCATTAAATGACATATTAACAGCCCATTACAGCAATTAGCGGCTTTCCAATAAACATTTGGGGAAAGTGTTATTTCCTATATTCGGGAACATTTCCTATATTGTGCGACCATGCACAATTACAGCTAGTCTGTAATGTCTCAGCTGTGTAACATCTTTCTCACGGGATGTAAATGAAAGAGATAGCAAAGTAATCGTACAGGATTAATGAGTCTTTCTGCAATTCAGCATAAATACCAATTTATAACAAAATGTTTGTATGTGAAATGAGCAGAGCTGTCCACTGTGAGTGATCACTAATCACCTCTTACACTCTTTTATTCACAGCAAAGTGAGCTCAACTCCTTCCTGTGGACCATCAAGCGTGACCCACCGTCGTATTTCTACGGCACCATCCACGTGCCCTACACACGGGTTTGGGACTTCATCCCGGAGAACTCCAAAAAAGCCTTCCAGGAGAGCAACATTGTGTACTTTGAGCTGGACCTCACTGACCCATACACCATTTCAGCACTGACGCGGTGCCAGCTGCTACCGCAGGGCGAGAACCTGCAGGACGTTCTGCCGAGAGACATTTACCGCCGCCTGAAGAGGCACCTGGAGTACGTCAAGCTCATGATGCCGTCGTGGATGACTCCGGATCAGAGGGGCAAGGGCCTGTACGCTGATTATCTGTTCAACGCCATCGCAGGAAACTGGGAGCGCAAACGACCCGTGTGGGTCATGCTCATGGTGAACTCGTTGACCGAGGCGGACATTAAGACGCGTGGTGTTCCTGTTCTAGACCTCTACCTGGCTCAGGAGGCAGAGAGGATGAAGAAGAAGACAGGCGCTGTGGAGAAGGTCGAGGAGCAGTGCCATCCTCTCAATGGGTTGAACTTCTCCCAGGTCAGTGATTCTCATGCTCATGTGTACAATTCCGTCAAAATTGTTTTGAAAATTGAAAGAAATGTAGTAAGGATGTCATACAAACAATTCCTAAATTCATGATTTTGTTTGACGTACAGTTAAAAGCTTAAATGACTGGTCAAACATTCCAAGAACTCAATAATTCAACGAATCCTTCAGGAACCTTCTTTTCTATAAGTAATGCAGCATAAAAACATATAATTAAAATGCAGACTTTTTGAGAGCTGAGATGTCCTCTGGTGCTCTTTTGCCAGGTGAGAGAAAGATCTTTCCGCCTCTGAAAGTGCTGTCTCTGCAATATTAGCGCTGAAATTTTACCACAAGCCCGTGGGAGGGAAAGTGGTGCGGTGTTGCGTTTAAAGCTTGACGGGGCAGATGAGTGGCTGTGACTGGTGGAGGGACAGGGGGCCACAGCAGGTGTGGGGTTTCTATCAGCTGAACAAATAGTCTGCTCTTGGCGTGTCTTCCGTTATTAAGATAAATTTGAAAGTAATGGTTTTCGTCTGAATCGGACTCAAAACGCCCTTGTTGCAGGAGTCGGCTTATTAGGTGCCCGCAATTACCAGCGTCCTTCAGAGCACACAGAGCCGCTCAGAAATCATGTAGCGGCTGCTGGAATTTGGGGCTAATACGGGGACGGAACTAAGGGGATTACTCGTGGCAATTTTAAGCTAACACTCAGACGGCTAAACACAGAGCCGGCGCTCATAGACGGCAGGTCTGTGCCGTGGAGTCGGCTCTGTCCTGCTGGTCTAATTGCTGTTATTACGATAGGACAGGCTGAAGATTGTCTGAAATATTTTCTTGTGCCTTGCAAGGGTTAATAAATACAATCATGGAAGATGAAGCTCTGATTCCTAAGACATCACTCTCAGAAATGAAGGTGCCAAACTGTGCGTTTGCTTGTTACACATGTAGCTAGTAGTTACGTAGCTTGTGGGCGTGGCCTGTCCAGCATTTTGTTAAGTTACAATGCGAAACAGCAGTAGTTATATGGAGTTCCTAAAGCTAGCCACGGGAGTTAACACTGATCAGTGTTTGATTTATGCGTCGCATCATACTAGCTTTATTTACAGATTAGTAAAGCTAGCTAACTATACAAGCTGTATATTCTCCCCAGAGCCAGGAATGATCTCTTGTACTTTCTTCCAAGCTTTATTTTTCTTCGTAATGCCTTAGACAGTTAGTGAGAGTCCACACACAACAGAATGAGATGAAACCGCTTTCGTAAGGTTTTCCTTCATTTTCGCATGTTAGATAAAAAAAATAATAAATACATAGCTAGAACTCAACTTGTGCGTGGGGAATTGAAGAAAAGTCAGACCACGCATGTCACAGGATTGGTCCGAGGAATCATTTGAGCCAATTGTTTGGATCCCCTGCTTTACAGCAACGTACCTAATTTGCATAAAGTTATACATAGAAAATGAACAATGGCTTTGTCGCTTATTTCAAGTTTACAGGTGACTTACTAAGTGTGCGAAAAAGACGTATCTTGATGGTACCACAGCAGCAACAAGCAATGCTAGATTTTGTTACGGAGTGTTTGTGGAGTTCCTAAGAAAGTTCATGTTTCGGTAAACGTGCATGTTTGTCATTGTGGAAAAGCTACCATAATATATTTTTAACGAGCTAATAATACAGTAAAGACAGGGAAAATATCAGTTTAAGTAGCTTTCCATTATAATTATAGTTTTGGGCTGAAAAGATATACTTCCTGAAATGTAGCCATTTTTGCATGGTGAACATAAAAATTATGAACACAAGTAGCATCCATCACCAAACCTCTCATCATTCAGAGTTTCATTGTAGGCAGCAAATCTTTATAAGACACTTGAAAAGTCAAAACTCATCTCCTTTAGTTCCCAGACATTGTGGTGCACAAGGTCTCCAAGGTCTATTAAGGAGAATGATTAGGTTGTCAAAATAAAAAAAAAAACCCACCAGACCAATCCTAAACATCCGTGCACTTTGTGAGAACGCTGCTGATCTTGGATTAAGGTTCTCCTAGACTACATTCATTAGGAGAAACGTACTTGGAGCCAAAGAGCTGGAGCAGCCCTCGTCAAGGTGGTGTAGGTGGCGTAGCGATGGAGAGCGAAGGGAAGTACTCGGGTCTGGCCGCTGTCACAGACGGTAATGAAGCGTAGCGAGATGATGAATGATGATGTGCTTAGTTTCCATCCATCTCCAAGAGGAACACGGAGGAATGTGTGGTAACCTCCTCCTTCTCCTCCTCGAGGTTCATCAGCTTCAAGGAAAACTCCACCATGAAACACATTAAATATGTTTATACTGAAATGTTTGGGATGTGTTTAGTGATCCAGGTGCTGATTTGTTGGTTGTTGGCAGTCAATGTCATGAGAAGTAATGCTGTTGGCTCAAACGTTGGACTCAAAGTCCCAGAATGCAGTGCAGCTATATGATGGAAAGGTAAAAAGGAGACACCTGAGGTGGTCTGAGATTCCGTGAATCAGATTTCTCAGATAAAACGTACAGGCTTATGAATGTCACTACAATTATTTCCAGATATTTCCCACAGCATGGCATGGTAGATCTCGAGTTACTGTCTGTATGGAGTTTCTCCTCTGCGTTCTCCGGTTCCTCTAACCTCCCACATAGGTGGACTGGTTACTCAGAATCTCCCATAGGTGTGAATGAATGCGTGCATGGTGTCCAGCAATAGATGTCCCATCCAAAGTGTACTATCCCAGCGTTCCCGGGATAAGCAGTTACTGAAGGTGAACGAATGAATGAAAGATACTCGCAACTGCATCATGTTCTTCTTGTCTAATCCAGTCATCCTTTGACAGTACTGTAAATGTGGCACCCTGCTAAAATCTTTAATAAGTTTTGGCACCCAAACACCCCTATAATGAGAAATAGCGTGAGCACACATGGCGTGCATTAAAGGAATATTTCTGCCTGTGTAGGATTCCAATATGAGTTTTTTTTCCAGCCGATCGCACCGGCTCCGGGAAAACTCAACCTGTTACACTTTTCATGGAAAAAGGACTTTTGTGCTTGAGTTACTGATATCCCCTTTTTCCAACGACATGGTGCTGGTTCAAAGAACCTGTCAACTTTTTTCAAGAACCATCTCGTGTTTCAAGCAATTTAAAAGTTGAAATAATCCGATTTGGGAGTTTTGTAATGCATAATAACTGTGCTGAATTTTATAAGGAGCTATCTGTTCTCAGTGTGTACTTTCTGAAAGGAAGCTTTATGAATAACAGCGTTATGACTAATATTATTAGCGATGATATTCATGACGCCTCCACACAAGTGGTGTTGCAATGAATATTGAAAATGTTGAAATGTTGCTAAATAATTATTTAACTCTCATGGAGAGAGGCCACGTTGTCTTTCCTTTGTCTCCCTTAAGAGTCCCAGAAAAATGAAATAAAGGACATTTTCCATTTTCCATTTGGACATTTCATTAACATTCAATTAATACAATATTAATTGTTGAATGTATAGAAAAATCATTATTGAATGTATAGAAAAATCCAAAATTCAGTAGCTTCTTTCAATAAAATCAGGCAAAAAGATTTTTCTCTTTAGTGCTGGTGGAAGTTCATCAGATGCACTTCATCAGATTTGTTTGGTTGAGTTCAACTTGAATCGATTTCATCTTACTGCATCTCTCCGCATATCCCATTAGGTATTAGATCTTTTAATAGTGTATTGAGAGAAATTCTTAGAAGTTACTAGAGATTAGTCTTTCCCAAACAGCGGTGGTCTTCTTTGTATTGGCAGTATTTAGGCATCGGTCCATGCGCTCCGGGGAATTTGGCCGGAGTGGAATACATGTCCAGAGTCTCACTAATCAGATTAAATAAAAAATGGCCGATATTTCCATCAAGTGCGGAAACAAAACACACACTACACCATTTTCTGTGGTGAGCTCAATTCTGGGTAAGGATAATAATTCCTCCATGTGCTTAGAGTCAAGTACCCAGATTGAGACGGCTTGTATAATGCTGTTCTTCCCCGAGGCGGTTGATGATTACAAAGGAAACAAAAATAGCAGCAGTAAACCATATCCATACCGAAATCATAATTCACATTGGCCAGATTTGCACGCTGTTTAAACAGATCTCACATACTCATGATGTGGTATAACAGGTGGTTTCAATTCAGCTGGTCTTAGGCAAAGAGAATAGGGAGTAATGTTGGTTGAGTTTATAGGGAGTTTGACTAGGACTGCAAAGTGCAGACGATTGTTTTGACGCTGCGCCGAGTCAAGACCGCTGAATTTGATCTGTCTGGATTTATTGCCTTAGACAAAATGTGGATTAACTGCATGGCATCCTGTCTCTGCGTATTTCTCATTCATGCTCTTCCAAGACTTTCAGACAGACGGTGATATGTTTTAATCCTTCTGGATTGAGGCTTGTGAGTTAGCGAGAACTGCACTTCATACTGTGATCCTGCCTCCTACATGACTTATTAAATCATATAATAAAGATCTGATAACACTTTTCCTCCAGACAGAAAAGAACAGAATGGAACAGTTATGAATTCACATCCAGCACCATCCACACCCGGATCGCTTCCTGTTCTCTTCCCATCCTGGAAGGGAACGATTGGTAAAAACCAGGCAAACTACTCAATCTCTCCGAGGGTGCCGATGTTTTAATCGACAAAATGTCAAGAATAAACTCGGATTACATCCGGAATGCTTTTTTCTGTGGAAGAATTTTAAATAGTGTCCTGTCGAGTCCTACCAAGCACCCGGTTCTTTCCCTTGATACCCAAGGGTTAGGGTTAGGTAACCCTAACCCTAGGTATTGGCACCCTTGGGGTTCGTGTGGGTTGTTTGAGCACAGCAGTATACAAAATATATTGTAGTGAATTCAAAGATATTTGGGATTTGAGCTAGCTTGAAGCTGGATTATACATGCATCTTGTGTGGCGTAATTAAATATGAAAATAAGGTGCATATTTGCACCAAGAAAATTATTTTAAAAAGCTTGTGTCTATCTGAAGCATTCCATTTAACAATGGAAGAAAATGGGAACTGAAAAGCTGAAACTTTCACAACATTACTTTAGGATATTGCTGCGCCGTTACTGTCTGCTAGGAATCCCACCCTAGCCCACGGAACTCAACTGAGCCCGAGGGTGCCAATACTTTTATCACAGAGAAAATAGACAAAACGGTGAGTGCAGGCTTTGTCGGATGATGGAAAAGTAGAACAAAGTCATGCTTTTTTGTGGCTGGAGTTCAAATAATGTTCTGCCAGGCACATAGGCCTCTATTATGTCATACACTATGCAGTGAGCATATATATATATATATATATATAGTAAATTTAAAACAATTTAGGATTCAGCGTAACTTGAAGATGGCAGATTTCACATGGATCACGGAAGACAAATTAAAAATGAAGCTAAATATGAGCAACAAGAAAAGCATACAGTGTGGGAACACATAGAAACATTACATTTTGTGATTAAAACATGATATGATGATAAGCAGCCAAAAATGTAGTGACATATTTTGGCAGACAGTCACTAGATGATTTTAGGAGCTTGCTAGCTGGAGATATTTTGGGACAATTTGTGGTGATTGGCACTATTTTTAGCTGTCACTGTTTGGTATTCATGATATCTGGACAAGAAAGGGAACCAAGTTAAGCACAAGTCCTAAGTTACGGGTTTCCGAAAATGTTGGATCACAGATTTGTTCCTGAACCGTTCAGTGAGAAATATAAGCATGACCATTCTACAGCCTGTGATTTTCCATCCGGTGCCATGTGTGTCGCCGTGCCTTCACTTCCACCAGGACCTTGAGCGCACGCTAGTGACCAGTGACCACACTCTTGGTATCAGATTCCTTGTATGTGCCGTCTATCCATATCAGTGTCAATGGAGCTATTGAAATAAACCCACTAAGGATTGCTGAAGAGTCTTGGGAGTTTTCAGGGCACTAATGCAGGGAGGTTGTGAGGAAAGAGACGTGAGTGTCACGTTGCAGCCGCCCTCGAGCACTTTAGGGGTTAAGCACCTTGCTGAAGGACGGAGCTTAGAGAAAGGCCAGGTAATTGAGATAGCCCTTGTGCCGTATCTGAGATTGAAACCAGCGACCCTGTGTGCCAAACTGCATAGTCGCCGGCACACGTCTCCGCTCCGAGCTCATGTTGCGTTTTCGTCAACGGCTCCAGATGAAGTTATGAAATGAGACGTCTCTATTTACAGATGTCTGTGTGAGATTAAGGAAGTCTGCTATTCGAGGTCTTTTCAGTCTCTCTGCAGCCGGTTAGCTAGCGTTCGTTTGAGGAGACGTTCTTGTCTCTCACAGCAGGTTATCAGAGCCAGGGGCGTCTACGTGCATCCTCAGTCGACTGTCCTAAAGCGACCGTTCCTTAATCTGATCCACATCCAAACTCAGTAAGAGAAAAAGAGAGACAGCCTGAGAAACTAAAAAGGAACCCTCCCAACCACCACCACCAAAAAATATCCTGATTGTAGGCGCCAAAAAGCCGACCAAATTTTAACCAGTAGTGTTCTCTGAGTAAATTTCACATTTACTCTTGGGCTAAATATAGTCCTTAGGACACAATAAAATCTATTTTCCATTTCAGTTCCAACACAATTAATCATGGAAGTGCAGAATTAAATGTTCAGTGACAAGCAAAAGAGCTCGTATCAAAGCCTCGGCCTTGCTGATAGCTAACCAAGATCAGGGCTTTGATAAAAACCTAGATTAAAGTCGACGCGATCAAATGGAGCAGGACTAAACGACATCATCCAGGCCAGACGCAGATGTAATTAAAGATATTACGAGCTCGTTCTCTTTTTCAAATGCCTAATATGTGTTACACAAATAACTTGCTGTGCTATTTATCCTAGCTCGGAGTTATGACCTTTTCTTGTCCGAGCGTTAAATGGAACATTTCCATTAAAGCAGGCTCACCCATTTTACACTTTATTTCTGAATTGCTGGCAACGGCTTCGTTTTCCATGAATGTTTGCAAGCTGAAGTGGCTAGGCGTCGGCGAGGCTGTTTTTTCACGTCTTTTTCCTCCGTAACACCTGTGTAAGAGTGTTTAGTTGTAAATGTGTATTGGTTTTTTATGGAGGTTTACGTAACGTGCGGTAGCTTTCGTGAGCCACGTTATGTTGCAATCACTGTTTTTCCAAAGGTTTTGGCTTTTAAACGATGAACATTACAAACAAGCTCTCGTATCTTATCAGATTGATTTTGGGGCTAAAATTAACAAATGACCCAGATGTGTATCAGTCATTACTGGGTAGCTAGCAAGAACAACAGATTAAAGATTAGCATTAGTGCCTGATGTACTGATTATGTAGGTCACTATGTGATTTTTAAGAAACGTGGTAAAGAAAGGGCAACATGACATCTGAAAAAACTAAATAATTTTCCAGGAGCTGTAATTTCACTACCATGTACTTTTTGCACATTTTGATCCAATTTTCATGATATCATTTAGATATAAAAACAGAATAAGTTTCCATATTGTAACCAGAGATAAACCTGTAAATAGCCCTCTTGTACTTTCAGGTTAACTTTGTTCAGGTATTTTTTCATATTTGGATTCATGAATAGTTGCCACACTCACACACATACATACATACATACATACATATGGATAGATAAATAGATATACACACACACAGAGTACATACACTACCAGTCAAAAGTTTGGACACCCCTACTCTTTTTCATAGGTTTTTCTTTATTTTTTTTGCTTTCTACGTT
>JAQMYM010000017.1:3056049-3068446 GCA_030014255.1 Parauchenoglanis ngamensis
GGTGACCCGGGGATTGAACCCAGGACCTTCTTGCTGTGAGGCGACAGTGCTAACCACCGCACCACCGTGCCGCCCCTAATGGAAATATTGTGACGTTTTTTTTTCTTTTTTCGGAACTGCGAATCTGGTTTTTCTGGTAGAATTTTGATCTTGTCATGACTCTGTCAGTCTTCTGTCAGTCAAGCTCGTCTGTTCTTTCCTTCCGAAGCCTCTCGTGATGAAGTTTTCCAAAAGCATCGCAGCACAAAGATCATTACAAAATGGTTGAATGTGTACCTCATTAAATCATGATAATTTTGGGAAACTAAAATAAACTTGGATGAATTTTGCTGGACCAGTTCTGTTCATACAAATAAGGAAAGCAAGCGAAAAAAAAAAGTCAGAGAATCAGAGAATGTCTTTTTCTCCTTCTCAAGTTTCAGATGTTCTGTAGATGTTTGAGAAATTCAGATGTTCGTTAGTGGTGAATGTGTTCAGGGTTGAATGACACCAAAAACGTTTCATACATTTTTCTTAATTCATATTGAAAATTGAATTGAAAAATTAATACAAATATAAGCTTTTTGAAGTTTTTATATTTCAATCTAAAGTGTATTTATAGTGGGCTTGGTCACCCAAGTGCTACAGAGGCACATAGGTTGTTTAAAACACTTTACCTGCCTTTAAAATGCCTTTTAAATTTTAACTTCACTTTATATCTGTAAATGTAACATGAGTGGGATGCAAACAGCACCTCAACATATTTTTGATATAATTTATTGTTTACCACCACCAGGTCTTTTTTAAAGGCTGATTGTGTGAATTTACAAATGGCATCATATCTAAAGATTTTGCAGCAGGTTGAAACAAATTCAGGCCTAACAAGGCTTTCATTCATAAACCTGATCATAAAGCTGAGCCGTTATAGCTATTTGAATTTACATGCACTTTTACATGATGGCTAGGAAATACTAAGCTGTGGGAGACATATGGAAGTGTTTAAAGCAGTGTTTCAGGGTAACTCAATACCGGTACCTGTACAGACACTCATCTGAGTCGCACGGTGCCTTTTGTCGTTTATATTTTTTCTCTCACACTAGCAAGATGTACTTACAGGCTATCAAATCCTGCTATAGGGAACCATTCTGGGAGAGAGAATAGCCGAGCAGCTGTTCAACCCATCACAAACTACTTAGTAGAAAAACCACAAATTCAAATATTTGTGGGCATGTAATTGCGACCGCGGCTGTAAGCTTCATTGTTTACGTTTGGATCTTGTATTCTTTTCACACACAATTAAATTCCCTTTAGAGTCCCTCCTCAGAAGACAAGAGCCTGGGTTCGATCTGGCAGGCTGAAATGTGTGTGTGGCATAAAGGGAGTTTGACGTTTGCAGCGGTGAGGCGTGGCCTCGCCGATTTCTCTCAGGAGGTTTTATCAGACGTCTCGGTGATTAGAAGCATGTCTTCGATTATTGGTTAGCAATTTATTAAATGTATTCTTTATAAGCTTTTTTTCGCAAGCTTGTCACGTAAATCTGGTACAAATGTCAAAACAACTTTCATATACACATTTACATATACAAAATGACTTCACGGTTAGAGTAGCACTAAAAATGCAGCAGGCTCTCCCGTCACCCAAATGGCCATTAATGTGAAGGGGACCGGAGCGGCGCTAAACCGGCGTTCCAGACTCACCGCTTTTTATGAGGGTTGGTGTTTTGCAGTGGGGTGATTTATCACCATGCGAATGACTGTGAAACCGTTTACGAGCGCCGCATACGAAGAGCTGTAGCCTGGAAACACTTCCACCACCGACGGCACCGAGGTGGCAACATGGCGCCGACGGGGTGCCAAGCAGGTGCCAACAAGATCACCAAGTTTTACTGGTCCCGAATCAGTTACACTGGCTGGTAGCTATGTACAGATTCATTTCCTGGCATTTTACTGGTTTCATGTTAGCGGTATTGGCTAATCCTACTTGCAGACTTGGCACCAGAGTCAGCTTGGCTTGATGTTAATTCTGAAAGAATTTGGAATTAAAAAGAAATATGCACACCGGCGAAAAGCCATTATCTTGTGGGCTGTGTGTATTTTATGCATCTTCGCGAAACCTCGCGTGCTTGCTAGCAGTGAAACTATGCGGCGCTAGCAAGCCTCGACATCCCCCTTTGATAAAAGGCACGATCTGAATCAAGTTCACCTCCACACTTTGACCTCTGCACCACCCAAAGCTGTGGCTACACGCACCTGGGATTTTATTTTCTTTGCCCTGAGCCAACGTTCAAACAGTCGCTCCCAAATAGTCGGCGCTTTATGATAGAGAGGGAAGAATTGCATATCTAGTTATTAGCGGCTCACGGAAAGCAGAAGGATTGTGCAGGCCCTTTTAAGTCTCGAGTCTGGAGGCGGGATGGCTGCGAGGTAAAGACAGTGCGATAACGCCGCTCCCCAAGCCGTTTATGGCCTGTTGTCAGGCGCTTGAAGGAACTTTTACCCCCTCTCTCCACTCTTTGTTTTGGAGAGCCTTTAAGTCTGTAGGATTATTCTGGCCTTATTGGATTCTCTTAATAAAGTGCAGGAGCAGCGGGGTCAAAGTGCAGTGGTGCCTCAAAGTCTTTGCGAGGATCACAGTGTGTTGCAAAGCTTGATTTCTGGAGATCGCTAAACGAAAATAAGAAAGATGGTATAATAGGAACTACAGAGGTGTGTAGATGTGTGCACACATCTCCATCAATCTAAATGAATTTATGATGAACAAAAACTAAAATCCACATACACATACTGTATGCTACATATAATCTAGTCGAGCAGCAGTATCTACTGTCATCGTCGCCATAACAACAGACCAAGTGTTTATTGGCACTATGCCAATTTTAGCAAAACATCTTCTAAACGTGTCAAAGTGGTCTCACATTATTGCATTCATACTTTTTTTCCTACAACCTAAATCATATTAAACCGAACTAAATCCAGGAACATCGCGTTTGTTTGTTTGAAGCCGGATGCAATTGCAGAATCAGAAGTGAAACATGTCAAACAAAACAACGAGCACGAATCATAGCATGGCCTAAACATCCCAATGAAAGCCAAAAGCTAGGCAAAGCTATTACAAACCGAAATTAAATAGCGTGCTAAATCAGGCATGACGAGACACAGGTGCTGGTAATAGTGAGACATGTGAGCAGGTCATATAACGTGCAGGGCCTGATGGGTAACGTAGTTCTTAATTTGAATGTCCGTATTGAAATGAAAGTGTTAAATAAAAGTCTCCTCACAGAAAACGTCATGATTTCTTTATAAAAACATTTTTTGGAGCTATCAGTCAGTAACAGGTTATAACAGATTAACAGAGAAGAAGAAGAAGAAGAACAGATCATAAAGCTGCATTACAATATAGCTACTGCAACGAAGTATTGCTGACTGTATCATAAGATAAAATGCATTACAAAGATGAATAAATGTATTTCGTAAAAGCAGAGAGGAGGACGTGGTTTTGTAAAGAGTGCAGAAGAGAAATCTGGAGCGAGTACAGTACAGTTCTTAATGAGTAAAGCATGCGCTGGTAAACGCTGCAACATATGATTGTTTTCTGGCACTATAAGAATCTCTGGTACCATTTTGTTATATGTTGTTTATTGGATGCCTCGCATGCAGTGCAAAGGATTATGGGATTTTTGTACCAGTTAGGTTGCAGAAGTCTTATTTGATCACCAGACAGTCAACAGATTGCATCCGACTGAATAATAAACCACTTTATACGTCTGTATACATGACCAAGCTGTGTGTGCTGTATGCGTCCGGTTGTGCACAGAGCCCTCCAACATATGCCCCATGATGCATTGCAAAGCTGTGGAAGTATAAACACTGTGCACTTGGTTAAATTCTTGCTATCAAACACACACACACACACACACACTCACACACACTCTGAATGAGAAAGCAAAGGAGTGTGTATGGAATTTCTGTCCATCAGCATTAGTGTTCTTACTGCCACTGCCACCGTCACGCTGACTCGACAGATCTGACGCTGAGATTAACGCCGGTTGAAAAGGCATCCTGGCTCGGGAACAGACACGTGAGATGACACGCTCACATAGATCGATCGGCTCCTGTTTATTTTTGCTGGAGCATTTATGTGGAGCTTGTTCCTGTTCTCATCTCCTTCTTTCTCTTTCTGTAAAGTTAGGCCATTTCATTATGCTTTGGTTGGCAGAGAGAGATGTGCATGCATGTGTGTGTGTGTGTGTGTGTGTGTGTGTGTGTGTTTCTGTGCTGGAGATATGCAACACCTCTCAGATTCAAAAGGTAGCCTGTGTCACCG
Source organism: Parauchenoglanis ngamensis (assembly GCA_030014255.1). Taxonomy (NCBI): domain Eukaryota; kingdom Metazoa; phylum Chordata; class Actinopteri; order Siluriformes; family Auchenoglanididae; genus Parauchenoglanis; species Parauchenoglanis ngamensis. Next base: position 3,060,352 of record JAQMYM010000017.1, read on the forward strand.
CAAACTCATGGGCCATTAGTATATCGAGGCAAAGGAAACACAGACCATTCATAATTATTGTGTTTTGTCAAACATTTTGTTTTAAAATATCTCGTCTATTTTGCGCAAAACTGCAATGGAAACCAGGGCTACTGATCTATGGTATGATCTAGATCAGACAGACAGACAGACAGATAGGTAGGTAGGTAGATAGATAGATAGTACAGTCAGGACATCTCCACACATTTACCCTTATTAAAAAAGATCTATGAACAAATTGGGAAAAAAAACACCATTTATTTTTGCTGTCCCAAACATCTAGCTTGCTGGCTACCAGGTAACTGCTAGTACGTTAGCCTGCATTTGTCACGGCTTGACACAAGTGTGATTTCATCATCACAGTCTCCATTTGCATCGCCAAATACACAACCATATATATATAGCTTGTCAAAATATATCACAACAGCCATGCTAGAACGTCAGCTAGCTAGGCGGCTTAGCATGCACACTTTCTCATGAGGAGAGTTTCTGGTTAGCATGTTGTGGAAATCCTCTAATAATTCTGACACGATTGGTTCGAACATGGAGGTTTTTTTTGGACTCCCATTCAGTACATAAGAAATTAAATTTTAAATTGAGATTTGACACAAACATCAGTCAGTGCAAACGAAATCAACAAGGTGTAAATCCATGAAAAATCACATGGGTAAAAAAAAAAGAAAAAAAGAAAACAAAAAGTGGAGAATGACAACTCTGGTGATTGAAATTATTGTTTTTCATTACCCTTCTCCTTTATTCTGTATAAAAAAGGGTCCGAGAAGGAAATTACATTACTTCTACCTAACCGAACCTAAAGCAAGCTGGCCAACCTGGCACACACGTTTAAGCCGGTCTGCACTGAAGCAAAGCGCACGCCGTGTTCTCGCTGGTGAAGGAAATAACGTAAACGATATTTGATATTTGGCTCCTGGTGGAACTGTGCTATACTAATTAATCTCTGACTCTGGGACTGGCTGCTGTTTGAAAGCTGTACTTAAAGCAGACCGAGTGCTTTAGGTGGACTCTCGTCTGAAACCATGCCCATGTAAAGTCTGCACAGTGCTCGGTGCGCTTTCTCATCTCCTCGTATCACATATCGCAGGAACGGCCTGAGCTAGCACTCTGCCCTGTGACTCTGAAACAGCACGCTTCATAGAACGCATCTAGAACAGAACCTTTCCATCTCCGTTCGTGTGAAGTGTAAAGTAGAGTGATGGTCAGACTCCAAATGTGGCCTGTTGCCGACGTTTCTGATACAAGTTTCATTCAGTCGGTCAGACTTGCCAGAATTAACACTTAAAACTTAACTTGACATAAAACACTACGCAGGGTGTGCTGTTAGAAGAAAATTCAATTCAATTCAATTTTAGCACTTTTAACAACAGGCAGCTTCACAGAAGTGTAGTTATTCTGAATATAAACTTATGAATCTATAAATGTATCTATATATCCCTAATGAGCAGCCTGTGGCGACGGTGGCGAGGAAAAACTCCCAAGAGGAAGAAACCTCGAGAGGAACCAGACACAAAAAGGAACCCATCGTCATTTGGGAGGCACTGAATGGTGCGATTACAACTAACACACTTCTGTAACAGGGTGGAGATTTGTGTGCATGGTAATTTGTAAATAATAATCAACGACAATAATACCAATAACGACAAAATAATCAACGACAGAGTGGTGTGATGAAGCGGAGGTACTCTTACCAACTCACAGTTAGGAATTTTCCAATAACTGCACATCAGGAATTGTTTTATTCCTTCTCTACCATAGCAATTTACCTGCTAATCTAGCCATTTATATTTACATTCAATGTTATAGAGCTCTTTTGTTGGACTATAGGAAATAATGCCTATGAATTGTTAGCAAAAAGGCTTTAGTTTTCAATCCAAGACCTGCTGTGCGTCTCCTTGTATCACATTTTGGCATCACACCTAGCCTTTTCAACTCGGCCATGCTCTACGAATCGAAAACAGAACACTTAGGTATCTTTTCCATCTCCATTCCTGTGAAGTGTAAACTGGGCTGACGATCAGACTCAAAAAGGCGCCTGGTTATTGACCCGTCTGGACTACTGATAAACATTTTGAGTCGCCCATTCAAGCTCGCTGTGATGGATTCGCTATAGCAAAGTTGTTTGTTGTTGTTTTTTTCTGCTTGAATCAGTGCTTTTCTGTAGCTTTTTGCTTTGGGATTCCTGAACGCTTTCATTGGGACTCGAGCATGGCGCAGGTTCTCACAGAGCTCCGAGAGGAATGTGGTGCTGGTTAGGGCTGGCACTGGGTCGAGATGCTATCTGCGCCCGCCTTTGCGTGCACTCCTTAATAAAAACAGATATAACAGATATGACATGTATTGAAGCAAGAACAATGACGGGCTCCTGAATAACCTCCAAATATATAAACAAAGCTGTTTCTCAGCAAAAATCCATGTAGTCACTTTCGATGGAGAACTCGTACCCTGGATGGTTTTTTCTTCTTCCTTTCTTTCTTTTTTCATATTTTAATTGGAACTATCGAAATCATTTACTGTAGTGAATTCTTTCATGTCAATACGTTGGCGGACGAGGGAGCGGAAATTATAACCACGCCGTTTTGTACCAGTGCCTCGGTCCTGTCAGTAGATTGTTAGCCTAGCAACGGCGCTCCATTTTTCACGCTAACCACCATCCGGTTAGCGAAGATGGATTTCCTGTCCTTAAAAAGCGCTCCGATTCGGTTAAAAGATTCAAACCGCGAATAAATGATTCTCTCTTTTCAGATAGCGCTGCAGGAAACCATTACTCGAAAAAAGTCCAACAAAAACATGTGGCAAATTTGTTCTACATTGTACATTTAGCTTGTCTACTGCTTATCACGGTCGCTCAATGCTGCTCTTTGTGAAGTAAACGTTATTGTTAATAAGATTTCGAATGCTTGAAGAAGTTTCCTGTTACTGATGGAATCATGACTTAACGTTTGGAAGCGGACACAAAGGGCATTAATAAGTGCATAGTAGAATGCTAAAATAACACCGAGGGGATTTTATTTGGCTTCGTGTCTTTACTGGACTTTGTACAGCACTTACCTCTACAATCTCAATAAGCCAAGTCAGAAAAAAGCGTTCTTATGTCAAGCCCAAAGGCTCCAATAACAACAAGCCATTTGAAGCCATTAAAATCTCCACGAAAGACCTCAGGCGTGGAGGAAGCCCCATGTATCTCAGAAATTTCCTAGTATTATTGACTTAATCCAGTTTTTGGCGCACGTCGAGTTCGACATTTAGTGGACAAGCTTCTTCTGTAATATATAATTAATTCCATTCCCCTTTTAATAAAACTAGCTTTCAGAGTTTAATTCAAAGGGCTTGATCTCATACGACACTGTTATTCCATAATCATGCAGTTCCAGAAAAAACGTAACTGCGCTAACGGCTTAATTTTTCATCTAGCTGAACATCTATCAGACCTCAACAGGACTGAAAACATCTTAGTAGTATTCTCAGGTTTCATTCATATTTTCAAGTTCTCCAGAGTTGCTTCACTCGCCAGTCAGCTAGCACTAAGCGCTGTCATTTCTTGGGTAGCGGTGCTTATGAAACCCACAAATTTGGTTCCAACGTTACACGGCTATAAATTTCAACCAAGCGGACCCACTTGTCCAAGGACCAACAATTACCGTCTATCTTTCAGACACTAAGGCGGTTATTCTGACCTATTGGCTAGTTACCTCTGGCTACAGTATCCCATTAGCCTAGCATTGACGAAGAGGGGGGCCTTCAACCTGTCGTTAGCCTGATCGAGGTCAGTTAAGGGTTAGACCAGGAGCCAGTCTGTCCGAGCTGTTAAATATCAAAGGCTGACCTCTCAGACGGGGCGAAGTTACAGCGCTACACACTTCAAGATTTACTCAAGCATTTTACCCGTATACGTTACTCCAAAATGTAGAGTATAGATGATATTGACAAGAGTATTTTAAGAAAGAAGTGATAAAACACAATGTGAAGTGCTGTTATAGGAAAATAATTAACGTCAAGTGACTGTTGCCACCCTGAAGTTGATTTTTGTGTAACAACAGGTCAAGTGTTTTGTTTTTCTTATACGATATCAATTATCCAACAGTTACAATTTTCATTTATTTGTTTTTATACATTCATAGGTACATTTAATGTTGTGGGACGTCCATGAGGAGTTTGCATGTTCTTCCCGTGCATGCCTGGGTTTCCTCCGGGTGCTCCGGTTTCCTCCCACAGCTGGGATTGGCTCCAGCTTCCCCGCGACCCAGACAGATAAAGCGGTATAGATAATGGATGGATGGATGGATGGGACGTCCATGAAACATGTTACCACTTGTGTTAAAGCAGCTCTAAAGTCATGTAACAATTGTTCAGTCACCAGATGGCGAAATCTCTACTGAAGTTAATAAGACAAAAAAGTGTAGCTTGTCATTACGTCACGTTAAAAAAAACCAAAAGAACCGTTCCTCCTGAAGACTCTCCTGTAGCGGAAAACGTAACGTTTTTCTGACGGATGCATAGCTCTCACTGTAGAATAAATATTTTGATTGTTAGAGCCGAAACAAGGATACGTTTCCTTTAATAATAGCAACACAGACTTGTTGACTTGTTTTATTATCAGGCTTCGATTATGCTGAGCCTCCTTCATACCTCATACACATACAAGTCGCTGGGAAACACTGGTTGCTATAGAAACGATAACGGATACAAACGAGATGATCTGTCTTGCTGCGGATCTACGAAGCTGCAGTCTGACTGAACCAATCGGATTCGAGAATTCAACAGTGCTGTGGTATAAAATACTGTATAATCTCGAATCACGCTAGTTATATTTCTTCCTTCGTCCATTCTTTCACCGAGCTCCTTCGTTTCGTGTCAGGAGATCGTATAGAATAAAACCTGTCTATCCATCCAGAGTACAGAAATAACAACTGTGGTTTATTAAGTCCATAATCTGCAATCCATAAGCGCAAGACTGAATATGGGATGTCATGGTATGTGCATTAGCATCAAAGTTCTCTCTCTGCGTATCCCAGCGGTCCTTGTGGGTGGTACGGCGATGAATAAAACAGGCCTCGGTGCTGCTTGTCTGCCAAGCACTAAAATACCTATTACAAGTGGCATCTGCTTAATAGTAGTGAAACGCATACCACCTCTCGCTGTCAGTGTGCACAGGGCGCATGCCGTGATTTTTCAATTATTCTGCCCCCTCTTTTCCGTTCCCTCTCTTTTGGGGCCTGTTATTAGCTTCTGACTGACACGTGGAGGAACCTAGCATTCATGTTGTCCATTTGAATTGTATGTGGTTAACATCTAGCAAGCTGTCAAACCAAATAATATTTATTCCACCCTTAATAAATGGTTTAACAGAGCGACTCGTATGAGGTTTTTTCTCCTCAGCTTTATAATTTATTGCGTGTGTTATGGATGTGAATTCAGAATGTGTTCTAAACAGATACTAATACAGATCAAAGTACTAAATTCGTTTTCCCTTTTATTGAGCTTGCCAGAAAGGTGCGCAGGACATCTGATTGACACTTGATGCTTGCACTGGGACTGGGACGAGCTCATGAGGATGAGCAGCCAGATATGAAGCTCACAGGAATACCCATGATCTCTTTACAGCATTCATTCGGTTATATACGTCCTTAGTAACTGCCTGGTCAGGGATGCAGTGATTTAAATTGAAAAAGCTACTAGTTTGTTTGTATTTTGGAAACTTGAATTGGTTAGAAAATTTTGAAGGAAGATGCAAAGAAAAAAAACAGTCCTGCAGACATCCCTTTCAGTTTAAGCCACGCCCACTTTGGGTTTAAATACGAATACAAATACAAATAGATAAACGTCATTACGTTACACAGCTAATGTGGTTGTGCACACTACACAACAGGTCGCTGTAGGACAAAGACATAAAAGAGACAAAATCTAATTCTAGAAGTTTCCCGTTCTTCTGGTTTATTAGATATTTCACCAGAACCAGCAGAAAGTTCTGCCGCTACACTGATGATAGAGGTGATGGATGTATCATTGACCTTTGACCCCAGCCAACACTACCCCATCTAAGGTCTCAAAATAGTGACCACTAGTCTGTCATTTTCAGTATGTTTACACTGTTCTCTCGCTTGATCTGCGCTTCCCCTCCAGAGGCAGACTGGAATTGGGATTATATGTGTAAAGATATACGTGCAGGTTCTCTAGACTAGACTCATTTATACCTCAGCGCTGTTGAGTTCTTGATTCGAATCGGTCAGAATATCACAGGTATATATCAATGCACTCGTTCTAGGTATTGTTTTCATTTCCGCATAGTAACGCGCTGATATGATACGCTTTTTATTTAGCATTTATGTATGTCTCCAGTGTCAGCACTTTTTAACCGGAGATGTTTTTGATTCATGAATCAAAATGGATTTGATTCAGATTCAAGACTCCAAGATTGCGCTCTAGATCACTAATTATAACAATAATACTATGATTATTAGTATATAATTTTCTCTACACGTTATCACCGATACTTTATCTTACTGGCTGTAGATACAAGATTTGCCGTCTAGACCCATTTGTAACCTCTCGTCTCATCATTCATCTTTATTCATTCCTCCTCATATCACTTTCTCTCCTTTGACCCCCACTGATCTCTCAATCTCTCTCTTAGTTTTCCATCTCTCTCTGTCTGCACATTCGTGTCAAATAGACTTGTCAGAATTCCAGGTCTAAGCAGGAGCTACATACACAAACAGCCTTCACTAGCCCTCACACCCAAAAATGCTGGCGCTACCCATTTATTTATTTAGCACGGCCCACGGTTCACAAGTCCTAATATAAATATTACACAACATGGAAAAGAGACTCAATTTAAGACATGCCACTCACGCTAATAATTGGAGCGAGGCCTTGGAGGACACTGGCTGCTTTCTGAGGCTCTAGTGAGTGTGTGTGTGTGTGTGTGAGAGAGAGAGAGAGACAGAAAGCTTGGACGTGCTGAATAGCACTCAGTAATCGAACAGCCAGCATCGCCTTAAGAAAACAACTCAGTCCACGTGCTGCTAAAATGCAAAGCATAGGGAAGTTTTGAATAAAAGCTTTTAGGTCCTTATCTCCAGCATCTTGCTCGCCAACAAAAACACGACAGACTAAAAAAAAAAAAGAGCTAGAAATGTAAAATGGTGGTAGATTCAGTCGATAAGCATCACTCTTAAATCAATAATTCCTTTCTTGTAGTCCAGACAAGTTTTGGTTTTGATAATCAAAGCCTTGATTAGCCACAAAATACAGATACACATCTTTAAATTAGACAGCTGAGGACATTTCATTTTTCCTAAACAGGGTGAAAAGGTGTGGTCTGAAAGGTTGTCTATGAAGGAAATACAAGATTTATTTGTTATTAACTTAACAGTGATGCATGTATTTCTCACATTACTTGATGGATCACTAGTAAAATAAGCTAGCTACTTTCTCTAGCTGATTAGCTAGCTAATTCTCTGCACGTTACCTGTTCTCCTGGCAGTAGACACGCTAGCTGTAAAACGATAAGACGTCCCTAACGGTGATATAACGGTGACATGACAGCTCTCGCTGTGTGGCCTTAGGAATATGTGCAAAGATTTATGAACTTGCTGTGTACACACAGTCTCACACATCATTAGCTGTGTGAATATTATACACTTCTCCAGGGCTACACCTAACCTAACACACACACACACACACATACTGGCAGTAACGAGCAGGTCGAGAGCAGAGCCCCAGGCTGGAGTCACCTTCGTTTCAGACGGCCAGGTCACTCTGCGGCTCCAGACAGCCGAGACGGCTGCACTCTACTCAGGCTCTGCTAACACCGGAGATTAGCTACAGCGCTATCGCCATGACCACACGTGATTCAGAGTGTCCACAGAGCTCACACACACACTTAACTCTGTTACACAGCCTCTGATAGACTGTAAAGGTTGAAATTTTGCTGATTGTGAAACTTATTGATGCAAAGACAGTATACACTACCAGTCAAAAGTTTTCTAATTCAATGTTTTTCTTTATTTTTATGACTTTAAAAGAGACTGGATAATGATGGACTGTTGTTTCTCTTTAC
>JAQMYM010000017.1:3068546-3085386 GCA_030014255.1 Parauchenoglanis ngamensis
CACATAATTCAGTATATGCCATACGTGTTGCTTCATAGTTTTGATGTATTCAGTAATGTTTTACAATGTAGAAAGCACAAAAAAATAAAGAAAAACCTATGAAAAAGAGTAGGGGTGTCCAAACTTTTGACTGGTAGTGTACATTGTTGTCGCTGTTTGCTTGAGAAGCAGGAACAAAATGGACACCTACAAAATTTCCACTTGCTAATTTTAGAAAAACTGAACCACGTCAGAAACGTCACCAGTAATTTCGTGCAATAAAACAAGTGATAAAATTGCTCGGGAGAAAGAGCTAGTTTTTAAACGGTGCCTCCATTTTCACAGGCTTGCATGTGACCGTTAGCGTATTGGCTCCGTCTCAATCACTGTTTAAAAAAAACCGAGACCCCTCAGGAGTTATTTGGCCACAACAGTGGGTTTCCCTGTCAGGAAAGGTTGCAATTAGAATCCATTAACAAGCAAAGATCTCGCAACTATTCAAAGAACCTCTAAGAAAGCGTTTTCAGGTTGGTTCCTGGTGTACAGAAAAATACTCCACTCTAAAGCAGGGGCTAAAAAAACATTCCTGCAACCACATGCGAAAGGTTTGTAGGATGCTGCGTTAAAAAACGAGAGTGTACAAACTAAAACAGGTGGTGTCGGAAATGTTCCTAAATTTCAGAAGTTGCTAAAAACTACTTGTACAAACACACAAGCATTAGGAGGTTTTCGTTAGTTGAGCCACCGTCACGTTTTCTGAGATCTGAGACCTTTAGAGATGTTTATGAACCTTGAAATAGGTCTGAACCTTTGATTTTTTATGCCTTGCCCCAGAGAGACAAGACTAAAGAACCCAACAGGGTGCTAGATGAAAGTATTTTCTCTGAATATACAACCAAGAGACGAATCTTGTCCCTGGTTTCAGTAATATTTTGGAAAAAAAAAACTTATATACGAGTTTAAACATTTATGAGGATCAACTTTATATCTGTTTTTCTAGATGCACAAATTATCAGACAAAATAATCTGTAACCAGACAAAATAAACATTAAACAGGCCAAATAAGTCGATTAACAAAGTAAATAATAAACAGGCCAAATAAGCGATTAACAGACCAAAATAATAAACAGGCAGAATAAACAATTAACAGACAAAAATAAACAATAAACAATACAATAAACAACTAACAGGCAAAATTAAATAATAAACGGATAAACGCAAAAGAACAAAAAACAGTTTGTCAAATAAAAAGAAGAATGAAAAATAATAATAACCATAAACTAATAATAATAAGAAGAAGAAAAATAAAATTAGAATGAGATTAATTAATAACCAAAGAAATTATAGAAAATAAAGTTTGAAAGACAAAAAATGTAATCAAAATATAGCTATTTAAGAAAATAGTATAAAATGTTTTTTTTTAGTATTTCCGCGTCTTCTTCTCAAGGCATCTGAAGGACAGATAGAATCATATACTTTGGGAACTATAATCCCCCCCAAAAGTTCCTGGAAAGGTTCCTTTGGGCAGAAATTCATCCATCAAGCAGCTTTATCAGTTCTACAGGAGAAATGTTTACAGCCACCTTCACTTTCTACAAGACATTTTAAATGATGTGAGTGTCTGAGGAGCTTCAGAGACAGTGTTGGCTTTGCTTTTTTCCCCCTCAGCTACTTTTAAGGCTCAGCACAGCAGCCGGTCCTGTCTGTTTTACGAATGATTGTTGCCACTGATTTGCTTTAAAGGCAGAAAACTCGGTTATCATACGGCTGACTGGTTCCTCGCCACATTCCAGAAACTACGAAACTAAGCAGCGTTCTCTCAAAACGCCTGTGTTCCTGATTGATTTTGGTAATTATCCAAACTGTTTAACTGTTATTAAAAAAAACAGTTTTAATCTGTCACGTTAAAACAGAAACGTGGAAAGTGGCCGTCTCTCAAAAAACAACAACAACAAAAAGGTCTCCCACACATTCCTCAGTTGTATGAACATATTTCTCGAGTGTGTGACAGTGTTGGTTTTGGAGAGTGTTCCTGCGCAGAACGGTGCTGTGTTTACTGACAGGCGAGTGTGTGACCCTGAGTTGGACGAAATGCTGCCCTGGTCCGCCTCTTTGTGCCCCTTAAACGCGTTCATGCCCTGGAGGGCCGATTTCTGTCCCACTGTAAACGGCTCCTGGAGATCGACCTCCGTGGATAATTTACTTCCAGCTTGGATCTAGCAAGCCTGCTACGGGAGCGTCTGAATATTAGAGCCAGGTGTGTTAAATTGGAGGGGAAAGTGTTTTCTTCGGTGCAGCAGGTCAGAATAAAGCGGAGGACTGTGAGACAACCACTGTTAGGGAACTTTCACACCTATTAGTCAGAATCTAAGCAAAATTGGTAGGTTTGGTTTCGAAGTCGCAAGTAAATAAACACACCCCACCCCCTAAGAAACGTTGTCTGTGGGGTGCGTAGAGTTGAAAACACTTCATTTTTATTAACTGGTCAGAGAAACCTTTACCAAGTTTGTGAAGAAATCATAAAAATCACATTAAGTATAAATACCATGGAGCCGGCGCTAAATAAATTATTTTATATGTTACATAAAGAACTAGATTATAATTTTTGGGAGCGTCATCCAGTGTTTCTTTTCTCTTTTTGTTCCTCGGTCCAAATATCCACTCACATCTGGAAATATTTCTACAGCTCTTTGATTCGGGTCAGTTTAGCAGAAAAGCTGCAAACTAAAATACACTGCATGCTGTGAGTGAGGAATAAAACGTTTAGGGGTGTCGTGTTACAGCAAAAATAATCAGCAACACGGTCATGTGATGCGGCCAATCACGAAGCCGAGCTGCTGTTACCCCCGAAACAAGTCCTCACTGATGTTATAGCAGCTATAAACATCCGTTCCCCCATCAGGGTCTGTTTTGCTTTACCTTGAGCTTAATAAAGCAAGCAAACAAAAAAACGCCAATTGTCATGCTACCGAGAAAACACAAAGCGTAAACGTCCCTGTCCTTAAAGGAAAAACTTAAAGTTACCTGTGACTGTTACAAAGTGCCGACACTTCCAGAAAACGTTAAATAAACCTCTCCTCACAGAAAACATCAACACACAAATGACACGATTTTTGTTGAATGTCCTCCATTCAAGTCCCTCAGTAAGTTGATACGATACTATAGAAGCGATAACGTTATTAGAAGGTGTTATTAGAGCGTGTTGATATAAACCTTGCGGTGTCAGAGCTGCCGTTCAACACCTTCCGACAAATCAGAACCGGGAATTCAACAGCTGCGTGGAATAAGAGGCTACAGAATGGCTGTATGTTTATAAAACACGCTAATGGACTAGCCATATAAGAAGCCGTGCTGCGTTCCACACCACTCTGTGGTTACGCGCTGAATGTGCTTACTCATTTAAGAGCCTGTCATTTTTCAGCAACTACTCGCCCACCACAGGTTTTGACAGATTGAGAAAATATCTCGTGTCACCCCCTGCAGGCAGCGTTTTGATTGGCGCGTGTTCCCCCCGTATTCACTCCAGCACCGTGGCCTCGCTTCAGATTAATAGTGGAAAAGCGGACGTTTGATTTCATGACCTCACATCATCCGTTAATGGAAGATCGGTTTACTTTGCGACGTTTGAGTGCCTTTTGGCGCCAAATACCTGTCACCAAGACGTTCTTCCAATCCGAACGGCAAAAAGCGTGACGATTATTATTAACCTCATATCCATCGTGCCTCGCTCGGGTTTCTTCAGGTTTGAAAGTTGCCCTTTTATAGTGATGTGGAGCGAGCTGAGCTCGCAGCTGCAGCCCAAATCCTAATGTTAACTGCTATAAAAGACCCGGCCAAACTGTTGCTCTTATAAAAGCAGCTTTCACTAACAACTTTCATCTCTGAATGCTGTTGTTTTTCCTCTGATCTGTCATTGGCATGCTTCGGGACTGTAGCTGGGAGGTCCAGCAGTCGGCGATCACTAATAGAGAGCGGCTTAAAGGATAAGTCTCAGAGCACAAAGCTAGGAGATTCCCGTTTAAAGCCATGTATTAATCCCCATCAGCTGGGTTCTGACTGTGTGTGTGTAGTTTAAATAGTTTCGCATCATTACAACAGGAAAAGTGTATTTAGCACAAAGTGCTGTTGGTCAAAAGGTGTTGATTAATTTTCTATAACAGCAGCTCGGACAGTAGTCCCGCCTGTATTATACAGTAAAACAAATGTCATTAGATTTCTATATCAGCATACCATCTATTATGTATATGTGTGTGATAAAGCGAGAGAGAGAAAGGAAGTAACAGATATGGGGCAAGTGAGTCGGTCAGCCCTATGACCTGCATCCCCCAAGATGCCCCAAGGTAAAGCGAGGCATTGTGGGTTCAGGTTCTCTACTCCTGCCTTCTCTCACACAAAGGAAACGGGGCCACATTGTCCCGAGCAGCTCAGCCGTACGGCAGAAACAAGAGCCTGGTCTTTCATCAGGCCGTGACGCCTGACCCACAGCGCTCCGCTCGCTGAGAACCTCGGAGCTGATCCCATGCGCAAGCTCTCTCTTTAAAAGCTGCATATCTGTGCTTGCGCCAGATGATGTGCTGTTTGTGCAAACACATAAAATTTTGGATGACGCCTTGCCTTAAAAGGGAGATCGAAGTGGTGAAACTAGCGGGGCTGCACAGTTAGTAATGAAACACTTTGCTGTTACAGGAAAATAATCAATGCCGGTGTCCTGAGATGGTGCTACCATTCCGAAGTTAATTATTTAGTGTATTAAGTGTTTTATTCCTCTCATACCACACCAATTTGTCAGCAATTACAATTTCTCATTCATTAGCAGTCGACATATGATACGTTACATGATTACTTCATCAGCCCCACTTTTTTACTAAGAGTTTTCATGGTATGGGAAAACCGTCAAAGGTAAGCTGTAAACGGTATAAAGCACTGACACTGGAGACTCCTTCCAAACCGGAGTCAAGCGGCTTGTTATAGAAAATCAATCAACGGACCAATCAGAATCAAGCATTTAAGGGCACGGTGTTATAACACCGATTAATGGCCTCTCAGGCCTGAATCAAAACAATATATCTTAGTAGAACTAATATATTTGGGTGTCAGTCCTCATTTAGTCTCAAACCTGCCCATCATGCACTGCACCAGGAGAGCGGTGTACATAACATTAAAACCCATTCTTTCTCTGTAGCCAAACATAGACAAGGCCTACTACATCTTTTTGTTGTAGGGAATCTCCCAACTTCAGAGAGGCTGAAAGGCTTGAGGGATTACTTACGCTACACCATTGTTGCCTGTAAAACCGGCGCATTTTTCGACCTTTGACAGAGGTGCTCGTGTCAAACACTCACTTCCTGTAAACTGACAAGCACCAATGTGTGTTTATTCAGGTCAGCTCTTTAGGCCAGATTGTGAAATATTGCTCCATTGTGTGTTGCCGCTCCCGCGCTGTATCCAGTTACGCATGGGGGAATTATCAGTTTGCCAGGCGAGCCTTCGGGCTGTGTGTTGGACGAGCTGTTTGCCTGCTGACTGAGCCAGTGTTTATATTGCAGGTCACTTCCTGGGCAACAACACAGTGATCGATGTTCTGAGAAGCCAAGGCTACGAGGTGGAGCACACGCCAGCTGGCCAGCCCATTAACAGGTAACACACACCGAAGCACACATACACGCATCCAGTTTGCCCCGAGAGCACTTTAACACCACTGTAACCAAACCACCATGACCACGACGGATTCTATAGATATCCCTACTTCTGAGAAAACCACGGAGGGACCTCGGAAAAAGCATATTTAATTTGTCCGTTTTGTGCAATTCCTCGTTTTTAGCTTTTGTTCCGAGGCCACATCCTTGATCCCGCTCTCCGGGGGGAGTATAGTGTTCCTTAAACACTCTCAGACCCACGAGCATGCTAATCTGCGCTCTTATATTTCCTAACAGCGTCAACACAATTAGCTCACAAGCTATTGCGGTTTTAAATTCGGTTCTTTGGCTGGAATTCTGTCAGAGCCCTGGGAGAACCAAAAACGGAGAACAGGAAGAGAAGGAAGCGGACATGCTCGGTACAAATTTGCCATCGTACCATGACCTTCTCATAACGCCTGTGAAATGGTTGAAAGCCTGTTCAGCCATATTTTATCAGTTACAGCGGTGTAGCGTTACACGTGCCACCGCCTCGCTTACGAGCAAGCTCTGCCCCAAAGGCTTTGTGCCTTGTTTATTTATTTCAAGGCACATTTTCGTGGACTGGAAATCCAGTGGAAATTGTTTTGCGAGCGCTTCGCTTGATGCTTGATGTGATTTCAGCGAACCAGATGTTCGGCTAAGTTCAGCCTCGTCTGTGAATAATTGGAAAATTTCCCTGGTAATAAGCCACCCTTTTGTTTTTTTTTCCATGTCCATCCATGTCTCTGTCCGTCATCAAAGACCAGTTCAAGGCTGCTTCATTGGCCGCTTCCGTCCAGAACCAGCCTGAGCCAACAAACCAGGGAGCGAGCCAAGCGGCCAGTGTGTAATGGCGGCGGCTGACTGTAATCCGCTAATCACCTAATTGAGCCATTTGGAGCTGCGATGGTGGCGATTTGGCTGCAAAAATAAACCTCGTGTCAGAGGGGCAGTATAAATAGAGTAAGATCAGAGTCAGGGTTGTGGCTCTATGGCCTCAATCAGGAATCTCTATAATCATTATAGTGTGAAGTAAAATCTAGCCTCATTGCTCTTAAAGCCCCAACTGTGTAACCAGTCCTGACGAGCTTTATGGTAAAAACGTCTAGGCTGGTCATTGTCTAGGTTTGAGACAACACGTAAAATACTGCTTTCTGTTCACTACACAGCAAAGCATGTATAGTTTATACAGATAATGTTTTTCCAGGAATTGTAATATAATTGTAAAATCAGTTTTTGTTAATGCACCAAACCAGCCTAGGTGTGAAAACAGTACAGAAAAATTATACAATGAAAGTGTGTGCAGTCACAGTTATAATAAAATTAAACACACACACACACACGCACACACTTTATATATATATAAAATAGTAAAATAAACTAAAATATATTAATAACTTAACTTTACCTTAAATAAAATAAAAAACTATAATAATATTAAAATAAATACAATTAATAAAAAAAAATGATAATAAAATTATAATAAAAATTATGTTCTCAAGTAAAAAGAAGTAAATTATTTAACCCTAATAAATAATAAAATTTTTTTTAATTGACCTGACACAGTCCATAGTAAACCCAGAACCAAATTACATTTTGAGTTAGATGTATTTGTACAATATCCTATGACTTCATTCGTATAAAATCAATTCCCAGAGAGATTTTGAGGGAATAAAAGATTTTGAAATATGAGATTTTTTCATATAGATCATTTTAAAGTACGAACATTAAGTTATACTATTAGGCACATTTTTAATAAATACCAACATGTGAAGATTATTGGCTGCCATTGATAAAAATTGATATGGAATTAATGTTAAAATGCACAGAAGCACATTTTTTTTTAGAACTGGGCAAAAAGCTAGGCACGATAAAAAAAAATAAAAAAAATTTATTAAAGAATAAGCTAAAATCACTTTTTTGTTCAGATTTGCAATCATTTTAAATCTTTTTATTACTTCACATTGTATCTTTAAAGAACAAGATGTACAAATACAAGACTAAATAGTACAATGTAATATAAGAATGACTTATAATTTAATGCAGAATGCAAAAAAAAAGAAAAAAAGGCTCAATAGAGAATGAATATGATTTATTGGAGTGAACACAAGGTTTCAGAGAAAATGCAGAATTGTTCATTTTGACCTGAACAGAGTGCAGATCAGCGATCCCACGCTGCCTGAATGAACCAGTCCATATAATCAGCTGCAGAGGTTCTGTCGGTTCTCCAGCTGTGGGCCAGAATGGAGCCTTTGTGTGCGCGGCTCACAACTCTAACGCTAACTCTAACTTTGCCACAACATTCACAGAACCTGATACGTGTTGCTCAATCATTATATTAGAGAATGGAAATAAAAGCCAGTCTGAGGAGCTCAGTGTAAATCTGGTAATAATATAAGAGCTATTTAAATTACAGCTATTTTCAGAAATAATGTAGGAAGTAACAAAAAGCTGTCTAAGATATAAGCTTGATCAAACCTGCTGAAGGAATTTAGACCTGGAAGAATGTAAAGAAGGAGTGAGGATTGGTCATGCTCCAGTCCAGACCCATGGTGCAATGTAATAAAATGAGTAACACGATGCAATAAATTCTGAAATCAGACACATGACAGGGCTTATTAATATAATAGCTTTTTTTTCAAATTGTATGGGTAAGGGGTTAGGTTTAGGGTTAGGTTAGGTTTAGGTTTAGGGTTTAGTGTTAGGGTTTAGTAGAAGTGGTGGCATTTAAGTTATTAACTTACAGAATGCCCCTCTCATGACACGAAAAGGAAAAAAATATTAAAACATGACCACAGTGTAACTAAATTGAGGGAACAAATTCTTAAACGTGGCAATGATGTAACTAAAACACGGGAACAAATTATTAAAACATGGCCACATTTTAACTAAAAAGAGAGAATGAATAGATATTGTGGGAACGAATTAGTAAAATGCGGCCGGGATATATACATATATTTCTTTCCATGTCATGAGTGGGGCTCTGTACCAACTATGTTTGCAATATTATTAACGTTAACAGGCATAGTAAACAAAACACCTTCATAACACTTCCACTTAAGTAGATAAGACACTAATAATAGAGGGAAATGAGATTTTATATTATAAAACCAGATCTATCTTTCTTTTTCTCCTTGGATATCACGAAAGTGTAGCTAACTGGCTGATGGGGGAAAAAAGCTGACATGGGAAAATGAACAATCCTGATTAGTTAATCCTTTTTCTCACTATAGTATTTGCTAACTAATAAAATGTAATTAACAAAACTAAGGGAAGTGTTTAATATTTGTAGAGATTAAATGTGGCGCAATCATAATGATGACTTTGGGAACCTTTTACGAACATTGTCAAAGTTCGAATGTACAAATATTGCTCAAAAATATTATTTGATGCATATACAATAAGCTGTGAATAAGAATATTATGTCTGCGATCATGCTAATGCTTCCTAAAGTCTGCATGCCTTTACCCTAACCTGTACTACAAAGCCACCATTATATGCTGCATATATAGTTTACAACAAGGAACAAGTACATTTTAATATGAAGTTCTTAAAGACTATAAAAAGTTGTGGAAGCACAGAGGAGCAGCGCTTAAATGTCACAGTGTGATTTAAAGTTTGTCCCTTTTTTTTTCTTTTTTTACATCTGAAAGGTTGGAACTCATTCACAGAGAATTTGAATACTTCAGCTATTTTGGTTTCCTTTCTGGGTGGCTATCACTGACTCCGAATCAGATAACTCAATCGCTCCGTTCATCTCTGTGTTCTGCTTTCACTTCTAAATGTCTTACTCCCCTCTCACGCTCCAGAAAACACACACGAAAAAAGTGCGGATCATTGGACACCCAAGAAAAACATCTCATCCCTTTATCAAGTCATCATCTGAAATATGCAGGGAGTGGACAGAACGCTGTTCCCCTCTTACATAAGCACCCACACATACACACGCCAAGCACACACAAAGGCATATAAAATGGATGGGTTGCCAGATTGGAGGAGACACTGGAAGCCTGCGGTCCACTGTGTTCCGATGTAGAAATTTGGAGAAATTTTGGCGTCCCGACTTATTTGCACCATTGCCGCTATAATAGATGCCTGCAATGTTTCAGACACCATTAGAAGCCACATGTATTTGCATTTCTTGGAGCCAGATTGAGCTCCGATTAGAAGCAGATGCTCTCTTTTTTTATCTCCAGAAAGCCAGGATCCTGCTTCATCAATCCCATCTTCACTTCCTACCCCAAAAATGCACAAACCTCAGAGAAGTAAGGCCTTCATATAGTCTCAAATGGAGAAAATAGTATTGAAATAGACGGTTCTGGTTCACTATTGATGTGATGCATCTTTCAGATGCTTCCTCTTGAATTATGAATACGTCTGGTCGGAAAATAGTACAATTCTAAAAGCTTTCAACGCGGTCATGATAGAAACGTCTGGAACGTTTGTTCAACAAAGTGTCCAAATAAGCTCTTCTTTCACAGAATCCAATTTTCATAAACTGATTCTCTTTCAACCAGCTCCAGCACCAGTGGAACATGTTGTGGTGGCTTTCCATACAGTGATTATGCATAGTTTTAGACTAGAAAGGATTTCCAGTGGGGAAAATGCACACTAACCACACTGCAATCCAGGACTAGGCCTGACCTGCGTCTGTAATATCAGACCGTTTCTTTCAAATCCTCTTCATTCCTTCACAGTGGCAAAAGATCCAGCCGCCCTCCAGACGGATCAGACGACAATGCATCAGATGTGGAGTTGCCAATGGAAGTGTTCCTTCACGAAGACAGAGAATGGAGCCCCATGGAGGAGGAGGAGGATCCTCCACCCCACCTGTTACTCCCAGACAGCTTGGAGTTTCTCGAGAAGGTCGAGCGCAAGCTAAAGAAGAAGCGGCGCAACAGGCTAAAGAAGCAGCGCCACCGGCAGTTCAATGACCTCTGGGTCCGTATGGAGGAAAGGTGGGTTGAGCAGAATGATCAAACTTTTCAAATCATTTATACCCTTATCATTGTGGTTTGTTTGGTATTTCCCAGTGAAGCATGAACACTACTTATAAGTGGTTGGTCAAGGCTTCATTGCATGGTTGACCATTTCACTTTCAAATTGGCATCTTTTCTGATGGGGAAACTGTTTTGAGCTAGCTGAAGAACCTTTAAAGGTGATAGTTAGAGTTCTTCTACAGTAGATAGACAGGACAGTTAAGGCATTGGGCTACTGGGCTAGTCGAAAGGTCATGTTCAACTCCCATACCACCGTGCTGCCACTGGTGTGCCCTTGAGTAAGGCCCTTTGCCCTCAACTGCTTAGCTGTATCCTCTTTCAGCAGTTGTAAGTAGCTTTGGATAAAAATGTGAACCAAATAAGGTTAATGTAAACCCTTTTTAAGATTGTAGCTAAATGGGGTAGTTCAGTGGTAAAGGACCTGAACTTCTGAGGATAAGATTATAAGTTCAACTTGCAGAAGATTGAACCATTAGCTGAGGGTTCACGAGGAAACCAAGGCCACCGTTTTGTACTACCACACTTGATCAGGAAGCTTAACCTGTAACTGCTCAAGAGGCCCTCAAGGGACCACCGTAGTACTTGACTTCCTTTTGTGTGTGAGAATATGCAGAGCGAAAATTTCCCATGTAACACAAAGGGTCTAATAGCAGTTTCAAGTTTAGGAAGGGGTGAAGGTTATTTTTCAGGTAGCAGTGGAACAGAGTTCTGTACATTTTCCAGGTGAAATTCGAGAATTTCTGTTCCTCTCGCAATCTGCACTTCATTTCATAGGTGACACAATTACAGGACACGATCCATTTCCATCACGCAAGAAGTTTCCGGATGTTTCCTCATATTCCGTGTGAAGAGAGAGTTCCAGGCAGCTGGTATAACTGTATTCAGTATTCAGTGCGTATAGTGTTGGTTAGGGGTGTTTTGCTTGAGGCAACGGCAAGAGAGGACAGGGTCTGGCAGGAAGCAGTCGGTCTCTGATACGCAGGTGTTACGTTCATCTGAGAGTCCTGGAGGCCTATCCGCTATCACATCTCACACTTCATGCGTACATACATACACATGAGACTGCAATCCCATCATATCCCTGCAGCGCTGCCTCTGCCCGAACTGGTCTCTCAATCCGAGACACAGCAGGATTCTTTACCATGTGAACGCCCATGGACCAACAGTTGAAACCTGAGGACTTCCTCAGTGTCCAATGTGCTAAATCAGTCCATTTAGACAAGTGATCTTACATCAAGAGGTTTTTAAATCATTGATAACAAACCACGTTAATTGAATAAACTATTGTAAGGAGTTAGGGGACTCATTCATCATCAGTAGCTAGACTAAATAACTATCGTGTTAGTGTCAACTTGGTTTAGATCACTTAAGCCCTTGTTTTATGGCTTTTTATGGATTTCAACCAAACATACACTAACTCTAAGACAGACATCCCTGTTCCATGTTGGTAAAAACTCCACCTCATGGTCAGTGTATATTTTGCAGTCGCCTACGCTAGTGCAAAAATATCCCTTTAACAGAATCATTATTAAAATATACTCTGGCCCTCCGCAGCAGGTGAAACCCAGACTGTAAAAGCAAACAATATTTTCTGGATATATACTGAATTTATTTCTACCTGCAGCAGAGAAACTCAGCTGGGACCCAAACGTTTGGCCGGCAAGTTGTTGTCCAGGGGCCCTATTATAGAGAGCCTAGTGTCTCTCTTACTCTCTCTCTCCTACACACACACACATGTCCGTCATCATCCCAGGGCTCTAGAGAATCTGTCGAATTAATTTGTCTACAATTTTAAACTAACGTGTACAAGCTGTCGTGTTCTAGCCAGCTGGACTCATAAAGACAAGGGGAAAAACTAGCTGGACCTCTGAGTACCATCTGTCTGCAGAAAGTGTTGACAGAGTTTGAGGAAGTGGATGTGATTTCACTTTTGGAAAAAAGAGAACTAAAACAATTTATATGTCTTTTTCTCCTCTGTTTCTCAAAGCGGGCTAACCTTGCCTCATGCCAGACTTTTACCCAACTCCGCGGCTTTCTTTTTATTATCCATGGAAAATAACCATATTTATTGTGACTGCTATTTCATAACCTTGCACAACCAAGCCTGACAGTGCTGTGATGGATTATTACAAAGATTCCAACTGGAAATTGTCGTTGTTGAATGTTTGTGAATTTTCGATCGTCGTTTTTAAAATCCAATCTCATTTGTAACTTTAAAATCCTACAACCCCCTTTCCCGACCCCTTGGTTAGCAGTGGGCGGATGAATGGCTGCTTTTTTGCTATTGCTTTGATGCATGGCCTAATGCTAACTGTCAAAAAGCATTAGGAGACTCAAATCAAGCTTAAGTAAACCTTCATTCAGAGTAAGGATTTAAAGGGGAGAAAAGAAAGAAACATGGAAAAGTTGGCTAAGGAAAAGTGAAAGAAATGTGATGACATCAAGTACACATGTGTTGCAGCCAAAGCCAATCAATGTAAAGTAAATATTATTAAGTACAAGCATATGGCTTGGATGAAAATTAACATATTTGGTGTTTCCTAATTATTGAAGTTCATTTCATGCTGTTTTTGTCCCAACCATATAGACAGAAATGGCTAGCATTTTCTCGTTTGCCAACATGATCCCACTAATCTCCTTTAAACTGAAGGTTTTAATTAAGGATTAAGCATTGAACACAAAATAATGCAGGTCTCGGTTGGGTATTTTGATAATAATGGCAGGAAAGCTGTTTCGTAACTTGTGCTGGCTTGGAACCAATTAAGATCCATAAGCAATCCTGGCTGGGATTGACAGAGAAAAGTTGGGACTCAGTGGTTTGGAAGGTCAAGCGTTCAAACCAACCTGCGACTATAAGGCCCCTGGGACCTGTCGGAATTGTAAGTCACTTTGGATAAAAGCCAAATGTAAGTATAAATGTAGAAAATTATTTGGCTGAACCAATTCAAGAGCAGTACTGACCAGATTCCTCCAGTTCAATTCAGGACAATAATAACATGTATGGAGAGTTTACCAGTTTGCTATAACGGTCTTTAAATCAGCCTCACTGTAAATCCACGTCTGAAGGGCCTTCTAAAAGCTAGCAGCTCCATACCCTGTTATTATTCCATGGACTACCTGGTTCTTCTAGCATTTGGAAGCAAGAGAGTGTATTTTGAGAAAACAAACCATGTGTAACGTGCCATACAACCACCCTTTCATAAGTACAAATGCAATAGGTCCAAACAACCTTCGCTTCGTCAACCTTTTGTTTTTTATATGAACTTTTTATATGCTGGGACGAGAGTGCTTAAGGCAGAGTGGGGTGGACTAATTCAGTAGATAGCAGGTGTTAGTCATTACCAGACCGCAACAATTAACACGCTGTTACAAAACAAGCATTTGAGGAGTGCAAACAGGACATAACCATGTTTTTTTGTTGTTGTTTTTTATTTATTTATATTCATTGTTTTTAACAATAACAGTTACGGCTTGACTCAAACAAAAAGAAAAAAATCTCTGACCACCGTTGCGTCGTTAAGTTCCAAAGTATGTTTATATGTAACCCACATCCATTTCCAATTTGAAAAAGAACAAATAAAAACAGGATGTGCAGGATCCTAAACATTTCTACAGACGAAACACGGCCATAATCTGATTTCTCTTCTATTGACAGCACAACGCTGGACCCGCCTCCGCCAGTCGTCCGCATCATAAACGGCTACATCGCGGTTCAGGCTGACTCACAAGATCACGGGAGGTCCAATCACGACAGGACATTCTCAGGCTCCACCCCTACAATCACAGTAGGAGGGGCTTCCATCATCACCCTGCTACTATTGTGCCTTCAGGTGATCGTGCTCCATGGCTTAAGCCTATAAAGCTTATAAACCTCGAGCATGACCTTGTGACGTCCTGCGGCGCTACAGAGAGACTGAAGAAAAAGACTCCTTTAATGTATTCTTCATTTTCTGAAGGATGACTGATTCACTGCAATCGAGTGCAGGCTCTGTAAATACCAAATGTATCATAGATGTAATTTAGAGACATGAATAAAAATGGATGCTTTTTTTTGTTCATTTTTATATATAAATAAGATTCACTATATTTTTGTGACTAAATGATGTACTAACAAACTTTTTTTTATCTCAAATCTCCCATATTTGGGGAAAAACACAGATTCACTATTATTTACATCCTCTAATGTGTTTGATTTTTTTTATTACAAGGAGATTAATTTATTAAATATATAGCTTTAGCTTATTCTTCTTATTCTTATGTTTTCTGACAGCTCTTTATGGTTCAGACTGGCTCTTTTTTCCGTGCTTTCTAAAGATTTCCATATCACTAGTCATCCACTAGTACACATTCCAGTAACTTACAGTACGTGGCACCGAGTTATGATTTGTTTATGCAATTGAAAGCAATAAAATATTTATCTAGTTGAAAAGAAAAAAAACAAAACAGGAATGCTTCATTTTATTGAGTGTGTCAAATGGCTTGGTGCCTGCTCAGAAGAGTGCTGAGCTCCAGGGGAATTTTATTATACGATCGTCAACTTCCTTAAAGGTTGCCACAGAACGGCGTTCGCGTATGAGACATTACCCATTTCTTCCAGTTGGGAGAAAATGATTAGGCGTTTCAGGGCACATCTGGAGCTTTGGGTCAGATCAACAACGTCTACAGCGAAGCTTTTCACAGCTTTCTCCAAATTTTCTCCAAATGCTGAATGAAAAGGCTCTGATTTTCAACACATTTAATGGATCGATGGTGGGCACCAGATGGCTCGCATTTCATTCCGCCCGCAAGAACCCAAGTCATTCTCCATGGTTCGCTTGTGGAACATGAAGACCCAGATGTTTTTTTTTTTTAAAGAATCATGACCTAGTATCTGGCGACCATGCTCCATATTGTTTAATGGGTACATTTAAAAAAATCCACTGCTTTGGCCAAAAAGGAAGAAATTCTTCTTGATCTGGTTGGAGAAGCCCAGCTCAGGATGTGTTTTCTCTCCTGTGATTTAGCCATCGCTGCCCGGCGTCTGAGCCGTGTTGGGGAAAATGATTCAGTTTAGCCTTTTGGTGTACGTTTTTTATTAGCTATGACTTTGAGTGGACATGAAGCCGTGTGCGCCGTGTTCACAGCAAGCCCGAGTGGTTTGAAATATAATGTGTGAACAGTTCATTGCCCTTGTAAATGTGGCTTTGGTTTTATTCAGATGTAATGGACTTCACTGGGATGAGGTTGCTCAAAGTATTAGGAAAAATCAAGCAGATAACATGTCTGGGTTATTTGCTTTTTTCTATGAGCGCATAGTGGGCTGTAATAGCTGTAGAAGGATGTAGTTATACATGGTCTATACATGGTAATAGCTGTAGAAGGATGTAGCTATACATGGTCACAACCTTCTCCCTATAGGTTTTGAAAAACCAGGATTGATTTCATATACACAGTATATTATCAGTTTATATCTCTTTTCAGTTATACTTCTTATTGGTCAAGCTAGAAGACACTATAGTAGCATAAACTCATGCAGATACAGAGCAAACGCTTCAGTTGTCTGGTTCGTGTATTTCAGAAACTACTGATCTTGTGCAATAATTTATGCGAAACAGTCTCTAGAGTTTTCACAGAATGGTGCTAAAAATAAAACAACAACAAAATAAAACTAGCTGATTCAATTTTGTGTGTGCAGAAACGCCTTGTTGAATGATCAGACTAGTTCAAGCTGACAGGAAGGCTTAGACAATGCAAATAGCCACCCTTTACAACCAAGGTGAGCAGAAAAGCATCTCAGAACACAACATGCCGAATGGTGAGGTGGATGAGCGACAACAGCAGGACACCAATTCGGTTTCCACTCAGATCAGCCAAGAACAGAAGCCTGAAGCTACAGTGAGCACAAGCTTGAGAGAGATTTGGAGACGGTGGAAGACTGGGGAAAGAAATCACCTGGTCTGTTCATTCAAACTTAAAGGGGTTAACCCTAATCTAAGTGTTAGCTCGATAATAAAAGGAAAATAGTCAACGACCAGCTCAAGGTTGTTTATTTTCCAATAAGAGCATGTCCCAGTGTGTGGCAAAGCAAAATGCTCACAATTAGAGTGTTTTATTTAGTAATAATGCCATGCTGTACTTTCTAGCCATCCATCCATCCATCATCTATACCACTTTATCCGTCTGGGTCGCGGAGAAGCTGGAGCCAATCCCAGCATCTTGGGGCGA
>JAQMYM010000017.1:3087433-3105898 GCA_030014255.1 Parauchenoglanis ngamensis
AAGGCACCCTGGGTGACCCGGGGATCGAACCCAGGACCTTCTTGCTGTGAGGCGACAGTGCTAACCACCGCACCACTTTCTATCCATTTATACTTATATTTAATGTGGTGGAAAATCCATGAGACAAGTTAGCGGCTATAAAATAGGAGAGAAAGCTCTTCACAAGCCCCTCCTCTGTCTCATGAAACCAAAAAACAAAAACTCGGAAAAGTTAAAGCTTTACCTCTGACTGTTACAAAAGCACTGGCACTGGAGACTCCTTCCATAAATAGCAAATCAATGTTTCCTAGTAAAAAGCTTAAACACATCAACCATTACACACTTTGTAATGCATATGTTGATCCGCCGTGTAAGCTGTTACTATGGAAACAGTAACAGAACAAGAGCATTAATATAATTTGTCTTTTAGCTGGAACTATTGTCAGACCTGCCGTTAAATAAAATGAATCACTTCTGACCAATCAGAGTAGAGAATTCAACATCACTCTTATTAAATACACCAAGTTCATTTTTACAAACTGTAAATCACACACACACACACAATATTAAGATCAAGGTTTTTATGCTAGACCAGAACACAAAGCCCTGCTTTGACACGGTTGACTTAAAGCCCAGTGTTCGTACTTCTCAGTAAACGATGATTTATTGTGTGTTTATTACTAACTATAACATACACGATTAGCTTGACACAATTAGCTGGTGTTGATACATTTATTACATGATTTTTTTTTTCCTCCAGGATGCAAAACTTATCAGATGTGAGAGTGAGTGAGTTCATTTTGCTGTTGTTTATTTGCACGGCCATGGCTCAGATTGCTTAAAAAGCCCTTGGTGTGTTGGCTGAAGCTTTCACATATCAGCTGTCGGCCACTGTAATGCCGCACGTACGTCTCTGTTACACACACAATGCCTTCGTCTCAATACGAAATGTCAAACACAGACCCGGCAGAACCGTCATTCATGCTGCGCTGATGTACAGCCAGCCCTGTCGACTTCATGAACAATCACATATTTAAGGTTTCTAAGTTACGACGTGGGGCAAATGGAGGTGCCAGATGACTGATGGATTACTCGAGCAGGAAGGGGGAGAAATGCAAAGCTTTGAAACAGGTTTTTTTCCCCAGACTTGCTGGGAAAGACAACGCACAGATGGACATTTTGGACCGAGGACAGTGAATCACGCAGTTCAAAAGCAATACGGCTTCCTCTTAAATCCTAAAAAAGGTTTATTGTCAATCAAAGGTCATTTTTTGAGGATGATGCTCTTAGTCACTGCATTACAGTTGGCTGAGGTTAGTTTGTTATGGTAGCATGAATCGGACAGAAAAAATGTGGAGATTTACCGTCAAATGCAAAAGTTTGTACACCCCAGGGGAAAAAATGTAGAGATGTAACTTTGAAGGAAGGAAATGACATTTCGTGTGTTAGGATTCAGTTGATGTATTATCACAAATAAGTAAAATAGTGAAGAAAGAGCGTATGTTATGATATTAATAATAGAAAAAGCCAAAATGATTCAAAAGTTTGCATCCAATTCTCTAACGTGTCACTATTCTGTAAGCAGTGTTTGGACCTTCAAACTTGAAATTTTTCTCTCTCCTCACATTTACGTTCTTCTTGACATCTATCAAACATCTGTCTTATGTCTGAAGACCAGAAGAGTGATGGCAAGCCCGTTTTCTCAAACTATTTTTCAGTTTTCCTTTGGATTGTTGTTTTGGTTTGGATCGAGGAAACACCCAAGTTTTACTTGAAGAATTTTTTTAGAACTTTTTTTTTGGTTGATAAGATATAAAAAAGAGAAGTGGTTCTCAAAGTGGGGTTCATGACGCATTGTGTTTTGTTTTTTTTTACAGTGGTGGACATCCATCATCAATATCAAAGTTTGAACTGAACAGGTTTAATCCAAACTTTACAAATAAATAGAGTATAAATGTTATAGACTTTTATAGGAATACAAAGCGCCATGTTTCTAATAAATACACAATATGTAAATGTTATGTTCTTGAAATAAAGCTGTACTGTAGAGGTTCCTGGGTGCGAAAAGTTTAAGAACTTGTGTAACATTGTAACATGACTCAGGAGATTTCCCCTCCCTGCCAGCAGAGGTCACAATCACTGGAATTCGAGCAAACCTCTAACATTCACTTCCTGCTTTTAAAACGTTCACGCTGTTCATGGCTGCATCCGAATACTCAGTACGTATCAACGTTGGTCAAATACTTACTACCCGAGTGTTACAGTAATACATTCTATGAGAATGCGAGTTCGTACCGAGGACAACTCGGATGTACTGCGCCGGCATTTTAATTGTCCTTTGACACAGATGTTCACACATGGCGTTTACCCATGTATGGCGTAAAAATAAAAAACATATACATTTCTGCAACAGTATAAACTGTTCCATTTGTGTATCACCAGAGACCCCCTTGTACGATGAGACAAATGGCTTTACTTCAGTCTGCCATCTTTTCTCTATTTTCCCTTGGGAAATTCTTCTTCTTCTTCTTCTGGTGGTATTTGGAGGTCCATCGCTGAATTATGGCATAGTGTAGTGTAGCGTAGTGTGGTGTGGTGCAGATGTAGTAGTATACAGGTACCATTCGACTTCTATTAAATGCCTACTGAGTATTCGGACACACTACATACTGCTTTTTGCGTACTCATAGTAGAGAAGAGTGAGTATTCAGATGCAGCCCGTGTCCATGCCAATAAAATAGCACTTGATCCAGCACAATCTATTCTTAATTTCAGTATTAAATCCTTACTATGTGCACTGAATATGGTGCACAGTGAATAAAAATGAAACATACTGTACACTATATTGCCAAAAGTATGTGGACGCCTGATGATCACACTCATACGTGCTCGTTGACTAAGATGGCCTGTAAGTATATAAAATAATTGCATTTTTCTTTTTTCACTTCCT
Source organism: Parauchenoglanis ngamensis (assembly GCA_030014255.1). Taxonomy (NCBI): domain Eukaryota; kingdom Metazoa; phylum Chordata; class Actinopteri; order Siluriformes; family Auchenoglanididae; genus Parauchenoglanis; species Parauchenoglanis ngamensis. The sequence continues at coordinate 3,090,363 of JAQMYM010000017.1, forward strand.
ACCTCTACGCAGAAGTAAAACGGGTCTCAATAATGCCGCAATTCATGGCCGAGCAGAGTTTTTCCCATCGGAAAAGAATAAGCAACGTGTCATTAATCACTGGTCTGCAGAAATGTCACTGAATTCAAATATTGAGTGTTGTGTTTAGGCTAAGTGTTTAAGATTCATTGCCATGCCGAGCTCCAGTCGTGGCGGCGTAATTGAAAGCGAGTGCCTCTGCGTTGATCATAATGACGCTGGAAGTCTCCTTCCTACTTCTGGAAAGCTTCTCAGTTCAGGTTCTACGCTTCACAAACGAACAGTTAAACAAAAGCACCAGCCGTTTTCACCCCCAAAAGGTAAATATGTCATAATTTAATAAAGTGGCTATAAAATTACCAGCTCTGGATTTTTTTTTTTCTCATTTAGCTTAATCCTAACGTTGGCATCGTCATCAATCAAAAACACGTGCAGTGACGCTAAAAGCCAGTTCCAGCTTTGGTTGGAGGGAATGGAATTGGTGAGACTGCTGTTCTGTATCGGTTTGAGCCGTGGACCTTCAGGCATCACGGCACACGCTTGCTGTAGAGCTTATTTTTACAGGCTACGGAAAAAAATACAAAGATTAATAGACATGTAGGTGGGCATTCCCACGCAGGCCTGGGACCTGAGCCTTGACAGCAGATACGTAATCAGGAGCAGGACAAATGACCGTGCTGAACAGCACTCACGTTAAACGTCTGCTCTGAATTAAAAAAAAACACACACACACACACACACACACACACACACACACACACACACACACACACACACATGCTCTTTCATGGGTTTCTGTTTCCATTTAAGCAGGGATCCCATCTGGTGCTGCATAATTAGCCGCTCATGGACGTGCATGCCTTACAGCTAGGCGAAGTAAAATTTGTTGGTCTCATGTTATTGACTCAATACTAAGTGAAGCACAACAAACGTCACTGCACAGTGTGTGTCGCAAATCAAGCTCTACTTCCTCACACAGAGAAGGACTATTTACAGCGCGACTACGCTCATTAGGAAGAGATGTTCTACATGTTTACATGTTGACGTTTTTGCATGACGTCACGTGTACGCTTTAATACGCTGTAATAGCATAGAAGCAAAATTACAGCCGGAGCGGCTTCCTGTTCTGACATAAGCAAACACGTGGATAACAATAATGACTAAATAAAGCAATAAACACAAGGCTGACTATTGATTAAATACATAACAAAATAATAAATACGTCTTTACATTTTTAAAAAAAAATTCTTTTACATGCTATAATTTAAATTCAAAGAATAATTTCATTCATATATTTGTGAATTGCTATAATTCATTTACATTTCTATCATTAACAATTCTTTAATGATATTTTAGTGGTATAAATGACTTTAAATTAATTCATTCATTATTACTATTAATATTTTATTAAATTATTAATACAGATTTTAACTTGAAAATTTTAATAAATGACTTAATTATTTTTCTTAAAATACATCGTCCATTATTCATTTGGAATTACTACAAATAAGTCTGAGTTGTTGAATGAATGCAAAATTCGACTTTAAATTTAAACTAATAATTTAATCACTCTATTTTTGAAATTGCTTTAATTGACTTTAAATAAAAAATCAATTATTTATTTAATTATACATAATATAAAATTGCGAGAATGGATTTTACATACGAATCCTTTTTTTTTTTTGGAAAATTAATTATAAATGTTTTTTTATTTTATTTTATAAATTATTTTATATTATAAAATAATATAAATTTATTTTATAAATTGCTATAAATAAACTAAAAAATAAAATTTTCATTCTTATGGTTTTAATTGCTATAATTAACTGATGTTTAATTAATTAAATGCATTTTTTTTTTTTACAAATAGGTCTAATTAACTTTAAATTCTTAAAACATGTATTTTGTAGTTGCTGCAACAGCTTAAATAGTTAAACTTTGCATTTCACAACCTCTAACCAATCATGAACCGCTCGAAAAATTCAGACATACAGATAAGTTTGCAACCTTGCAACCTCACTGTTGATGTTTTTTTCCCCCAAAGAAAGTTTCAAGATGTTGAACATTAAATATAGTAAATGTATTCTGCAGTAATCCAGCTCTGTGTAACACACAGCAGAATCCAGACAGAGAAAAAAATTAAGCGATGACCTCCAGATCTGATTTAAAGGAGTGAGTGTGTGACATCTGGCAGAAGTGTCAAGAAGAATGTACAGCGAGGTGGAGGATATTGCATCCATCCACCCATCTATCCATTATCTATACTGCTTATCTGTCAGGGTCGTGGGGGAAGAGCTGGAGCGCTGAAGCGCTGGAGCCAATCCCAGCTGGCTTCGGGTGAGAGTCGGGTGCACGCTGGGCAGGTCGTCAATCTATCTAACACAGAGATGTACAGTCAATCCCACTCATACTCACACCTATGGACAATTTAGAGTAGCTAGTTACACCATATATTAGTAACCTAATCTGCATATATTTGGATTGTGGGAGGAAACCAGAACACCCAGAAGAAACCCAAACAAAAATTCCATGGACATCTGGGAGGGTCAAACCTGGAACCTTCTCGTTGCCAGTCGACATGCTAATATCTCAAGGGCATATCCTCAAAATCAGCTCTGAGGGTTCAAAGCAGGCAGTTACGAAGATAAACGGTGGAGTTCTTGTTCCTGATTGGTCAGAAGGTGATTACATGTTATATATCGTGCCATTTTTCACATCTGATGCATATTACTCATATGATCATGCGAAACGGATGTTATTTTTTAAACCTGAGTGGGATGAAGGTTTAGTGTGGGATGAAGGCTTTGAAGATGATACGGTGGGCGGGGCTTCGTGGTGGTCATCCATGTCCGGCTATGGACGCATGTTCTTCACCTGTAGCTACAGCTGCTGAAGGCTGAACCACACTTCAAAGACCATATGAAACATACGGACAAGGAGAGACAATCAGAGAGAGACAGAGAGAGAGAGAGAGAGTGCAAACACCTGCACGTGTCCCTCTCCTCCTCCTTTAATCTTAAAAATGTGAGCAGATGTGATGTTGATTTGTGGAGCGCGTGACCTAATTTCTTCTGGGTTATTTGTGATTCATTTCCCTTTTACGTGAGATAACTGATGGAGGAAAAGACATTGTGAATTCCGGCTCTCCCACACACACAGACACACACACACTCACACACACAGAGTTGTGGTTTAGGTTTTTTGGACTTGCTGTGTTTTTCTGGAAAGATCTTCAGTCTGTTTGCCGTAATTCAGCTTTATTCTAGCGGCCCGGCACTGAGGAAAACCCTCAGCAGTAAAATTTGAAATATTTGCACTCTGATACTCATAAAACCTGAATGAAGAAAAAGAAAAGCTGGCTTTTCACAAATAGGAATACAGTGTTGTGGTTACTTTTCCCATTGTTAAGCAGTAACTTTTATTTTCTTCTTTAAACAAAGTTTATCCTTAGAATAATTAAATTAAATTAAATCACATTACTCTTGCTCCATTATGGAAAAATCATGTTTCACGTGATTATCTGAGTAATGTGAGCACATGAGTTTTCACCCTGATTTCCCTGAAATCCAAGTAAACACACATGTGAAAAATATGTGATAAAATCTCAAGCTCTAAATGAAATCTGATGATAAATCAATCACGTGAGAACAAAAATTACATGCGAAAAATAAACACATGACCAAATGTTAAAAAAAATTAACGTAAGGAAATAATCATGTGGAAAATGAAATAAATAAATACACCTGCAAGATAAAAAATAAATAAAACAAAAACATTTACATAATTTGATCAAATCATTTTTTAAAAACTAACAAACCATGTGAAAATAAATCACGTGAAATGTAAAAATATGAATCACGCAATGGAAAAAAATCAACGTGAATAATTAGTGAAACAGAAAGTGCCTAAAAACCACACGTGTGACATTCACGTGTGAATCAAGCGATTATTCACGTGCGACTTTTCTGTAAGGATAATTATTACAGAACCTTTTTTTTGGTCAGCATTAAATCCGTTTCAGAGCTGATTTTATTGCTAGTCTCACACACATCCAAATCTCCACTGCTCCTTTGAGGATGAGGAGGCCGGCCTGTGGCTTTGATAAATTATTCATCACACTTTTAATTCATATGTTGATCGCATCTGCTCTCTATATTAAAGGCAAGCTCATAAAAAATTTGAGTGCTTTGGCCACTGAGCACTTCACCAGCGAGCCAGGTGGACACCATGAACTTTCCAAATCTACACACAAACATGATTTAACCTCCAGTCCATTTATTTAGCTTATTTTGAAAGGAGACTGGACGCTTCACTGCCAAAGATCTGAGAGCTTTTTTATCAAAGTGAGTCTCTGGGCCAATCTGTCAGGATTTATTCCAAGCTAAACAGGTAAGACATATGCTCGCTTGTTCGGGGATCTAGAAGGGCCATCATTTGGCTCTGGCATCATCGTTCAATGCCAGTTTCCCAGACACGTGAAGCCAAATTCTGGACTTCATTACAGCATTAAAAATGCTTTTAGCTTCACACTACACCTAATCTGTGGCTAGAAAGCCATTGTGCTCTATTAACCCTAAATGAAACATTTATTAAAAACTGCAATCTGTTCAGTCTGTAGTCACAATGGTAGCTAAAGTAAAAACAGGAAAGATAAAAAAAGAGAAAGGGAAGATAACGAAAGGAAGAAATGGAAAGAAAAATAGGACAGGACACGAAAGAAAAGGCGAGAATAGGATAGGAAAGGAAAAGGGCAGGGAAGGACAGGACATGAAAATAAAGGAGAGAATAGGAAAGAAAAAGGGCAGGACAGGACAGGGCAGGACAGGACAGGACATGAAAGAAAAGGAGAGAACAGGAAAGAAAAAGGGCAGGGAAGGACAGGGCAGGACATGAAAGAAAAGGAGAGAATAGGAAAGGAAAAGGGCAGGGAAGGACAGGACAGGGCAGGCAGGAATAGGGCACAACAGGACAGGACAGAACAAGGACAGGACAGGACAGGACAAGGACAGGACAGGACAGGACAGGACAAGGACCAGGCAAGACAGGATAAGTACAGGGCAGGGAAGGACAGGAGAAGGACAGGAAAGGAAAGGAAAAGAAAGGAAAGAAAATTACAAAAGGAAAGGAGTAAAAAATAAGAAAAGCTAAATGAAAGAAATGTGAAATAAAAGACCATAAAGAAAAAATGTGCACTTGCAAAGGAGTGGAAAGTAAGAGAAGAAAAGAGAAATGATAGAAAGAAGGTCGGGAAGACACATTCACAACTCTGTTATTCACATTTTACTGTATCAGAGTCACCCATCCAGATATATTTCCTCAGATATGCTGATGCGAAAATCACAACAGCGCATGGAACTGTTTTCACTTTATTCTCTACCACAGAGTTCCCACTATATCACTCATTCAGTTTGTATAAAATCCCAGGCCATATCAGCACTTCCATTCACAGAGGTTTCCACCCAAATCCACCGCAGGTCCTGAGAGGGAAGAGTCAGCGTCTGTGCAGATCAGGGAGTGGATCATGGAGCCATTTCTGCTGCGCTCAACACACCTACTTAACCTCCTGCTCTGAGAGCTCTGCTTGAAGTGGAGGCCAAAGACTGCAGGAGTCCCAGGGAGCGTCGGCAGACCTTAGGCACGCTAATGGGGGCCGAGGTGTATAGGTTTTCTCTTCAAAGACAGAGAAGCGAGGAGAGTCGCAGCATGGGGGTGAAAAAAAGAAGGCGATGGCCCCGTTTACAGCCGTATTTCATTACCATTAATATTAATACGACAAAGCAAAACCAGCCCTGCTGAATGGGGATGGCCGTGTGAAAATGAACAAGGCTAAAATGTCTTTCAGTTCCGTTAGTGTGTACAACTCGACAGTACTGGATCTCTCGAGAATGCGAATGTGGTTGAGCTTGCGGCCTGACTGAGAAAACCCCTCAAAGACAGTTGTTCAATCAATTTTGGCAGTTCGTGCTTGTAAAAACTTAGAAGGGCATTTTCAAAACATTACTCATTCACACAAATTAGGCTGTTTTGCTGAAAAGCCTTGCGTGAGGAAGTGTTCAATAGAACAACAGTCTAAGGACGGTCATACCTCTGCAACAGACCATGCAACCACATGAAACAGGTTTTCCAGTAAAGAGCGTGAATCAGAAGGTCCAGATGGGCAGTGAACTGGAGCAGGAGTCAGTCAAGCTTGGCAGTGAGACTTGATGGTATCATTGGACTTGGCAATGACTGATGACATCCAGCCAGAAACAATTTTGGGATTTCTGTTATTCTGAAAGGATCAATTACAACACTTGGGAGGGGTCATGGCACCGACCTCTTTTACGAGAAGTTGGAGTCAATCAGTCTTGGCACTGAGACGTGCCAGTGATTGGTGTTGTCCAACCAGAAAGAATTTTCATTTTCTTTGGTAAAAACAAACACATGCTACAACCACAAGTATGTGGACACCTAACCAACACACCCATGTGTGCCTTTTGAACATCCTACTCAAGATTTATTCCCCCTTTGCTGATATAATAACCTCTGCTCTTCTAGGAAGGCTTCTGGTTTGGAGCGTGGCTGTGGGGATTTGTGCTCATTCAGCCACAAGAGCGTTAGTGAGGTCAGGCGCTGGTGTTGGTGAGGAGGCCTGGTGTGCAGTTAGTGTTGAAGTTCATCCCAAAGGCGATCGGTGGGGTTGAGGACAGGGTTCTGTGCAGGACACTCGCGTTCTGCCACTCCAACGTTGGCAAACAATCAGGTTTGTGGCCAGAGAAGGGAAATTGTAATGCTGCAACATTCAAAGACATCTTATGAAAGCACAATTCTGGGCTCTAATTTTGTGGCAACAGCTTGAAGAAGAACCACATCTGGATGTGATGGTCAGGTGTGGACATACTTTTGGCCATATGGAATATCGAGATACAAGAAAGACTGTTTGTTTATATATTTTTTATCAGAACTCACCGGGGATACAAGTTTGTTAGAGTTCTAATCTCTGTTGTATAATTTATGTCAAGTGCATATTACGGTAGGGTGGCACCAAGGTAGCACATAGCCCCAGGGTCCCCGGTTTGATCCTGAGCTCGGGTTACTGTCTTGTGGAGTATTGCATATTCTCCCTGTGTCTGTGTGGGTTTCCTTCAGGCTTACTCCCACCTCCCACCACATGCCAGTGGAATGGCTACAATAAATTACCCCTAGGTGTGAACGCGTGAGCATGGTGGCATGTGCTGGACTGAGGATCAGTCCAGTGTGTATTCTCACCTTGCACCCAGTGCTCTTAGGATAGCATTCTGGATTCACCGCAAGCCTTACCAATACAAGGCTCGTTACAAGAGATTCCACCCAGAGTCGTTTGTCCCTGTGGCCTCAGAATTGAGTCATTTTTATAGTAAACGTTAAAAAAAAGGAGTAATTACACAGATTCAACCCAGAGCTTTTTAACGCCTTAGCTTTTTATAGTTATTTCTTTCAAAATGCACAAAACTACATACCATCTTTCAAATAAAATCCATACTATAATCCGTACTATACTATTAATTATCTTGTCAATCCTAGAAGATGCCAGGGAATGTTTAACAGGCATTATATTGGTAATTGCAGAAGTCTTTTTTTTTTCTCAAGCTTTCATATTGGAGCTTTCAGAAAAATGCAGTGTTCCTCAATGGTGATTACAAGTTAAATGAAAGATGTTGAAAAGGCTTTTTTTTAACAGCTCATTCAGTTGCTTGCAATTGCGGCATTGTACTCTAATTGAGGCATGACGTGAACACTATATTTGCTGAGAATGTATCCATGATGTGGGTCATTCATGGAAATTTAAAATAAAAAATGAATGCTGAATGAGAATAAATTATAATAACGTTTCTGTCAGGAGATCTCTGAACTGTGGAACACACGGCATTGGCTGTAGGCCTGATGTGCGTAATTACTAACAGAGTAATTAGAGCTGAGATTCAGCTTTTTGGCTGAGTCGTGCTGCAGAAGGGCAGATGAGCATGAGGGAGCAATATTTCAGAGAGCGAGAACATCACTGATTTGGAACCAGCTTGGATGTAGAGATCAACTCAGTGCAGGAGAATGAACTATAGCTCACATTGGCTTTATCTTCCTTCTCCTATCCTCCCTTAAGGGACTCTCCCACACCTTTGCGATTATAGATTTTACCTGATCTATAGCAGGTTTATTTTTACACATTTATTTCTATACTCCCAAAGACACAATGACTCACATTATTGCGAGACGGAATTAGGACGCATGGTTCATTGTTATTTCTTTCTTCTTCTTTTTTTGGTTAATGTACAGTTTGTCATGACTGGAGGCCATAGTTCCCCGTATACATTCACATCCATCTGCATGAGTAGTGATGCAGTCTACAGCCAAGTTTTGGAGCTAGTCCATTGCTCCATCCACACATTTTCTGAATGGATGGACACTAGAAATGAACTCAGTGTAAAGGACAGAAAGCATATGAGGACATATGGGAGGAAGATGTGAACAACCTCGATTTCCAATTTCTCCTTTCCGTTACAGTGCTGAGATTGAAGGTCTAGGACTTCCAGAACTGTGTTTCTGCTCGAGCAGAACTGGTAGGAAATTAATTAAGGGACGTTCCCCAACCATGTGGTGGAACAGCACAACCACAACCTCATGGACAATTGACTCCAAGAAAGAAGCAGTTTTTTGATTATCGGTTGACTGATTAATTAATTGCCAGAGCCGATCAATCAATCCATATAGTATATCAAGCATTTTATCGTAATCAGTATCGGCTAATCAAGCAAACAATAGCCGGTTAATAAAGGTACTCGAAGGATGTAGAAGACAAAAACTATGTTTCTATATTTGCAATTTTCATCGCTACTCTCGAAGTGCAAATATTTAGTAAACATTTTATTTAACTCAAATCTTAAATGAGTTGATCATTACTGGTTTTGCATGAACTCTGCATGCTCTATGAATGGTCAACCATTATCTTTTTTGAACAGGTTTATCTCTTTCGTTCCTCAGTGACTATACAAATATTGTTCTGTGGTATCTGAGGGAGAAAAAAACGACATCATATCGGCCATCAGAATTCCTAGTCTGTAAATACTGGTATCGCCATTACCCTCTGAAAAACCCATATCAGTCAACCAGAACTTTGTAGATTATTACTTGTCACAGAGTATGACATGATCCCTACAAATTCTTGGCCAAATTCTTTAACCTCTGATTAAAGAAAATTACTACCTTCTGCTTAGCATTAATCAATGCAGAAGCCTGGGTCTTATAAACACAAATTTTTAAAACTGAGTTCAAGGTTTTCTTCTGTCCATTAGCATGTTTCATTTATGTGTCGCCATTGCCACTACCGTATTTGTAAGATTGTTTTGCCCAATCTGATGCTGTCCTTCCATTGGTGCCTTTTATATAAACATTGTAGCAGCACTAGTGCTGGGATTTTAATCTAAATTCTCTGACAAAACAAGAACTTTGGCTGTCTTTGTCTGCAATTGTACCAAATCGGACGCTGGTTAGCATGTCACATTATGCTTTCTAAGACCTCCCATCTTCCATCATTAGATTTTTGAAGGTCCACAAGGATTTGAATTATAAAGCTAATGGAGCATATGGATATCTTTAAGACATCCAACAAAAATGGAATAAAGTCCAAAACATTTTAAACTTCTATGAAAGCTTGCCAGGACAAGGTCAGAAACAGTGAACATACACACTTTACTCATTAGCAGAGCTTATTCAAAGCTTCTGCAAAAATTAGCCTGGACATGATTACTGGCTGGGTTTTTAACTGGAACGCCATCCAGCATGGTTGTCCACACAATCACACATAAATCACATAAATCAGTTCCTCTAACATGTGAAGGATGACTCCTGCCACATGTTGTGTCACCTCATTTGTGTTTTTAATTAAGGCTCTGCCAAAAAGCACAAGCACCAAGCCATGGAGGCTAACATAACAAAACAGTAATCCAAAAATATTAGTCTTTGAAACCCACACATTCATCAAGCAAGAGATGAAAAAGTTCTTAAATACTATATCTGCATCATGTGGATGCAATCCAGAGGAACAGTTTTGATAGTTAAAATAAAATCTAAGGTCATTGTTTTATCTTATCATCAAAACTTCAAAGTTCATCATTTTCTCAAAAGTTGCAATTATGTGAATGAAGTTCTAAGTGATTCAGAAAAGTGCATTCTGTAGACTTGATTTCGAACCCCTCCTACCAGCAATCCCACGTGAGCTCACTCTCCACTTTGCCCTGTCAACGCTACACCCCATTTGAAATTCAAACTGAAGACTTTCATTAATGAGAACATTGTGTGGCCAGAATTTCCCCAGGGATTAACAGATTGGCACCAGAATATAAGTATTAGGCTTTCACTTTGAGTGACAGGGCTAATTTATTTGTTTTCCAAATGACATCAGTAGGACTACAGAGTCGGGGTAAGTGAATGCAGCTTAATGTTACACATCAGATTTGGCAGGCGGCCTTGATCACACAGTAAGTCGGCCAATGATAATCATTTTTTTCATGGCTGTGCGCAGATTTACCGACTCATTGAATCACAGTGCCGCATAAGCTATAACAAGCAGACAAGGCTTTCGTTAGTTCTCTTTGCCATAGGTGGAACTGTTGCCTCAAAATCTTTCTCATTTTGGTATTGATAGAACTTCCTTGCCAAACAGGCTATGTAACCAGAACATGATCTTTTTTATGCAATTGAAGAGACCAATCACTAATCACCACTGTCCTCATCGACTGATCACTAACCATCATTGTCCTCATCAACCGATCAGTAACCTTCATTGTCCTCATTGACTGATCACTAACCACCATTTTCCTCATCGACTGATCACTAACCATCACTGTCCTCATCGACCGATCACTAGCCACCTCTGTCCTCATTGACCGATCACTAACCATCACTGTCCTCGTCGACCGATCACTAAACAACAGTCCTCATCGACCGATCACTAACCACCACTGTCCTCATCGACCGATCACTAACCACCACTGTCCTCATCGACCGATCACTAAACATCAGTGTTCTCATCAACTAACCACTGCTGTTCTTATTGACTAATCACTATCCTCCATTGTTCTCTCTGACTGATCATTAACCAGCACAATTCGTCGACCAATCACTAACCACCAGTTTTCATTGACCAATCACTAACCACCATTGTTCTCATCAACTAACCACTAACTACCACTGTTAGATGATGGATGTTGATGATAGAATGGAATGATAGAATTTTGTAATCATGTAAAAAGTTTGTGGTGCCTTGATCAAAGGCTTTGTTTCCATTTCTTTCACTACACTCACAATGGCGATATTTTACCGTCATCTCCTGCAAGAGATTTCAAAGATCAGATATGTAGAATACTTGCAAAAAACCTATTCTATTAAACTGAAGAAAGGCTACTCAATTTATGATGATGAACCAAATGAATATCCAAATAGTCCATTATGACTCCTAGCAACTTTTTGAGCATGCGTGAACTACTGTCCTCTGTAAAGATTTGCCAAAGAGTTCCTACGGAAAGGGTTCTGCAGTGAGGTAGAGTTGAGAAGAAACTTGCAACATTTTCATTTTAATCAAAGTGGCCTTTTACACCGGACACTGGGAGCACACAGAACATGTGTTTAAAATAAAAATAAGCATACTGCATGGCGCAGTCAAAGTTTCTAACTAGAAATACTCCAAATTACAATATTTATGCCACAGTCTGCAGTGTGTGCTCATAATCTAAACAGCACATGGGTGATATTTCAATCTGTATCCTACTGCAGCAGCGCGCTTTGGCCTCGGTTAATGGAAACTTTGGGAAACTTTTTAACTCAACTGAAATCACTGTAACACACGTGATAATGAGGAAAAAAGAAGAAAAACGTGTCTCTTTTACAATGCTTGAACTTTTTGGGCTGGTCTTAGGACTTTTTGAGAAATACTTGGGATGGATGCTGTGCTGAGACCTGGCAACCCTGTACACGCTACACACACTGCTATACGCAGATTGTTAACAGACAGCAATGTGGCCCATTGATAAAGCTAATGAAAATGAAATGCCTGAAATAATAAACAAAGATAGGTGCTTACCTTTTAGAAGTTATGAAGTTACATATATCTTTACAGTAAACTTGTCCAGGTCAGTAAAATATGGTGGTAAAATCCATGATTTGTTTTTCATTCAGTATTACACAAGCTTAATATGACTAATGTACAACTGAGAAAATCAAAGCACATATTTCAACCATTAAACTTTTTTTTTTTTTTGTGGAAAAAATGAAATAATTAAATATTTGTTTTTCACATGACAATAAATCTAACTCTCTAAATCTCCTCTTTTAGCCCCAGGTTGACTGTTTTGCCTAATATTTTATATTGATTAAGCAAGTAAGGAATAAACACACTACAGGACATGCTGTTATAGGAAAATAATCCACACAGCGATGATGTGATGAAACAGAATTACTGCTACCATGCCAAAGTCGATCATTTTCCCATTTCATTCCTCTTCTACCACAGCGATTACAATTACTAATGCATTTAAGAATGATACATCATACCTTAGATGCATTTTTAGCTACATTTAATGTTGTGTAACATCCTTAAGACAAGTTAGTTCCAGTTCATGCTTACATTATGTAAGCTATAAACTTTTATTCACCATCACTTTTTCCGCTCTCAAAGTTATTAAGACAAAAAATAAAAAATAAAAAAACAGAGAGAAACTGGATGGTACAAACTTCATCCAGAAGACTTCACGTGGCAAAAAAACGTACTGACTGCTGACACTGAAGACTCCTTTCAAATAAGCACATTACAGAAAACATCCTCATGTGAACAATTATGTGCTTTTTTTTGTGTTAAATAACAACCCGGATTTTAAATCTGTTTATTATTTGACTTAGTCGTTGTGGAGCATCTGCTGTACAAGTCCCTGATTATGAGTTGTTGCTATAGAAACAAGGGCAAATTAGAACGAGCGCATTTATATAAACCCGTGATTTATGTTACAGCAGGAAGTACAGTCAGAGCTCTGTGGTATAAATCTATGAGTTAAAACACAAACGAGGCATTTTAATTATCTAAGATCTGCACGAACATGTTTTCTCCTTCCCTCGTGTTAACTTTGGCTCCTGACTCTCATTCCTGCGTGTGTTTATGAAGCATCTATGTGCGAATGCTTTTGCCATGAACCCGGTTCTCCTCCCTCGACCTGCGCTGCATCAACGCGAGACGGCTGCTCATGTGTTCCATCAGATACACATCGGGGGATTCATTACAACACGCCGTCTCTGAGTTTACGGTATTTTCTCCAGCAGGAAGTCCTATGAGCCTGCAGAGGGTGGGTTCAGATTTTAATGCGTATCCTGCTGTATGTGAACGTAACCTAGCAAAGGAGTCTAAGAAGAAAAGAGCAAGGTTGCCATTTGTGTGCGTGTTTCAATCACGCCCTTAGAACCAGACTAACGGTCATTAAGCCCGACCCTCCCAAAAACCTGCATTAAAATTGTGACAACATCGCTAAAGATGCCGCAATATTCAGTAAAGTAAAGCTACAATTTACTAATGTACATGCACATACATGCAGAATTTTATTTCTTATGTATTCAATCATTTCACCTGTTTATTAACTACATCTTCGTCAGATGTATAAAGCACAGATTGTAATAGTCTTGTTTGCATAAAACACTAAAAAAGCAATCTTTCCTATTTGGTGTCGATTTAATAAATCGAATGTATGTACAATGCTTCACCCTCAAATCCATGCAGCAAAGAAATTAACCAAATCCCAATAGCGCAGAAAATCTATATACCTGGCAACCGTAATCAGAAGCTTTTTTAGTTAATGTTACGTGCTGCATAATTCTTTATGAAGCGCTTAAATTATTGCTTGAACAAAGTTAACTATCCTGCTACCCCACTTTTGTTAACTCCCTATGTAAATCAGAGCAAATAGCTACAAACTAAAACACGTAAGGGTGTGCTGTTAAAAGAAAACAATCAATGACAACCTGATGTGAAGTAGAGTTATTGTTACCATGGCGACGCTGATTATCTTTCTATGTTTTGAAGTGGTTTATTCCTCTTAATTCACAGCAACTGACCAACAATTCCAATTGTTTTTTTTTATTATTTCTTAGAGAACATTATATTTTTTAGGCATTTATAGTTATATTTATTGTTCTCAAGACAACTTAGTTCCTGGAACCGCTTATGTTATAGTGACTGGAAACAGCAGTTCGCTTACCAGCCTCGATTTGATTTCTCCCCTAAAGTTAATACGTATAATTAACTTAAACAAGTTACGAAACATTTTTTTAGAAAAAATAAACGCAGTTTGTTGTGTTACTGAGAAACCGGAAATCCTGGGAAAAAAAAAACCTCCTCCTTCCTGAACACTTTCCCATCACAGAAAAATTCAGACACTGGAGACTCCTTCCATAACTGGTACTTTAAAGACTCCTTACGGAAAATTTCACCTTATCAAGAATACGTTTGTCTTTTAATATCCATTTACTATTACTCAACAAGTCCCTATGAATAAGTCGTTAGTATAGAAACGATCACGTCTTTGAATCATTAATATAAACTTGTGCTTTGTCTTACTCTCAGAACTGCTGTCAGAGCTAATGTTACAGAAAATTATTCCAATCAGTGTCGAGAATTCAACAGCACTGTGTTTAATAAAAGGCTCATTTGCATTATATTTATTCCCATTTTCTCAAATTGATAGCTATCTTGAGATAAACAGTGACTTGGAAGGTATTGTTTTCAAGTTAAACTGCTTTACAGAAGTGCATTATGGGTATTCTGGACCAGCTAGACCTATTCATTATATGATATATCCGTTACAGACATTGATTGCCTGACATGATTACAAATTTCCTCCCCAAAAAAAAAAAAAAAAAGGAATCGTGATGAGTGAAATTAGTCACATGATCAAATTTCGAGATCTGATTGGTCAGGTGCAGATCCTCCTATAATGAGACCTCTCTGTAATTGGTTCATCAGGTAAGAATTTTCTGAAGCCTGGGGTCAAAGTTCAAACTCAGGTCACATGTCATTCTGTGAAATGAGATCCAGCACATCTTTACCTACACAGACAAGACAAAGCCGAAATCCCCGAACCGTCCCTACTCCCCACTGCCTACAGTAAATTGGTGTTCTACATCAATCCAGCACACATGATAGTAATCAGAGCCGGAGAGTGTTCTGTTTCTCGCCTCATCTCCGGCCCGGAATATTCCAAATTATTCCATGGAGGGAGAAACATGTAGCCAGTGGAGGGTTTGTGCGTGATGTAGTGTCATTTCTTACAGGCCATGACCTCCTAATCACTATAAATGCTGATCTCAGTCTGTGATGATCTGTCAGCATGTGGCGAATCAGGACACACCTACATAACTATTGGCACCCTACACTGAAATGAACAACATGGTTATACACTACCGGTCAAAAGTTTGGGGTCACCTTCTAATTCAATTATTTCTTTATTTTTATGACTTTAAAAGAGACT
>JAQMYM010000017.1:3145234-3163472 GCA_030014255.1 Parauchenoglanis ngamensis
TGTGTGTGATGTTCCTGGCTGGTGTGGCCACACTGCTGTGCAGGTTCTCTCACACACACACACACACACACACACACACACACACACACACCTTACATCGTCTTGGCTATTTGCTGACTCGCCCCCCCCCTTCTCTCTCTGTGGGGGTGTTTTTGCATCAGGAGTGAACAGCAGAGGATCCACCCGGAGAACCAGGAGCACGTGCGAGCAGTTCGACAGCAGCTACAGACAGAGCAGGTCTGTGCGAAAGCACTTAGTGTTCATTTTAATATACAATGCATAAGTATTCACCCCCATGCCCTTTTCATCATTTTCTTATGATGCACCTGGAACTTAAATATGGTTTAGGACAAATATTGGCTTTTATCCTCCTTGTTTCTAGGCTCCGCCCCGTAGTGTAGCGCAAAGCTAGACGTGAAATAAGTGATGATGCAGTTCCCTTCTGAAGCGAAATGCCTATATACAGGCTGTTACTGCTATTATATAACATGTAAAATATGATAATATGAAATGTAATAGTTGCTTAAAGTAAGTACATGAAGTCAGAGTCATGACAACATGAACGAAGCAGAAATCCGAGGTCCCGAACGTGTCTCGGCTCCATTTGGGGTAAGGGGGATTCGTACACGGTTGATTGGTCGATGAGGTATTTCTTTTTTGCAAGAAATCCAGGATCTAATTAGGAATGCAGAGGGGAAATCAAATTTATCCGATTAGAAAGAAATGTTGAGAGGAACCGAGATTTAAAAAGGGAACCCGTCCTCGTCCTTTAGCCGAAACCAGATCTAACAAGGATTGCTGTTAGAAAAAAACGCAACTCCACGTTATGGCTGAATTCAATTACATCATCGTCAGTGCGTTTCTGTTTGACTCGAATGATTCCCGGGGGAACCCGTAGCTGATTGGGAATCTGTTCAATCTAATTACAGTCTGTTCAATTTTCTTTGCTAAGTCATTATTGTGGAACATATTAAAGTCAGTATTTAAGATTAAAACCATTATTATTTTCTTTTCTTTAAATGGAGCACTCTTTGTGACGCACTGTTAAAGGGACAGTTTATCCGTTTTGGTGCCCTCTGCTGCCTGAATAGTGAATCATAATTGCAAGAAAAACCCTAATAAACTTCCTCTTTTCATTCTGCCACAACCCATTCTGCACAGAGCGTGTGCCTCGTGAGTTGCAGTGTTCCAGCTTGGGGGCGGAGCTAACTTCTGGGCCAGAAAATTATCAAAAGGATCCTAATATAAAGAAACTAGTCAGATTAATTGCAATTGACAATTTTGTGAATTGTGGATATTTGACAGAGTTTTATATGAAATTCTACGATTATTACAGGTCTAGAAACATTTTTAAATGTTACAGATTGCACCTTTAAACTCGCTATGGCAGTGCTATTTAACTCATGTGAATGATGAAGTGTAGCATGTGCAGATCGTCAGTAAATCAGAGCACAGCTTTTTACCAGAAATGGTATCACACAAATATGTGGAGGGGATATGGGTTTTGTTTTTTTGCTCATTAATGGAGTGATTCATCTAATATTTCTCTCTCTCTCCTTCAGGAAGCAGCAGCGCCAACGCCGAGGCAGCAGTACTACTCAGACATGTACTGTCCAGTGTGTCTCCAGCAGGCCGTTCACCCCGTGGAGACTAACTGCGGTCATCTCTTCTGTGGTCAGAGCCCCCCCACTCACCTCTGACCTCTTACATATCGTTTATGAAGGAAGTCTCAGCCCAAATAAATGATGTTAATATATACAAATCTTCATATGTATAGAAGCTACACGATAGCTCGTATTTATACGTTTAGGTTCAATTGCAACTGCAGTTGTATATCGGAACTATATAAAACGAGTGATTTCTGGTTGTCCAAGATGGCCGCCCGTTTAACCTTACACCATCCTGAAGATTAGTTCAGAAAAGTGGGATGTGACCCTAAGCTCCTGACCAATCAGGTCGCAGCATGGAAACCCAACAAAGTAGCTGAAGGAAGTCTTAAAATAACTATGACATGTTGAATTGAAACTATTACGCTGACCATATTCCAATGTTTCAATGTAACTACGGATAGCAGCATGTCCGGGTTTTTTTGTTTTGTTTTGTTTGTTTGTTTGTTTGTTTGTTTTTTGAGACATTCAGCAGTATGTTATTCCCACTTTAACTGTAGCTGTATACAGATTACACGTTCAGCTCAAATTCTCTGGGCTTTCTGCTTCCAAAGCAGTAGCGAAGGCGAACAAGCTCCTCGTCTTTATTTTAGCTTTATTACTACTAATAATGATACTTCGTTAGCTTATCGTAGCTAGACCTGGTAAGAGTGTTGTCATTGTTACTGTGAGCTAGTGCTTTTTCGGGGGAATAAAGGCGTGGAAGCTGTTTCGCGCAGCACTTTGAATCTAACGGAATCTAACGGAAAGGTCAGAAATTCGAGTCGTTCTGAGATTCTCATCATCTGTGTTCCACAGGTTCCTGTATTATCGCGTACTGGCGCTACGGCACGTGGCTCGGAGCCATAAGCTGTCCCATCTGCAGACAAATAGTAAGACGACAAGTTCTACAATCCAAAATCATATCCGAGGTTCTCGCCAAGGCCAGTTAGGAGATAAGCTTAGTGATTAAAGTTAATTTCCAGTAAGAGGAACATTGTGAAGGCAAATCTGTGCGGATTTAGATTTCACATAACTGCCTGGCTTTGTGCTCGTCTCCTCGTATAACTTTCTTACAACATCTGCCCTCAGGTGACCCTGCTGTTCCCGCTTTTCCGAGGCATGGAGCAGAACGCCTGGACGCCAGACAGCCAGCCGGATTCAAACCTGGTCCTCAACAACGTCAACGAATACAACCGCAGATTCTCAGGACAGCCCAGATCTGTGAGTCTCCATGAGTTTCATTATTATTTTTTACTCAACAACATGCCTTTTTTTTTCCAATCCATTCATAGTTTGTTTAAAGTTTTGGGACATCTGCAAGGCATGTTGGTTCCTGTTAACACTCCCGTCATGTAAAGAAAACTTTCCAGGGCAGGAAAACTTTGGCTTCTTTGTAACTGTCAGACGCTGGAGACTGTCTCTTTTGGGTTCTCTTTATCTGGACTTGGGTGACATTCTGATGATGTTTTAGGTGCAGAAATATAGAAAATTCTAAAGGGTTCACAAATTTTCGAGCACCACTGTGCATGGATAGATTGAGGAATAGATTAACAAGATGACCGACATCAAAGCAGAACTCTAAAAATCAATTGATGTTCGGACGTTGGGACCGCTGGTTGGTGGGAATTGGAAGAAAATGTGGAGAAATTATAATAATTTGAAAAAATGTACATTTAATTTTGCTGTCTCTCTCTCTCTCTCTCTCGCTCCGTGTCGTGTAGCTCCTGGAGCATTTGCGTGACGTCCCCACTCTCCTCCGCCATGCCTTCAGGGAGATGTTCTCCATCGGCGGACTCTTCTGGATGTTCCGGATCCGGATCCTGCTATGCCTGGTGGGGGCGCTGACCTACCTGGCCTCTCCGCTCGACTTCATCCCCGAGGCTCTGTTCGGCCTGCTGGGCTTCATGGACGACTTCTTCGTCATCCTCCTCCTCTTCATATACATCTCGATCATGTACAGGGAGGTGGTGACGCAGAGGCTAGCCGGCTGAGCGCGACACTCAGCTGGGATCAGTTCTAAAGGGTTTACAGTTTTATCACTGAGTGTGTGTGTGTGTGTGTGTGTATGTGTGAGTGGCGTATAATATTCAGCTTATATAACTGAGGTCAGGTGGAGCTTCTGTCCTTGTAATATAAAACACATACTGCACATAGGAGGTTTGGTCTTTTTGTTTGTTTGTTTTTGTTTGTTTTTCAGTAGCGGTGATCGTGATTGGCTGGCTCGAGCGACCAAACGAAACAAAGCTAGTGAGTAGTTAGCGAGCTGCTTCGCGGTTACGCTAACATTAGCTAAGCACCGCGTCACTGAAACGTTATCTTGGGAGATATCTAACAGAAAGCTAACGTTAGCTGGCTCGCTAATTCAACTCCTTATTTCTTTAAGCTTGTGTCTAATTTGTATTTACTGAAACAAAGTATCATAAAATAGAATAAATTCTCCCTGCTCGATGCTAATCCGCCCACTTCCTGTGTTAATTATAGCAGCTCTAACATAAATGGATGTCACAATATGCTGGTTTTAAAATCACTAGAACTCAGCTACGTGTTTAAAGGGGCAGTTTGTAATCTTTAGAGCAAGAGTTGGGGGGGGGAATAAGCTGAACCCACTCTCTTTGTTGAAATCTACACCTCTTCACGATTCACTTTTAAATAAAAGCAACAGAATGGTACATTAATCTATACTAGCCGGGGGCGGAACTTATTTCAGGGCCAGAAAAAAAACAACAACAAGAAGTCAGATTCAGTGTATAGTAATATTGCTAAACACATGATGGGGTAATTCTGAAGTGATGAACCCTACATAAGGGACTCCTGCGGCCAAAAATATTTAATTTAAAAGCCTTTTCCTAACGGTCATGGACACCTTGCTACTGATTTACCTATAAATATAAGTCAGGTTTGAGTACAAGACATAAACATGACATTTTTGTAGTAGCAAATTGTGACTAAAAGGATTAAAAACAGCAGGAAAAAAGCAACGTCTCGTAGCTGTAACTATTTGCGATTGTCGATTCGCTTACTTTTTAGAATCGTGCCAAGTGAACCATCACTGGGAAACGAAACTGTAAAAGCATGAAGGTTTTTAATAAGACCGATCCAAAACATATCAGCTAACAATTCTGACAGAAATCTAGCTACAGATTTGTGAGATTTGCTTAAATTGTGTTCAGATTTGTTATTTCTTTCAAGCCCTATAGAGGGAGCCATGTAGACCTTATAGTGTTTAAAAGAGGGTTAAAGTCACTTCAGAATGAACCACAACCACAGTCTTACCAAAGTAACTTTAAAGCTAGGTGATTATTCTACATCTAGAACTACAAATTATAAACTACCACGTTAAGAGTTAATCTTTCATTCAGTAACTGTGATTTTGGATTTTGTAAGAGCAACACCGAACCAGTCATGAAACATTTCAATAACTAAACCTCCTACCCCTGTATGCACAGTATTTTGACTTGGAGCCTTGTTTTCTGAAACTCGTTAGTTAAAACTACGGAAAACCGAAATGCCATGGATTTACATATTATATTTCATCCGATGTCACTTAATTATATGTTTTATTTTAACTAATTATATGCAGATTTTTATTTACTTTGTCATGATATTTAAGCTATGTCCACATTAATACGTTTGAGTTTTAAAATGCATCACTTTTGCTACATTTACGCTTGTTTTAGTGTAAAAACGCCAGAGTCGTGTTTCAGTGTGGACGAGGGAAAACGTAGACTCTCGCAGTGAAATTCTGCATTTTATTCTACTACAGCTGCCTATGCGCAAGGACGCAAGCTATTATTCGAGCGATCTGCAACTAGGCAACAAACTGCCGAGTAGACAATCGTCGTTTTTGAGATAGCTTTCATTTTAAAAACGCCGGTTTAAGACTAAAACGTATTAATGTGGACGTAGCCTTAGTTGTTTGCCGTTTGTGGTAAGAACATTTCTTCTAGCAGTAACAAAAGCATCATAGGATTTCAACATAAAACCTTGTCTTTGAAAAACACTATTATTATTATTATTATTATTATTATTATATTTTGTTACAGCTTGCACATTACCGTAGTTACACCACGTAACCATAGTGTCGTTACCACATTCGTAACATCGTACATGAACACTTGGTAAGGTACACGACATCAACATGAGCTATATATCGTTTTACTTTTTTTATAAATAAACTCGCATAAACAAATGATGTCAGCCTTGTCAAACACAGTCTTTGTTGGATTGTTCCGTTATAACTATAGGTAACATTGTAAATTTGTAACATAATAACTATAGAAAGGTTTGCATCGTATGTCCGAAAGAGTATGAAGGGTTGATGTAGTCTTATAAACTCCATCCTTAAAGTTTTATAGCTAAACCCAAGTATTTATTTTTGTAAATTAATGAATAGTCTAATATTATTTCTTTTCCTGTTTATTTACATCTAGTAAGTGTTCCCCCATAAACATTATAAAATATATGTATTCTTGATCCATGCCATTTTAGAGATCCAGTATAAAACACTCTTAATTTTTTTCTTGGCTTTGAAAGTTCACGCGCTGCATCTGCGATGAGATTTCTGATATACGATTAAAAGGCTAAGCTGTGAACAATTAATGCGTAGGCAGATCACAGCGGGTGACAAAGTCATCTTTCCGTCAGTGCGTGAAGCGAAATGGAAAGAGCGCTTCCACAGAAGTTGCGACTGCTTTCGAGCGCAATGCGCAGGTGGGCATTGGGGAAAACCACAGGAAAAAGAAAAAAAAAAAAAGAATAAAGAATCTTCCAGACACATGAGTTTCCATATAAACAGACTTTATTTATAGGTTTGGGTAAAACTCCCTTTTGTTTCGGAATGTGTCGGAGCCCAGCGCTTCGCTGATTCGCAGTTGAACCTGGGACATTTTATGTTTACAGAATTTCGTGACGCCTGATGATGCAGTTGACATTTCTAACAAGCAGAAAGGGTAGCACTTTATTGAAGCCCAGTGCTCATAAGGCTACATGACACCTACATAACTACCACATGTCTACTCAAATAATCACTGCTTTATTGCTTACATGTAAGTGTAAGTCAAGTGACATAGCCCTTTGTTGACATCCTGTAGTGTTTATGACTGCTTTAAATGAGAGCCACAACACGTGTACCTCTGTATTTCTACTATAATACAGTATATAATAGTACTGTAAAAGGGTATTGCTATGACACTGTAATAACACCTCTGTGTATTTCCATTGGCCCCTACATGACTTATAACAATATAATCACATAATCATGGATCTGTGCATATTTTCTTAAGTATTTTAATGATACTATTTTTAAGCCTTATAACAATGGTATACCTTTATGACAGGCCTGTGAGTGTTTTCTGGCTCTGAAGTAAAGTGAATATGATTTTATTAAGCTTTATAAGAACGCTATGACAGTGTAATGACGGTGTATGTTTCCTCCAGCCCCTACATAAAGCGTGTATAACAGTTTAATAGCGACTCATAACAGTGTTATGGCAGGATGGTGACAGAGCCATAGGGTTTCATTTCCGTGGCTTTGAACTAACGTGAACGCGAGTTAGCTAATTAATTAATTAATTAATTACGACTTCTGTTATGGAGCGCTCTTTGCACAAGTTTTATGTCACCACAGAGCTGTGTCGCTTTACACCGACTCCTTATATCACTGTTAAAGAAAGCTGTCTGTGTGGCAGCTCCTGGAGGAAATCATTTTACGGGCTTATGCAGGTTTTATGTGGCCGACATGAACACACCCTAAAAGGCATCATTATTTTTGCGAAATGTTATTTATTTTTAGGATAACGCATCATCCTACTCGTAACATTTCCTCTGCTGATCACTGGAGGTTATCCCTGCAGCTGTGTGTATATACACCTGTGTTCATAAGGCAGTACTGATCATTGTAGATTAATAACCTCATGCTCAGTGTTGTATTTAAGAATCTGCCTATTTCGCACGGTTATTCGATTATGTCGTTAAGCCATACCAGATCCACTCATGCACAGACTGCAACTGACATGTGAACGCGCACTCTTTAATAGAGCTCATCTCCTGTCCTGGTGTTAGAAACGGAGCTGTGGATCTTTTGCACGACGTGCTGTGCCTTGACTCTGAGACAACTACAGGATCGGGAACCTGAGCAAATAATTACAAATAAAGTCTCTGCAACAATATCGTCTCTTTTTGTTGCGTGTGGTTCAGCATCTGTTTTGCGTGTAATCCTATAGGAAGTTAGCTAGGACTGAAAAGTGTGTTGTCATGGTTACAGTGCGCACGTCTTTTTCCATACCGGCGCGAAAAAGCAAGTGAGTTTTCTTGTAGTTCTGACGCTTCATTTGTCTCTTTAATGAATCTGCCAATGTATACCATAATGATGATTAAGACGAGCTGTTTGGCTGAAGCTACAGTTGTATCTGTGAGCATCCCTTAATTGATAGCTGGCTTTAAAAATACCCTTCACAGCCAAAAGTTTATGTGAGGCGTCCCGAAACTGATGCTCAGAGGCACTTGATTGTCAGTTTCCCTTCAGTGGAACTAAGAAGCCCAAACCTGTTCCAGCGTGACGGTGAGCACAAAGCGAGCTCCATGAAGACAGTGGAAGAGCTCGATTGTCCTGCACAGAGCCCTGACCTGGGATGAACTGGAACGCTGACTGCACCCCAGACCTCCTCACCCGACATCAGCGCCCGACCTCACTAATCCTCGAATTGATGACGAATGAGGAAAAAAATCCCCAAGCAGCGTTCCAAACTAGTGGAAAGCCTTCCCAGACCTCCTCATTTGGTGCAGGACGTTCAGCAAGCACATGGGTCTCATGGTCAGGTGTTCACATACTTTTGGCCATAAAAAAAAAAAAATAAAAGAACATTGAAAATCATTTTAGCTGACTACAATTAGGGTATTGCGTGAATGTTATTGTGTTAATGTGAATAGGGAAACACATGTTTGAATATATTAACAAGTAAGTTGAATATATTATTGGGGAAATGTCTGTTTGCTTTGAGAATGTGTGTATACTGGGATATCCATTTCACAACACTAATGACTCCATGCATGAAATTCATGCATCGGTTCCTGTGGCTTCAGTGGTCTAATTCAACTGATTTCTCACTCGTATTAAAATACAAAAGGTGCTAATTTGGTGGAAACTTAACTTAAGACCTTAATATTTTAATTCACGACCACATGTTATTAAAGAAGAAGAAGAAGAGCCACCTCAGAGGCCTTATAAATAATATGAGAATGCTGGATTTATCAAAACAAAACAGTGTAAAATTACTCTGAATGCTTGGTTCGTGATGTGTGGTAATGCAGGACGTTAATTTCACCACATGGTGGCAGCAAAAGCTATATTTATTCAGAGAAGACATCATTTTTGCCTGCCAAGTTCCTATGCTGTGTTCATAAAAAGCTACTTTTAAGCGCACTTTTACAGTTTCATCTCATCATGCCTCTTGCTTCTGTTCCACTGTAGTGAACTTCAAACATTCATGCAACTCAAATTGCAGCACAACAACACAAAACAGTGGTACAATCAGCTTAGCAACAAGCTAACTGGCTAACATTAGTGATAACTCTAATGTGGAGGATTACCTTATCAAAACAGTGATTATTATGGGTAATGTTATAGATTTAACCAAGTGCTCTGTCTGTATATTAAACGATTCTGCTTTAAAGTCATGTAAAAGTAGAGAAGGTGGACTTTTCTCTGTTCACATGATGTCGATTTGACGTCTCGCCATATCTTCCCAACTGCACACTCACAGAGGTGAAAGCTGGAACCCAAACCCAACATCTTGTATGAGAGTCTGGGATATCTAAAGTGTCCCTCCAAAGTGTGTACACTGATATCCTCCCCTACACACTCACCGTCCACTTTAATAGGAACAGAATGAAGAACATCTTAATGAAGGAAATAACGTGAGCTCTGTGACTTTAACCGTGGCATGCTTGTTGGTGCCAGATGGGTTGGTTTGAGTATTTCAGAAACTGCTGATCTCCTGGGATTTTCACACACAGCAGTCTCTAGAGTTTACACAGAATGTTAAAGTCGCAGACATCACACTTTCACCTCATTCTGAGGGTTGATATGAACATTAACTGAAGCTCTTCACCTGTATCTGCGTGGCTTTATGCATTGTGCTGATTGGCTGATTGTGTACAGGTGTTCCTAATAAAGTGAACAGTGAGCATAGTGTCTTGTTTTAGGTGATGGCTTACAGTGATTCCTGAAACTAGCACATCATCCCTCTGTAGGAATGGATGCTTAGTCACACTTCACACAAAACACCAAGAATCTCACACAGTGTCTGAGTTCCAACATGCAGGTCTTACCTCTGAGTTAACACACACACACACACACACACATATGCGTCTTCTCCCAGTTTGATGCAAACTCAGGTGCTATAAAAAATATCACTTTCAGAGAGATTAAACACATCTATTAAAAATGATTAAGACCCCATTTCAAAACTCTTGCATCATACAGAATTTTTAAGGGATTTGCTCCATCTAATGTTTTTGTGGTTGTTGTTCAGGTCATTATCTCTCCAAATTAGAGATAGCATAACATTAACAGTGCATTGTGATAGTAAATGTCAATTTTTCTTATCCCAGGTAAACACCGTGTTCCAGCAGATCGTCATCCTCCTTGCTCCGAGACGTCTTTGTAGAGAAAACAGGATACGCTGAAATCCACAACAGCCTTGTATTATCGCAAATCCTGGATTATTAGAGTTTTGTTTGAGCTTTCAAATATCAAATAGTACTAATTTTTTTTAAAACATAAGGAGACTGTGATCATATAAAGAATGACATGACTCAAAGAATCTGCAATTTAAAAAAAAATATATATATACAATTACAAGAAAATAAAAAATCCAGACAGTCAGGTTGTATTTTACTTGTTTATTATCAGGCATGAAGAAGGGAGAATAATGTACTGGTACCACAATATCCACAATGTCACTGATCAGAAAGGCTTTTTCATGATGACTGGGTTCCTGACACACATCTTCTGCTTGTCTTGCTAAACCGGAGCTCTCATGTTGCTTCATGATGTTTTTTTTTATTCTATCTCTCCCCCTCAGGTGATGGACTTCTGCCAAGACATTTTATTCTGCAATCAGATGTGCCTAGTGACAGGTTCATTATGTTATGCATGTCTCTGCATGTGTGTGTGTGTGTGTGTGTGTGCGCGTGCGCACTTATCCATGTAACCCCTCTGTCCCTGCCTTTCCTCTTTTCCACTCTCGTTCTCTCTTTTCTAATTTCCTCCTTGTCTCTTTTTGCTTTTTTCATCTTTGTATGACTCAAAGAATAGCTGAAAGATTTTTTTGCAATCTGTCCTTTGGTTTGAGCCTAATGAAGTGATATTTCCTAGGTCCCTGTGAATCCTAAAAAATATGTCTTCATATAATATGACCAGAGATGGACAAAAAAATACGCCAAATACATCAAAATATCTGAAATTCTTCCATTCGAGTGTTTTATCGTGTTTCCTGTTAATTCTGTATCCAGGATCATATACGCTGGGCATGAGGTGGGAATACACCCTGGATGTGACACCATACACCTACACACCAATGAACCCACATGTGCATGAAGAGAACATGTGAAACTCCACATAGACAGTAACCCGGGCTCAGGATTACTTGGAGCGTTGAGACAACCGAGGAAACACTACCCACTGTACAGCTATGTGCTTTTAAGAACTTTCCCCATAGGAATAACCGGTACTAATGGTAGTGAAGACGTTACCTTGACTCCCATTTACATTTACGTCATTTGGCAGACGCCCTTATCCAGAGTGACTTACATATATCTCATTTATACAACTGGGCAGCTGAGGGTTAAGGGCCTTGCTCATCAGCAGTAGTGGGATTTGAACTCATGACCTTCTGATCACTAGTCCAATGTCTTAACCACTGAGCTACCACTGCCCCCCACCCCAGCAAGAACCAATGGTCCAGTTTGGTGTAGAGTCATTGAAAGTAGTTCGGCAAAGAAATACCAAAGATTCTTAAAAGTACTCCACACCCTAATCAGGACTCAGTTCTAGGAGTTCTCTAAATGACAGTCGATGGTAATGAACGTTGCCTGGAAGCCATGGCGAAATTGCTGACATGCTAGCACACTGACACTGTAAGTAATTGCACAAGTGCATTCAGACACGTTTGTTTTCTTTCCCCAGAGCCAAGGTGAACTTATCCTGGGCATGCTTACCCTGAAGCGTCACAGACCACAGATCGCTAACAGCAGAGTGAGTTAGAAATCATCCTGAGGCATTAGCACTTAACTTCTGGGAAAGCAGGCCCATTGGTGCTTCCAGGTCAAGCCACATGATGCAACGCAGTACCGTTTCGACACAAGCCCGCTCAGTCACAGCCAAGAGCCTGACGCAAAAGCAGGGGCCCTTCCCAGACCTTGCTGGCCGTCTTCTTCATGGCTGTGGCCTGCGAGTCCGTGGGAGCCTGCGAGTGGGCGAAGGTTTAATCGGTGCCGCCTAGCTTGGGCACTTCAAGTCTGGCCACCAAGTATGCATTCACTCACTCTTTTATGCCCTTTCTGCCCATCTGGCATGAAGAGGTGGGTGGGGTTCTGTTCGAGCTTGGACGTCCAAGACGCCCACACTGTCCAGGCAGATGCCCAGTGACAGTGTGTGTGGGTCAGAGTGTGTGCGTAACTCTAGGAACCCTACAGGAACAGTTCCCACTTGTTTCCTTCGAATGTGAGCGAAGTGAAACCTATATGCATGTTCGCAGCTATGTAACACATGACACACAAACACACCCTCATGGAAAGCTCTAGCCAAATCCCATGAAGCCTGAAAAAATCAGTTGATGAAGAAAGGGAGGGAAAGTCTCAAGAGGCTTGATCAGAGGAGGTCTGGAACCCGGTAGGTCCCTCAACTCCATTTCTTCTTTGCGTTGTCATGGTGCGTGTGTTTGTTAAATGAATCCATGGCTCCTAAGCTTTCCTAACTTTCTCTCCCAACTATCAGGCGCGTTCATAAAGCCGAGGACTGACGCACTATGAAAGCTCAATATCTGTAGGGACTCTGTTCTGTCAGCTTGTTTCACTGTTTACGACTTCCCTAAAGGTCAGCTTGGAATGCAATCAGCTGTGTGTGTGTGTGTGTGTGTAGCTATATCTGTTTAGTGCTCCAAATATTCATATCTGCATCAGTATTGTGATTAAGTGGGTGTGGCCTAAACCTGAAGGCTTAAAACTATGTAAACACCACAGACGTAGAAATTCCAGTTCTTTGACAGTTCCTCAACCTCAGCTGCGTCACCCGAGTTCGGAATTTGTCTCATGTGATCACGGGGGAAATTTTCTAACAAATTTATTTACAAAATATAATCTAGCAGATTCATTTGAACCATCCCGACCATAACCAGGCAGACAGTAAGGAGTGCGGCGTTCATCTTAATCAGTGTGGTCTTCGTTTGCCCATACTCGCACGCTTTATGCTCACACCTGCATCACATGAAAGAAAAAACCTCCATTATGTTCCATTGTGGCAATTCAGTTCTGATAGGATCTAGTCTTGGGTAGATACCCTTTCTGGCAAGCTTTTATAAAAATAAATAACTAAATAAAACTCACACAGTGGACTTTCATATCTGTAGTCATACCTGTACTCGTAGTCATTCAGAACACATTATCTGTTCAAACCGATTAACATATTTGTATTGAGTTCCATTCCTAGTGTGTGTGTGCGGGCCCACTGAAGCCCCTTGTTCTCAGTTTAATCTCTCCATCCCTTGTGGCTCACGTTCCTCGTTGCTATCAACAAGTGAAATCACATCAACAAGTGAGGGCTGCTTTCTTTCCTTCAGCGTCTGTAAGTGAGAATTTATCTGACAGTGATATAAGACTGACGCCTTTGCAACGGGAAGAAGCTGGTCTCGATTTGCAGCGTTTCCTCCAACAGAAGATTTCTGCCAACTGTCATGCTGACAATACGGACAGACCAGAATGACCCGCCCACACAACCCACTCACGCCATTCACCGGGAAAACACTTTGTTTTCCTTCTCCTCTCTCACAATCCTCCAAACTATTTCATCTCCTACACGTCCCAAATCTCCGACCTGTCCGCCCTGCTTTCTGAGCTTTTTTGGGGCTTTTTTTTTTTTTTGGCTCGTATCATGCACTATGACGAACGTGCTAAAATTAAGCTTCCTAAATTGAATTAGCGTCTGATGAAGTCATTTGTTTCCAGGGTGAATAAGCTCCCCCGTCTCTGTGGCTCTCACCATCCTGTTTTCCGGTTTCGCTTTCCAAAAGATGCCAGCCTCTCCCTTTTAGCTGTTCTGATCTGCTCGTGTAGAGCTAATGGAAACGGCAGGCCAATTTCGGATCAAAACAAATCCCTTCTGAGGAAACCTTCTGGTCTTAGCTGTAAGTCCCTTTTAGCATTCTGACCTCGTGAGCTCTGTATTCTGTTGTTTGTTGATATGTGTGTGTGTGTGTGTGTGTGATTAGATACCCATGCGATGTCATGAACTATCTCTTTAATGCACTCCAGCCCGGACTGGTTGATCTCACCTCCTCAGAAACACTTTTGCTTAACAAGGATCCACATCCAACCACAGGGAATAGATCGAAGCCACATGTTACAGGACAACACACACACACACACACACACACACACACACACACACACACACAACCTACAACTTCACACAATTTTCCCATTCATATCAGAACTAAAGATCTCCTGGTGACATGTTTTGCATCCACTTGTCTGCCTTAAACCACACATTGCGTGTCACTAGTTTAAAATTAGGACTCAAGGGAATTAAGTGCTTGAAATTATCACAGAGTTTCATCACACAAACTTTTTCACATCTATAATGGTGACCTGTTGCATAAATGAGCTAGCGTTTCTCTCTTTTTGTGTCACACACTTACCTCAAGGAAGATATTTCAATGAAATTAGTCATACCAGGACCAGAAATTACTCAAACGTTGTGGACCAAATGTCTCCATAATGATGAGTACCTGAGAGTTTGACACTTTTTTTTGTCCTCTGAAAACAATACACGTCTTTTACAAATGTTAGAGGCAAAGAAAGAAAGAAACAAACAAAAAACATATAGATTTGGTTACTGGGTTTAGAGTTAAGGTTAAATGTGTACAGGAATACAGAAGTAAATGAATTAACAGGTCCTCACAAAGATAGTAAAACCAGCATGTGTGTTTCTAAATTGTTTAAGTGCCCCTCAGAGTAATGCCCCTAAAAATTTCTCCCTTTCCATGTATGACTAATTCTGCCAGTGTCATTCCTTTGCATGCACACACACACACACACACACACACACACACACACACACACACCCTAAAGCTGGCCCCACAATCCTTTTCGTTCATCTCAGGTCCAAATGAAACAAGACAAGAACGTGAAAGAATTCTTAATGAATATTTAACAGGAAAAATGATTCATATACACAAATATTGCATGCAGTCCGCTCTTCCCTCTGTGTCGTCTCATAAAGTTACAGGATGACAAGTTAAGGGCAAAATAAGCCCAAACCTCTCAGCGTTACAATTCGACCATGAGATGTTTAAAAAGCCACACTGAGAAACGAGTCTCCATTATAGGTTTAAGAATATCAGATTTCTTTTTCTTCCTGTTTTGCTAACATGATAAAGCTGACAATAAATTTCAGACACGGTGCTCGTTTTGAAATCATCAACAGTCGAACGCTGACATATGTGTTAATGACTCATGCCATTTTTACTGGTGATGAATGCGAGTTCGCGCAAGTAGGAAGGAAGTTTTTAGCGTCAACAATGTCCAGAGGAGATGAATCAGAGCTGAGAGATTTGCCCAGGTTTCCGCTACTGTGCGAGTAGGACCTTCGCGTCCTCTCCTCCCCCTCTCGCTCTTTCTCTCTCTATAGTTTCTCTCTCTTTTTTTGATGCACCCAAGTGGTTTTTAAGATCGTAACTATCTCCTTCGTACCAACGAGGTTAAAGACGTAGCTCTTAAAAAAGCTTTTAGGCTCCAAGCCTGAAATGCCACAATTCCTTGGGAATGCCTTCAAAAAGAAATTCACCAGAAGACTGAACCAACCGTGGGTTTTTCTTTTTCCAGGGTTCACTCGTCTTCTGACCTCACCCCAAATCACGAGCTTCCTACAGCGCTGGAGTTGTACTGAACTCCATTTAAGCTCTGTTACCTTGCTGTAAAGGCAGACCTTCGCCTCCAGGCTTGGACTCACTTCAGAGATGAGACTCGGGCTCTCGGCTGATGAATCATTCGCAACGGGAGAACATCTCACTAGACTTAGACTAATCCATAACGGTCCTCCTCTCCTGTCTCTCTGTCTCTTAGCGCAGCTCCAGGATCAGACAAGACAAGACAAGAGCTGGGCAGGGGATTTGATGAAACTAAAAAAAAAATATTTTCACGTACTTCTTTTTACGAATTTACAATGATATCTTTAAGGACCGGAGTGGTGTGTTAGACTTCAAACTCTTAGAGTCGTTCTAGGAAGATAATCAATGACGGCATGAAGGCTGATGCTAAGCGTAAATCTAAAGTTGATTATTTTTCTATAACAGCATGTCCTGAATGGTTTTATTCCTCTTAATCCTCAGCAACTTGTCATTTAACGTAACTGATCAAAATGATGACGTCATTTATTAATAAATTAAAAGTCGTAATCGTTTGCGAACAGTTCAGGACGTGCTGTTTCACTTCAGGGTGGTAAGTGCAGCGTCGCTTTTCGTCCGACCGCATCACACCTCCCCGTGGTTGATTATTTTTCTATGACAGCACACCCACAAGTATTTTATTTCTTACTGTAACAAAAGTTAAATGGTTAACATAAACATAAGCTGTTTTAATGTGCTGGAGGACAGCATGACACATCAGAGTGAAAATTAGCATACGATAAAAATAAGTTTTCTCCATTGTTAAGATTTTCTTCATAATGAAATAAATCCATGGCTAGACGACGGACGACAGACTTCTTCAGCAAAACCTTTTACTTCGTCACCTCAGGAGAAAACCTGGGATGAATAAGATGCTTTAATGAAAGGATTCAAAGAGGTGAGACAAGTACAGAAATCCATTTACTGGGTGGCAGCAACATTAAGGTTAAGAAAAGATCTGTAGCCAACGTTTATATCCCTCAACACACTGAACACAATCAGAGTAGCACAGAGCGCACGTGAGAGTCAGAGCACTGTTTAGATTTTTTATTCTGATGGGTTTGTATGTGTTGATATATTTTCTATAACAGCATCTCTAATATTGTTCTAATAATGCTGTCGTTTCTATAGCAACAGCTAATTCACAGGGACTTGTATGGCGGATGCCACTTATGCAACTATAAGGCTAATAAACCTATATGTATATATTTTAAATGTGCTGTTATTCAAAAAATATGAAATTTATTTGACGTTTATGTGTTAAGGAGTCGCCAATGTCAGTGCTCCGCAATGGGAAAATGTTCAGGGCAGAAGTCTTTGCCCTTCCTGTTTCTTGGTAACATGATAAACTGTAATTTTTTCAATAAAATCGGTCTATTCACTTTAAGAGAGAGGGAAAATAGAGGCTGGTGAGGGAATGATGGTTTGTAGCTGCTTAAAATGCAGGTGAGAACAGGAACTAAGTTGTTTCGAGGATGTCCCACAACATTAAATGTAATTATAAATGGTTAAAAATGCTGTTTCTTTTTAATAAATTAGATTTCTGTGGTATGAGAGGAATAAAACCCTTTGGGATGTGCAGTTGTTGGAACTTTGCGTCACGCAGCATCACGCCACCCTGTCATGTTTTATTCTTTCTTTAATTAACATTTAGAAATAATACGCTGTAGTGCAATAGGAAGACTAACAACTAAGTCTTTCCTCGATAATTTACCAACATGTTTGAGGTAAATATGATATCTCAAGTTTGTGTACACTGTCACTACACATTTACGTTTACATTGCCCGCCTAGCTAGCTCTAGCTAAGTCGTTAGCCTCGGTCACTTCCCAGCTTTTTCCCAGCTGGCTGCGTCATGTTGTAACATACTGTGAAAGCACAAATGAACACAGTCACACAAATTAAAGGCTCATAACTTTGTAAGAAGCAAAAATAAAACAAACAAAAAAAAACCTTTCACGTACATTCAGCTAACTTTACTGCAACCTTCAATACGTTCACTTGCTACTGCTTTTCTCCATTAAAACAAGGCTTAAGTGTGTCTGATAAGATTAATTCATTTCTTACTTTCTAACATCTCTCAATATAACACACACATACACACACACACACACACACACACACACACACATTGGCAGTTACTGTATGCACAGAGCCATACTGAGATCATGTGTCACTTTTTCCCTCTCCGAAACCTTTTACACCCCTCATTCCTTCATCTCTCTCTCACTCACTGGTAGACGAGTGTGTGTGCGTGTGTGTGTGTGTGTGTGCCTCCATCACCGGGGCTCTGACGGCAGCAGTAGCAGAAGCGAGGTCTCTGATTGGCCGAGGCTGTCCGGTGAGTGGGAGACTGACTCATAGTAGGTGGGCTGGAGAGATGCTGACTCACGGAGAGATGAGGAGCGAGAGAGAGCGCGGGAGCGCG
>JAQMYM010000017.1:3199562-3213445 GCA_030014255.1 Parauchenoglanis ngamensis
TGGGATTGGCTCCAGCTTCCCCGCGACCCAGACGGATAAAGCGGTATAGATAATGGATGGATGGATGGATGGATGGCTAGAATTTAAAACCTGATACAGTTTATGATGCAGCAACACCAGCTTATCCTTTGTTCAACCCTAACTCAGACTTTCCAATATGTTTATTGACACATTTCTTAAAACAATGCCAGTGACAATTTTGACATGTTTATCCGTTTGTGCTCTAAAATTAACTCCCCTGAAAGGACGTGCTCATAAAACACACGTTTTATAATGATGTACATGTTTAGGGCGACTTTAAAAATATGAAAGAGTGCTATTAGGATTGTCCGCTTTCACATTATGTGGAAAATTGAATATTTTGTGAGAGTAGAGAACACTTCAAAGGGGTCGACTGTATGAATATTAGACAATTTGGATTTTGACTCGATCAAACACACACACACACACACACACACACACACACACACAGAACCAAACAGCCAGACTTTGCATATGACTCAATATGAAATTACAAATTCTAATCTGGACTGTTCTCCATTGTAGACTGTGTGTGTGTGTGTGTGTGTGTGTGTGTGTGTGTGTGTGTGTGTGTGTCAGGCACGACACACACCGATGCTCAACATTTGCAACGGTATGTGTATCATGCTGCTGCCCCTTTGGAACAGGAGGGGTGACAAAACACACTTCTTACATAACCTTTTCCATATGTGTTAGAGTTGGCTCGGCTCTAACTGCGCTGCTGCATATGTGAGACATTAGCTGTTGGCCACGAGTTGAACCATCTGATCCAAACAGTTGGGAAATAATGGCTTTTAAAACACCTCGAAAGAAACTAAGGCTCGTTAGAGTTTAAAAATGGTGAAAGTTGCCAATGAGGCATAACCACGAGCCTGAATAAATCACTCTGATTAAACAAAAAACGAATTCACCTCCAGAAATCAAAGGAAACCTTTTCATTGGAGAGGTGTCAGTTCACTTCTCGGGCTTGGGGCGGCCATCTTAGGTCAGGTTTCTTAAACATTTTGCAGCATGAAAAGTTTTATGTTGTATAAATAGAGTATTTTTTGTTCCCTACAGCCTTTAGAACATTTTGTTCCTGATCTTTTTTGTTCCAGTCACAGAACCAAACTGGACACCATAGTGTTGTTGAGTTCTCAAATCTGATTGGTCAGAAGATGTTGATGAATTTCCTATAACGGCAGCTCTGACAGTAGTGCCAGCTGTAATGCAGATCAGAGGTTTATATTAATGTGTACATTTTAATACAATACAGTTCAGTTAACACGGGGATTTTTCCGAAAAACAATTGTAATTTTCTACACGCTTTCTCGGATGAGATGTTTATTTAGTATCTTTAGAGTCAGTGTCAGTGCTTCGTAACATTCAGAGCTAAAGCTGTATCTTTATGCTTTCTGACAAACGATCTTACGTTTTCGTGGTTTCTTGGTAACATGATGAGCTAAATATTTTTGTCTTAAAAAAAAGAATAACAGCAAGAGGGAACGACGGACTTGTTTTTTAGACGTCCTACACCCTTCCCAGAATCCTCTTTGTTGTTTTTTTTGTTGTTTTGAACGCAAGTGACCGCTATTCTGCTAGCTGTCTGTGCAGCGAAACCGCCGCGAATTCACCGTTAGTGATCTATTCAAAACCCGCCTCGAACGACGTCTTCATTCACGAGACGCTTTGAACAAAATTCCCCGTATCTTCTCTCTCCTTGTGACTCCACTTCACATCAGGCTACAATCATTGTAGTTGATTATTTTCTCATAACAGCACAACCCAAAGTGTCGTATTCCATACTTATTAATCAACTGATAAACTCATTCACATTTATATCAGTATAAATAATAATAAAGTAATAAAGAAAAGAATCAAACCTGTGCATGAGACTCTACCTCACTCCGCTCTGTAAGGTCGCGCCAGTTTAATGAATAGTTCAGCCACTGAATAAATGTAAATTGTCATGATTTCCTGAAATAAATATGCTCTTTCCACTAAAATCTTAATTCTCCTTAGCTCCCTGAGGACTAATTAGTTCTGAGCAAATCCAAGCTTGAAATGCCATTAAACATTTATGCTTAAAGGTCAGGATTCCACATTAACATTTTCACCAGTAAAGACGGGGTTTAAATGAATTACCGCCTCCACACCTGGGGCATTTATCACCAGGGTGTAACACAGTCTGGTGTAGGTTTAAACTAAAGCCTTGGCTACAATTTGCAAGTTTGAAAAACTGATTGTGTAGAGGAAGAAAAAAACCCACTGGGCATTGCAGACATTCTCGTTTAATTTTGTACAATGTTTTGACGATTTCCACACACTAGTGATCACAAATCTTGTTCCTGACAAAAACTAGACACACAAAATATGTACATGTGCTTTCCCGTTACTAGGAGGTGCGGATAGCAAAACAAACCTGGAGGTGTAACCCATTTGGGTCAAGGACTCAAGCCCAGCTGCTTTTCTTCGGATTTACATTGCACAGATACTCGTGCTGCTGACACATCTCGGTTCGCCCTCCACTGAGAATTCGTACATGTCTGTCCACTGTTTTCCCTCATATATTTTTTTGTCCTCCTCATTGCACAGTACATGCAAAGGTTCATCCGATTGTGACGGGTTCTTTGCGTCTCTCAACCCTATTATGGGGTTACTCTAAATGTTGACTATTGCATCAAACATGATAGCCTCTCCATTCATCATTAATGTCATCCTACAGCAAAAAAAAAAAAAAATCCTCATGAGCCACTGTTGCTGAAAACAACCCGAAACCCCAAATCTTCATCATCCAGTCCTACCTTTAAACATTTTCTGTTTTTTTTTTTAACTCTATCACCTCACATGCTCAGGTGGGGAAAATAACATTAACCAATAACATCGCATGCTGTTTCTCTTCCCAATACCCCCAACACATCCCCAGCAGATATCAAGCATAAACAACACCAAGTTGGCCCGGATTTAATGATCCAATCCAACTCTAATGGTAACAATCTTGAAAAAGCAAAGGCTGGAAATTGGAAACCATAGCCCTCATACACGTCTTGATTTTTAGTTATTCTTTGTGCCAGTCGTTAACTTAAAAATCTACAGATCAGGGCTGACAAAGATGGAGCCCAAATGTTATTCATCGTTAAATATCACGCAGTTGGAGATCCCGCCTACCTTCGTGTCGTTTAGGATTTCAGTCTGGTGCCCTACTTCATGAACAGTTCATTTTAGCCAATGTAAGTCGTGAGACCTATTAGCATCACAAAGCATTGGATTCCATAATCCATTTTTTTAAACCACTTTCAAAACATAGCCTGTATATATACTGTCTGTTTCTGTGTGTGTATATATATATACATCAAAAATGAAATGAATGGATAATTATGACTCATAATTATCCATTCATTTCATTTTTGATTTATATCAACA
Source organism: Parauchenoglanis ngamensis (assembly GCA_030014255.1). NCBI lineage: Eukaryota > Metazoa > Chordata > Actinopteri > Siluriformes > Auchenoglanididae > Parauchenoglanis > Parauchenoglanis ngamensis. The sequence continues at coordinate 3,202,986 of JAQMYM010000017.1, forward strand.
TGCATAATACCTATATTCATATATCATATATCATATATCATTCAATATTTTTTTTGACAAAAATATTTGTAATTGATGTTGAATATAGGTATTATGCATGTTACCACATTTTTTTGAAGTTCTATTTTTCTGAAACATTTCTGCATGAATATCCATCCATTGTTTGGCTTTCCAGAGAACCCACAATGGTTCCCATTTAAATATGTTTCATAAAAAAACATTTAATGTAATTTTTTTTTTTTTTTAATGGTTACATCTACACCCTAAATGGTCCTTCAGATGTTCCTCTGGGAGAACATTAAAAACTAAAACCCTACAATTGTGTGTTTCCTTATCAGAGACATTATTATTATCCAAAGTAATTATCCAAAGAACCCTTCAAGAGCCATGTTAGAACAGGCATTCACTTTCCCAGGTAAATAAAGGTATGCTTTTTTTACACTATCAGGCAATGGTGTTGCATTCTGGTTCGCGCACCAAAATTTTGAGCCGTTCGGAGTATTTCAACCAAAAATAAACTGGTTTGGAAAGTTGGCTTCCAGCTGGAACCAAAAGATAACTGGTTTGTCCGATGCTAACCGTGATGGCGTCAGTGGGAGTGTCATTTGCTTGGAGAGGAAGTAGAGTGCAACGATGGAGAACGCAATGGAAAAGGATGAAGCAGGCAAGCATCTGCCATAACAGAACCAAAGCTTGCAGGTAATTAACGCAATCAGTCATCTTGGTGCTACGTTGTGCATCGTGCAATGAACTCCCTTGATGACGCATCCTTGATTACAATGGTTCTGTTCAAAACACGGGCTGGTTCGCTAACTGGTACCAAGCTTCAAAGCATCCTGAACGGAACCGTTTCAAGAACCCGTTCCCTGTTGGTGGAAAAAGTTTATTAGGGGAAAGAGAGGAAAAAACGACATTGCAGCCTACATTACGGAACCAACCTGCGTTAAAATTTCCATTTCATGTTTCCTTTAACTGACTTTAAAGATTCTGTCACACTTTTAGGGGGGAAAAATAAATCTCGAAACCCTTCAGGTGTTGCTCTCAGAGAACACTAAAAACGTTCATGTAGAACCATAAAACAGTGTGTTTCTTTCAGAAACACTTTAAAGCTTTAATTATCCAAAGAACCTATAAATAACCACATTATAATGAGCATTTATGTTTCCAGATAAATAAAAGCATCTTAGGGGAAAAAACATTTCATGTAGCTTCCATGAGGGTTTGTGTCTTTGTGGGAACCCTTGAAGGGTCTGAGTAGATCCTCCAACAGAATTGTGAATCATATGAACGAACAAATCTATGGTCCCCCCAAAAGTATTGGAACAGTGACACAATTTTCGTAATATTGCCTCTGTACACCACCACGGTGGATTTGTAGACTCTATCAAGATGTGATTGAAGTGTAGACTTTCAGCACTAACTCAAGGGGCATAAGAAAAATATTGCATTTACTCTTTAGGAATTACGGCCATTTTTTCGCACAGTTCCATTACTTTTGAGCCTGTAAGAATCGAAGCTACAATCAATCACATCTTGATGACTTCTTTTCAAATCCATTGTGGTGGTGTACAGAGGCAACATTACGAAAATTGTCACTGTTCCTGGGAGGGAACTATATATCAATTCGAGTTTCATTTTCATGGTTCCTTAAATCAAGTTTCTTTTAAAGATTACAGTTATAGGGGAAAAAAATGTAAATCTAGAACCCTTAATTAGTAGGGGAAAACATGTTTCATGTAGTTACCTAAAGGGTTTGTCCCTTAGCGAATGCTTAGAGGTTCCATGTAGAACCTCTAACAGAGGTTTTAACATAAATTGGGACTCAAGCATGATCTGAAATTCCAAGCAATTCATAGAACTCTCTAAAACATCTGGATTTGTTTTTAACAATTTATTTGTAAAGGAGTTATTCCACAATCTTTGGATACGGCTGTACTAGGTACAGCACCGGTGGTGTTCAAAAGTTTCGAACTTTTCTTCCTTAGTTGTGTGTGCATGTGTGTGTGTGTGTGTGTGTGCGTGCGTGTGTGTGTGTGTGTGTGTGTGTGTGTGTGTGTGCGTGCGTGTGTGTGTGTGACTTCACACCTCAGAAGGAGTTCTGGCCATTCTTGTGTGCTCTTTCTCAGGTTCAGACACACACACACACACCGAATGCACTCTGACGAGCGAAAATCTCACCATCATGATCCGCCGTGATGACTCACTAAACTATGGGGGAGGAATACCTGACTCATCAGAAAGCTCCACCGGTGCCAACACTCCATCCTGCAGCCTCTCTAACCAGTCCCACACACACACACACACTGCGTATATACGCTGTACATGCACACGTGCACGCTCCACCACCGCCAACTCCAACAGCAACACCAACTATCCCACCAACACACACATGGAACATACAGATGGATACCAAGTTATTCTGCTTCAGATCATTCTTGGTGGGACGAAGGTGAGGAACCAGGGGACACCAGAATCGTGCAGAACCGTGCAGATGTGTGTCTTCGCTTATGCATTTAAGAGCAGCATTCTTAGGCCTTGCCCTTGTCAGAAGGACGTTGCCATAGCAACCGGGTCACCAAAACAAAAACACAGCTGAGAACTCTGACTATACAAAACCCCATGCTGTAATGTGTGTGTGTGTGTGTGTGTGTGTGTGTGTGTGTATATATATAAAAGAGAGGCCATGTGCATGCTTAAGAGATGCTCATCTTTGTAAGGTACAAAACAAGAACCCTTAACAAAAATGCTCTTATAAAGTGTACCATTTGTTACCTGGATAAGGACTAAGCTCAAAAGGGGAAAAAATTGAATAAAAAAAGGTACTTAACTACTTTAAGAACTGCTGTTGTATCTGTGAATGCACATTTTATGTAACTGAGGTTCCTTAAAACACCTTAAAACATCTGAGAAAACGAATCTCTAGCATATCTTTAAGACTCTGTTGATCCATGTTGTAATTTTGAGGGAACTTTCAAGGTGTTGCAGTTTTGGGAACAAAAAAAGTACCTTTACAGTACCATTTTTTTTTTTTTTTTTTACAAAAATAACGTCCTATACTGTAGCAGCTATGCTGATATTCAGTACGTTCAGTACAGCGGCACAACCTCGAGTGTGATCTTGCTTTTATACAACAGTTCTGTAAACAAGATCTTATAAATAATATCGACTAAGAGACATTTTCGACACAATAAAAAATTAATTTTTTTGGCACTGTAAGCAGAAACAGATCTTGAAGCCACACACTTTACAGTGCGTCGGCTAGCTAGGTCAAACTGATTTGTACATTTCTGTAAAACTGGCATCCCTTCTTCCTTTTCATCTTCATCTGACGAGCTTTCGTATTTTAAGGTAAACGTTATCTTCCTAAGAAGTATCATTTGCCAGACCCGCTGATGACGTCACTAACACTACCGTAGTAAATGTTACTTCCGAACTAGGAAGTGGGATATTTCTTGTGCAGGACACAGACGAGCTGAGTGATGCAGAGTGCAACATCCCAGTGCAAAATATAGGTGCTCTTGGATCAATCAGATTAGAGGACCAGACTTAACTTCTGTGTAAAGTTGATTTTAGTACTATTATAAGAACGAATAAATTATAAACCATATCCTTAATCTCTGATGGAGTTTACAGAGAGCTTGCATTGTGTGTTTGTGTGTTTGCTTGAGCCACTCTTTATGCAACGTGTATTCTACAGATTACTAAATCCTCTTTTCAAACCTTCGAGGCTGAGAAAAAAAACCTCCCACACACTAAAAACTCCTACAAAACAACTCGCAAGACGGACAATAACAGAACAAATATGTACAAGAAGGTAAATCTATACAGTATAGTTTCCATAGAAGCCACAAACACACACATATACTATACACAAACACACTGGTATCTTATGAGCTTCTTTACTTTAAGGGTTATGCCAGGGCGTTGACTTAACAATAAATGGATTTTGTCACATAAACAACCTGCAGGGGTTTCCTTCAAATGTTCCTGGTTCTTCAGTTGAAATTACACGCAGTATTAGACATCAGGGTTCTCTCTCGGCCTGGAGACATGGCTCGGCTCTCCATCTACCCCTCCGCAGGCCTGAACGTTAGCACCGGGTTATTAATTCACCTGCAGCACTGTCATGTCTCCTGATCCACTGCATATTTTCCCCCTTGTCTTATAGCCCTGCGTAAATGGAGTGTTTCAGACAGTCTTTAAAAACTGCTTTATGTTTTACGCATGTCAGTCAGTTTCACATGTGATTATGTGAGCAAGTAACATGCATTTGACCATGTTATATAGTAAATCCTTGTGACTTCATGAAAACAATATGGGCTAAATGAAGATGGGGAAAAAAATCATGTTAAAAGTATAACCACTTGGACAACATGAGAAAATAAATGAAGCATGTGTGAAAAAAAAAATTGTAGGTCAGGAAAAAAAAAATACATGAAATATAAAAACGTGCACTATATTTGAAATAATAATATGAAAATTTATAAAATGTGTTACAAGAAAAAATCTCAAAATGAATCATGTGTGGGGAGATCACATGGAAAAACGTGTACAAAATTAAAAAAAAAAAAAGAAAAAGAAAAACCTAAAAATGTAATTACAAATAAAGATTAAAATCATAGAAAAAATGAACATGAAAATTAATAAATCAAGTAAAAAGCATGTGTTTTTTACTTAAATAAATGAAGGAATGAAAGAAATGAGGAAAGAAAGAAAGAAGAAACATGCACTACATGTGAAATGTCCATATGTGGAAAATGCATGAAACATGACATGACTAACTGAGGTGTGAAAATCTCACATGTGACTCATGTGATTATTCACACGTGAAATTCGTGTGACTTCTCCGTACTGGACCCTTAACTGAAATGGCATCAAATCTAAAGCAAAGTTGATCATTAATAAGAAAAGACTAAAATCAAATTCAATACAGAAAGCTTTCATATAAGCTGAAAAAAGCAGATGAAGAAGATAGAACTAATAACAAATCAAAACATGACACGGTTTCTGGGAAGCAAATCCTCTTGGTCCAAAACAGAACAGCGTGTTTTAATGAATAATTAATGATGTTACAGCACACCAAACCATGCCAATGTCAATATAACACCGGCCCTGATGGGAAAAGCTCAGGCTGAACCGATCGACCGAGCCGAGCCGAGCCAAACTCAGCCGATCCATCACATGCAGCCGACTCACATGAAGTGCAGCAAACTTGCATCATACGCTTTATTTACCGAGCAATACTTATGCCTATTTTTGTGGTGTGACACAAACACGCTCCTGCCTAGAACAATAAACTGACTGACTTCTTAAGCTAACATTCAGAGCTAGTTAGCAAAATCAACAAGTCAGGACACTGTGCTATGATATAAACAGTCAAGAGGAGATAAGTGCCATGATAAATATTACTTCTCTGCTGTAAAATCTCCTCACATCTCCTCAGTTACACACTGAGAGGAACCTGACCCTCACAGAAACCCCTCCCCTTCCCACCGTCATTAGCAAGTGAAGCACAAAAAAAAACCAAAAAAAAAAAAACATGCTCTCTTACCTGGCTGTTAGCTTAGCATCACCCAAGCACCACATATGAAAGGCTGGTCTCTTTAAAAAAAACTAGTTAACAAAACAATCCTATAACCCGAAAGTTAAAACCAAAGCAAATAAACACTTAAAAACTACAGAGCTTCTTTGCTAACTTTCCTCCTAGTACTAGCTAACCTTGCAAGTCCTGTTTTACAGACTACAAAAATCCTGACTTTTGCTGTTTCTCACAATTTAGTAAGAAACAAATATCTCAAAGCTGAAAGGATTTGTGCAGTAGTGAGAATGTGAGAGAAGTCTATATTATGAGAAAGAGCCGTCTTAGGAGAGCGTTAGCACGGACTGCTAGTGTGTGCCGCCTGATGGCTTTATTTATTGCGGTAAATGACTAAGGTGAGTCTCACTTGGTGAATCAGCAGGTGTCAGATCTCGGCAGCAAAGAAACAGCAAAGTTGAGTGGGCACACACACACACACACACACACACACACACACACACACACTTTAGTAGTCTCTGAGGAGCACTCCACCTTTGCTTGCGCTATGTGGGCTGATTCCAGAGGCGCCCACTGAAGAGACATGATTCACCAACCCTCTGTGCATGAGTGTGTGTGTGTGTGTGTGTGTGTGTGTGTGTGTGTGTGTAAATGCAAAACAGTGATTAGCATGTTGCCGTCTTTCACTCTCCCTGCCCAAGCCACAGCTCATCTTAAGATCCAGCAGAACGCCCTGATCCACCCTGTCTAACCTGTCTAGCTGAGGTTGGAAGGATCTCTGAAATGTATCATGGGTAATCCTTTAATACACACTGTCTGCTTCTACACTTAGCACATCAGACATCAACCACAAGGGGTTTGAAGCATCTGTGGGAAAGTCTCACTGCCCGATAATCAAAATCATTACTTGCCACAGGTGGACAAATCATAATAAATTCATTAGCTAGACCACTGGGTACGTCGAAGCTCGGAAAACTAATTGACGGGGTTAAAAAGTTGTTGCTGACGTAATGTAATAACATATGGTGTGAGTTAGGTAGTTAAGTGCATTAATACTCACCCAAACAAGTATATCAATTCCTGTGTAGATGACTGAGCCTTTTCTAAGAAAGTTTTTAAAGTAACACATTGTGTTTGCTTGAAAAAAAAAAAAAAAATGTCAGCAAGTCATTGGCCAACATTTGGCTTTGAGCTGTGGTGTTTTCTCACATAAGAGATATTATTCAACTCGTGTTTATTTTTTCCTCCAAGGTTTCACTTTCTTGCCAAATGATCAAGGCTGAAAAAAGGCATAAAAATAAATTTGGAAAATCTCTAATAGTTTCATGTTAGTGACCTTATTGGGAATTTGGGATGGGCTAAAAAGTTTCCACTAAATTGCTGAAAGTTTCCATTAGGAATTTTATGGTTATTACGAAACACAGGCAGAACCTAATAGGGCCTTCTTTCATGGGTTGATGATTTATATCCAAATAAGATAAGATAATCTATCACGAACCATTAGGAAAATCACATTCCACTAAACTACCACTACAGATAAGCAGAACAATAAAAATCCTCTAGAAATGTTTTTTAATGGTTTCTAACCTTAAAAAGACCAGTTAAAAGGCAGACTTATAAACAACAAAAAAGCAATCAAGTAAATGCTTTAAAAAGTTCAGTGATAAAATGCTGTGATCTCTTTGCTAAATGTCGCGAGTTCTGTTGTGGCTCACTCTGAGAAAAGGCTAAATCGAACACCCTAAGGGAATTTTTTGGCTTGTCCTTGTGCGGGAAACCTTTGTTACAGAGGGATTTTCCTTATACAGAAGGTTTTAAAAGACCCTATTTAGAAAGCTAGAGCTCTTAAATGTATGAAGAATGCTTAAATAATGTTCTTTTTCTAATAGTATAGTCCTGCTTTAGACAGGACTCTAGACTTACTCTTTTCTCTTTTCTCTGACTGAGAAGTTGGTTACATTCAGTATCCCGAACTCGAATACATGGCCAAGCAACAGAATCACTTTGTGTGAATGAGACGCTGATGCTGCTGCTGCTCCTGTGGATGCCTAAATTCCAACCAGGAGTGCACATGCTGCTGGAGCAAAAGTCATGAAACCAAACAGACGCAGTCCAGAGGATACAGGAGGGAGCACAATGAGTCACAAACAGGCATCCGGGGAAAAAAACCAGCCTGCATATTCATTCTGCATTATGCAATAGTAAATGTGAACTACATCTGCAGCTGAATCATAAGCAGCGGTCCATGTGTCTCATGGCAACAGCAATTATTTATTCTATTAATAACGCCGCTCATACATACACCACCGTGCACTTTTATTTTGGATGGTTTGTAACGGTAAGGCATTGCCATTCTACCACGTGCAACAACGTTCAAGCACCAAACAGACCAAGTGAAAGGTTAATTATGAAACGCAAAAATCTTTCCTATTTAATTGTGTCATGAATTGATGCTGAATTTCTCATGATTCAAAATACTAAGGTCTATTTAGACTATTCATCTTAACCGTTGAAGTTCTGTTCACTACCCCTGAAAGTCCCTATTTGCTATTTCTTCATATGTATTGTCATTTTCCCCTGATAATTCTCCCTAATATAGTTTTGGCCAATTTCCAGCCACCAGCCAGCTCTCCCCTATCATTCAAAAGCTACGAACAGGGAATACATGAAGCCAACCATGTCATCTTTTCAAACTGCTCCTCACGATGTGTCACAGGGCAGCAGAAGAAAGTGCTATCTATCCTCTTCTGCATACAAGAGCTCACAGAAGCCCATGGCTAGTGTTGCTGTGATTGACAGGCGAGAGAGAGCGAGACAGAGAGAGACAGAGAGAGAGTGTGTGAGCCACCCCTCCCACTCAGACAGCACAGCCAATTTAGCTCTCACGGACTCCCGGCCATGGATTCCTGTGGTACAGTTAATAGTGGGAGAAGCATTCCCGGGAGAGAATAACAGCAGAGTTTCCTCAAATGATAATTAAGAAGGTTGGCAAACACTTGACTCAGCTGTTCGGACATCTAGAGGTGGTTCGTTTCACCACCTAGGCGCCAGAACAGAGAAGAGTCTCGATGAGTGCAAGGTTGATGGGTTTTGTTCCATTTTTGGTTTGGAGGAAAGCTTCAGTATTTAGATCTGATGCACAGAGCTACATACAGGCAGTGGAAGGAGAATAGAAATGGGGTGGTGTGGGAGAACTTGGGAAAGTTGAAAACAAGTCTTGGAGATACATTCTGGACCAGTTGCAGTGGTCAAATGGTGCACAGAAACAGACCTACTGGGAACAAGCTGCAGGAGTCCAGTGTCAAAATGACAAGGGAATGAACAAGAACTTGTAGGGCAGTGGTAGCCAAATGGTTAATATGGTTAACCCTGTATAAGGGCCTTGAATAAATGTAAAAAAAATAAATATAAATATAAGTTGCTCTGGATAAGGGCACCTGCCACACATGTAAATGGAAGAGTATGTGTGGATAGAAATGGACAGATGCTTCTGAAGCCAGCATGAATGTGTCAGTTTAGCAATAATTTCTGTTTTAATTAGGGTCACTGTCCTGTTAAAAAGATCAGTCGATAACCAAGTATTAAACTCCTAGCGAAAGAAACCCGATCGGCTAAAACACCCTGGTGCTTAGCAGAATTCGCGATTTTATCAGTCTTCATAAAAGCCCATGGGCCACTTATCGTAAAGCAGCCCCAAATCATCAATGACCCACCTCCAAGGGGTTGGGATGCTTTTCCACACATACAGCAAGTTAGATATTTATAAGCTTATTTCAGCAAATCTCTCTTGAAATTCTGTAGCATTACAACACTTTTGATAGGTCATTTCAGGATAGAATATTTCAACAAAATTCAGGCCAATCCAGTGATATAATCTGTCTTCATTCTGCTGTGTCCAGACCCTCACCTCCTCCCCTGTCAAATGCACATATCAGATCAGCATCTAATATTAAACAGTTGTCAGTGAGTAGGATATTCATGATGCATGCTGACACACGACCTCGTTAAATTGGTGTCTGGCGGCACGCCTCTGTGTGAATGCTCAATTAACTGGACGTGTCTGCATCGGCAATGAGGACGTGGGCTGGGAACAATTTGCATATTTATTTCTATAAAAAGCAGACAGAAGGGTAGGGTTTTATTGTGTTAAATCATTTTATACCACAGAGCTGTTGGATTCTTTAATCTGATTGGTCACAAAGTGTTGAAAATTTTATAACATCAGGTAGGAATAGGAATTCTGGCAGGAATTCAAATCCCAGGTTTGTCTGTCTGTCTGTTTGTTTGTTTGGCTGTAAGTAGGATTGCGCAAAACCTACCCAAATGATTCCATGAAACTTCGTGGCAGAGCATAGCATGGGCAAAGGAAGAGCCCGTTCAATTTTGGAGCGGATCCGAGTCACCGTGCAGATCCACAAGTTTAGCTTCAATTTTGCTAACATTGCGAGATATTACATTTGGCTTTGGTGGAAGTCTGCATTCAGCATACATCTCAAAATCCAGTATACGGCAGTAAAGTTCAAGCGTGACAAAACATAGCCAATGTAGACATACGATGACTCCATTGGAAATACATTCAGACATATAAAGTGGTTGTGGTTGCAGATTTGCATATCATAGAAGTGTCCTTGGCGGAGGACTGAGCTCTCCGAGAGCCCTTCTAGTTCTAATATGTTATCATTTCTACAGTAACAACTCACTCACCGGGACTTGTATGGTGAATGCTTCATGTAATCTAGTACTAATGATAAATTGATATATTTTTTAAAAAGAGCTGTTATATAAAAAAGAAAAGCTTAAATTAATTGGTATTGTATATCTGTTTGGAGAAGTCTAAGAGTCGGTGGTGCGGTGGTGCGGTGGTTAGCACTGTCGCCTCACAGCAAGAAGGTCCTGGGTTCGATCCCCGGGTCACCCAGGGTGC
>JAQMYM010000017.1:3231291-3241617 GCA_030014255.1 Parauchenoglanis ngamensis
CTCTCTCTCTCTCTCTCTCTCTCTCTCTCAGACACACACACACACACACACACACACACACACACACACACACACACACACACAGAGTAGTAAAAAATTGTTTGATATGTAAGGGCTCAGTTCAGTGTAACAGGAAGAAAAGAGAAAGGAAGAAGCAACCTCAGGAAACCATTTATATATTAAATTAAATGTTTTTTTTGTTTGTTGACGTTGATCATGTATGTTGTTGATCATGAGAGGAAAAGTAGTCATCTCTATTTTTCCTCTAAATGACATCATGACACTTCACATGTCCCTATGTAGATTTAGTTCACTTTCAGCCCAAGTCTCTTCTATCAGATTAACTGAGAGAACCACTGGCATTTCATCATTATGAATGGTTGCCTAGGGACAGTGGATGGATGAACACCAAGCGCTGAGCATGAAGGGGTGCCATTCGGTCAGACAGCAGACTGAGGTCAGATTAATTCTCCTGTTTGGACAATAAACACTAACCTGTCATCTCATCACCTACAACTCCACTTCATTTCAAACTCATTTAGAGGGTGCCATGGTGCTACAGTCGCTTCATTAAAGTCAATTCATTCTTCTCAAACTTCTGAAGGCCTGGAATTTTCAGAACAGTAGTACAATCTCCACTCTTTATCTGGCTACGCAATCAACAGGAAGTAGTGAGGATGCTGCAGTTTTTGGTTACAATACAGAATCACACCATCTCAGCAGGGTTGCACAAGCTACCCTAAATAGTCTCTAAAAAAACCTATGCCGGCTTTACACTATATGATTTTTTTAAGCCCCGCTTTGCCGTCGCAGATTGTAAAGGAATTATATAGTTGTGAGTTGAGATCAGTCTTAAAGGCATAACGCGACACACTCATCAGAAATTTAGCGGACAAGTTCTGGCGCGATCAGAATTTCTATTAAAATCTATGACGCTTATCTAAAAGCCACCGATAGGAGAATAGCATAGGATTAAACAAAACTCACTCAATAGCTATAAACATGGGAGCGAAAATTGCAAAATATGAACCGGATATAGGTCGATTCTTTGCCTTTTTAAAATGTTTTTTTCAAAATATTCTGGTTTGGTGAAATATGTATATGTTTTTTCACGTCGATGTGTCAGAGTCCACCACAAACATTTATAGAAGTAAATACAAAAAATATGAGACATTAAATTCAGATAGTAAAATGTGCAGGTAGCCTTGCACTGTTCTTGCCTTGAGCTAGGAGCAGTGCAGAGATATGATGTAGAGCAGCGTGATATTACACACTTCACAGAGGTACTGGACCTAATAGACTTTTCATATCTGTATATCTTTGCATTTTAATGCAAACAGAAATGCATCTTCCTACAACACAAGTAACCTGATAAAGCACCTTACGGCATTTAAACAGTGTTTTCAGTAGACTGTGAGGATGGTCAACATGAGTGCTGAGCTGAGCAGTTTCAGCAAACGTAGTCATTAAAAATTAGAACGTGAATTGCGTGCACAAGAGCATTTCAGTTCTCTGAGCACCGAATGATTAATACTGAGTACTCATTTTGGTAATAGTATCAGTATAGATATCAGCAATTATCAAGAAACGTATACTATATTGCCATTTGTTTGGCATTGATGCATCCTTAATGGAAACCAGTAGACCGATTCCCATTACAAGTGGGTGTTCCTTGTCAGCTTTTTGCAAGTGCAAATTCAAAAAAGTTGATGGAGACCCCAGTCGTGCTTGGCTTTGGATTGTCTGTGGGTAGACTATGAGCATGCATGACTGGATAGGCGTCATCATCGGTATGACATCAGTAATTGGTGAGTCAAACAGCTAACTACTGCGCCTGAACGAGCGACAAAACACTTTAGACTAATGGCAAGCCAAAAACGCAATGCCTAATGCAGGATCAAGCATGGACCAAACAGGAAAAACAGGCACTTATAGCCAGTCATTCAAACCTGTCACAGTCCAGCCAATCGTCTGTAATGCATTTGTGTCAGTATCCACTCTCGGCCATGTTCTGATGATGGTTTTGCAGGTTTGTCCGCTGACACACTGGCCACTTTGTATTCAGCATGGGAGCTGCTGCCGTTAATTAGCCTCTGTCTGTCGCTGAGCAGAACCAGCATAAATCAAGCCTGCTCTTGCCAGGCCTCATTAGGGCACTTTGAGTGACGCTGAAACGGCACGAGGCCAGACGTTTTAGCCAGAGCACACCCAGATCTGTTTTTACAGCTCACTTCAGAGCAGAGGGATGGAGCAGAACGGAGCAGAGGGGAGTCTAAATGGACTTTTTGGCAAATGGTTTTGCCAAAAAAAAGAGCACTCAATTCAAATCTCGTTTCCAAATCTAGCCAGATAGCAGATGGAATATGGTTGGGGTTAGGCGCAAGGTTAGGATCGGTTACAGCAATGGCAAGTGCACTAAGAGCTAATAAAGGACCAAATTAGTGATGGCTGCTCATGATATGAGGGCTAAAATCTAACATCCATCAACAGCTCAATAACTAAAACTAGGTCTCACTGATGTCATAATAAGAATGATATGGAGCAAATCTATCACACATACGCACACTTAACAACAGATAGTCATGACTTCTAATTTTTTTTTAAGTGTTTAAGGTCTGTAATACCATGCTGGGTTCCTGCCATGTTTACTTTGAAGAACAAACATGAAAAAGTTGTAAAAGCAAGCCACCGGAACAGCTTTACTGCACCTTGGCATCAGTTCCAAAGCCCCTGGAACTGTTCTGGAGCAATGAACACTGTTCTTCCAAAAGATGATCCCTCATTTGGTGCTCAGATAACAGTGCTGGAGAGCACTGTCTAAAGCATCGATTCAAAATCTCAAAACTGGGGTGACTGTGAAGGCTATAGCATATGATTTACTTCATTTTCATCCTTGTCAAACCAGTCAGTGAGCCCTTGTGTCCTGTGGATTGTTGGTGCTGTCGGAGTCAGGAAGCCACATCCATCAGGATAGAAAATTAGGATAAAGGTGAAATAAATAATTGCCATCCACCGCACAACAGAGGTTTTTTTTTTGTCACTCATCTGTATTGTGTAATTATAAATGTGCAAAGAATGCAGTCTTTGCTAATAACAAGACTTACCTCTCGAACGTCCAGTGTTTTTTAAAAACTTTTCTTTCGTTCTCAACTCTTTCAGTCATTCCGTTTGCGGTCTTCAAACCGTGTCCAAACTTGACATTCAACCAAACCAATGTTTCTGTGGCAACCAGAAAGGATCATGAGTCATGTTGGGAATGAGGTGGCCCACTAAACTGGAGCTCCACATCTCATGTGCTGGATATTACCTCAGATATCAAATAACACTCATCAAAAGCTGTCATGAAATGTCACTGCTCAAGTTGAGAGAGGCGTCCCTACCATCCCAATCCAAATCATCTTACATTCAGTATCCAAGCAATATGTTCTATTAGGGAGAAATTACTAATTAGCATTATATGTTTTTAAAAAAATGAAACTAGTAAGTCTTAAGCTTACATTACATTATTAGCTTATCATTCTGGCCTGACACTAATATGAAAAAGTGTTGCTGTCCCATTCTGTCTGTTTATTATTTAAATTCTCACCTGTGCATTTGTGATTGTGAAAGTTGATTCTTTGATTTGGTTCTTTGATTCTCCTCTTTTACATGGGTGAAAGAATTACATGTAAAAAAATTTCTGAGCCACTGATTTTTATGTCGTGTGTTTTTCTCAGCTTATGTGGCGATCAATTATCAGAACAAATGGAAATAAATCTCTCAAATGAAGCACAGACGCAACAGCACGATAGCAGTAATACAGCGATGCTTTCAGTTTTTGTCAGTGCACATCTGTAGCACCTTGCTGACTGAAACAGGCCTAAAAATGCAATTCAAAGTAAAATGATTTTATAACCAGGATTAGAGTGAGGTTCTGCTATAGTTAGGCAATGAAAAACATCAGTGAAAATGTCAGTGAGTCATTTGGGAGCCAAAAGAATCGACTCTTATTGTTGAGCTGAGTCAAATGACATGACTCACTAAAAGGGGGCTGTAATTCCCATCATTACCATGTACACACACCTGCTATGAGGGTCTCTGTGCATGAGAAGGGCTCGGTTTCCATAAATATGGTTTATACAGCTACTAAGAGACACACTGTTAATACATGTATTAACAATATATCTATTGTATGTACTGTTATAGATGCTGTGTACTAGCTGGATTGCTTTGAAATTGATCTTCGCTAAGTAGAGAACATAGGAAGGAAGTAGAAAACAAGATATAAACTCAGTCCAGATTTTAGAAAAGTCTCCACTGCTTTATTAAGACGTTATCCTGGCAGCTCAAGTTTGTCGGCTCTCGTTCAGGAATCTCAAAGACGACCCGATTTTAATTCCACACTCCAGCTTCTACTTGCACTGTAGTTTTGCCCAGAAGCGTGTGTCAGGCAAAGAGAGCGACCTCGAACCTATAATCTGTCACACACACACGCACACACAAACTGGCGACTGACCAGCCACTCCTCAAAGCTAGACGCAAATGTGTGTTTATTCTACACGCTCAGACACTACCTCACTGGCTGTTTGTTCAAAAGCCTCTCGTCCTGAACACGGTCATTTATTCCACTAATATCTGTGGCAGCCCAGCGGGTGAATAAACACCAACCGGGCCTAAGGAGAGGTGTGCTTTGTTTTCCCTTCTCTTTTATTATTTTTCTTACAGTGTTGTCTCGTGAACGTAGCACAGGAACAGCTCAGAGGTTCTCTGTTCGGCTCCGAGTCGAAGCTTATCCGTGTGCGGCTGTAGCAGAACCAGGAGACAATGACTCGTTCTGAAGGTTGCTTCAGCACTGTAAGATGTAAAGTGTAAGCAATGGATTTAACGAACAAACACACAAGCAAACCCACTAAATGGTCATGTTTTCTAATTAATATACAAATGAAGTGAGTCATGGTTGTATTTTATGGGCGGAGTTAGTGCTTATTCACTTTCTTACAACTCATTTCATTCAAACTCTAAGTAAAATCTAACGTTACAAAAACGGCATAGAATTCTTAGACAAGCAGAAAATCGTAGTAAAATTCAAGGCAAATACAGAAGGATGTTGTTGAATATCATACGCATGATTTTTTGTTTTTAATTTATAAAGGTGAAGATTGTATTTTATGGTTTTCTTACAATTCCTTTGATTGGCATGAAAATCGAACAGAATTTATACGGAAATCATGAGAAGTTGTACAAGCAGGGTTGGCTTTTGTTCAATGTCGTATGAATTAAAAGGTTTTGTGGAAGTTCATAAAGGTTAAGGTTAAAATTTATGGGTGGAGTTAGTGTTTCTGCATTTTCTTATGACAGATTTCTTTCATACGAAATTGAGCAAAATCAAATCACATTTGCCTCAATTGTGCAAATATGCCTCACGCTTCTCAGGGGTCCTGATTGGCTGAGATTTTTAACGCAGCTACTCAATTCATAAATGTTCACTATTTTATTTAGCAACACTTTCAAACAACTAAAGTGTTAGGAAAAGTTCTGTTGTTTTACGAAAACTATGGTCAAGGTTACGAAATAAAACGGATCCATCGTTCAGACAATCTCTTAAGGATTTCTCTTTCTATGAAGACTTGAAAGGAAAATTATTTTGATAAATGACCAATAACTGATTAGTACCAGTAAATACGGTAATATTCCTTCTCTGTGACATCAGCATACGATCCACGTACCCTATAAAGATTTTCCACTCTTAGCCATGTGTATATCTCTTAAATAGCAATTATAAATTACAGCCTGACCATGTGATCGACTCCACGTTTGCAAAAAAAAAAAAAACTCCACAAAGCTCAGAGAGCTCAAGACGAGCTAAAAGGTATTCGCTGAATTAAATGAAAGGAGTGAAAGTAACTAATGGACTCTTGATACAATACCCTTCCATGCAAGACTGACTACCTGCCATTGGCTGCTGCTTGGCAATACGATTATATAAAATATTCCAGCTGATAATAAATAGCAGACCAGTCATGATGTGAAATGCTTTTCATGAAGGTAAAAGGCTTTGCTTTTTTTCTTGCTACCTCTTCGAGGTGGCCGTCATTAAGGTGCTCAGGTCCCGCCTGAATGGACAGCGTCAATGGAGAGCGCAGAAACAACGCGGCTGTTCCTTACATTATACCATATTATATTTAGCAGGACTCTTCTGCCATCAGACTAAACACACCGAAGGATTATTCCTTCCACGTGCTGGAAATGGAAATGGAAAATGAGTCTGCGCTCGCCTTTGAACTGATAAACTTGCGTTGCAAATATTTAATCCAAAACTTGGGTTCTCTTTCATCTGGTGTAACTGGATTTTATTTTACACTTATTTCTTGCAGCACAAGTCCTCAACAGAGCTTTCCAAAAGTTAGTGAAATGGGGTTGTGAAATAGTTTCTTGTTATTGCATGACAAAAGGCGGACACGCCGATTATAATCTCAAGGTGTGTTCACATATGCAGTCCGTTTGAATGGAGCTCGGACGTGTTCTCCGCCTCGGTGTGGTTCTCTGTGCAGGTGAGAACGCATGCGTTGACGCTCGGGTGTGGACCAGAACGACCGGTCCGAGCACGTCTGAGTGACGGTGGTGTCGGTCCACTTCCAAGAGAACTCAACAAGAAAGTGATTTGACTCCGAGTCGACTCGACTCGGACGAAGTGAACCAGACCAAACCGGCGTGTTTCGAGTTGAGGATCTGTTTTGTAGCTCCAGAGCTGAAGCGCAACAGAAATGTTCTGGATATTGAAGATTGTTATTTCTGAGAGAAAATGAACACTGGATGTGGTTTTAGACTTGAGAATTGAATCGTTCTGCTCCAGCTCCGAGCTGGTGCGATTTCCATCGACTAACAAATGAGTTACGAGGATGCTTGTAGCCTTATATTTTACTCATATGCTTCTTTACATTTGAATGATTTTTAATTTGGGAACACTATGAAACCAAAGCAAATCAAATAGAAAAGAACCAAAAGTATCAATTTCACTCTGATTCAGAGTCCGCAAATGAACTAACAGATGTGAAACCAGCTAAAATGTTTTGGTTTTTTTTAATGTGACTTACAGGATGCTTTTAATTTTCACCTTGTGTGCCGAGGGGTCAGCGAAAATCACAGTTTCCTCTCCAGCTCAGTCTGTGTGTATCACATCACTCATTCTGGCCTGAAATGACTCCTGTCCTGTTGGTGTGTTACAGCCTGAGGTGGCAGTATGAGCTCGAAAACGACTCCTGACCTTGAAGGAAACACTGTGATGAAGGATATGTCTAACAATCATTATTAATGTGTATGAAAATGTGTGTGTGTGTGTTGGATGGAGGAATAATATCCTGCAGCGAATCACCTTTAGAGAGGTTAACTCGTGCAGACGGGTGAGATCTAGCCTCTGTGTTGGTCAGGATAGCCGTGTTATTGCTTTGGGCATTGACACTGTCCTCAACCCTGTCAACACAGAACGCACTCTCCGTAACGCCGAAACCTTCGCCGTGCCAAAGCAGCGTCTCCGAACACCTTCACCTCTTCACCTGCCGATAATATCAGTGGAAAGTCTTCCTTTCGAAAACATCACTTCAGTAAAGCAGTAAAACTAAACCTCAGAAACTAGCATTTAACCCTTTGACGTCCTTATAATTATAGATTTTATTCGTTTTTTATAGATCACTTGTTTAACACTAGAAAACGCTCTATATAACCGCAAATGTGTGGGATATTTTTCCGCAGAACTTTATGTGAATGCACAGCTAATAATAATAATCATGATAATAATGGCAAAATAATAATACTAAGAAGAAGAAGAATTGTTTTTTATTATTAGCAGCTATTTATGTAATACACTAACAAATCATTGAACAACAAAGAAGCAAATAAATGGCTGCCAAAAATGATACAATTTTCCCCTAATGGCAGCTCAATATTTGTTTGTTTGTTTGTTTGAATACAGGGGTCTTCTGTAAGGAGACATTTCATTCATATTTATGGGCGGCGTCTCCAGCGTCAGAGCTTTGTAAGTAAGTTTTCTACCACGGTAACGTCTTTAACTTAGTAGAATGAACGACTGCAATCTATTTTCTTTATAACTTAAAGAGACAGAGAGAAACAGAGAGAGGGGGAGAAAAAGGTTTGTAAGGGAACAAATGGTTATAGCTGCTATGGCGTAAGTTGTAACAGGAACTAACTTGTCTCGCGGATGTTCCACATGGTCAAATGTAACTATGAACTGATAAAAAGTATGATTCGTCGTTCTTTAATTAACAGGAAAATGCAATCGGTGGCGAATTGCTGTGGTATAAGAGGAATAAAACACTTCGGGACATGCTGTCTGCTGACTGAAAAAATAATAAACTCTGCTCCACATCGTTGATTAAGTTCCTATAACAGCAAGCAACCGTCATGTTTTATTCCTTTCATGTGGTATTCTGTGGTACAGCACTGCATCTCTCATACAGAGTGTTCTGAGATTTGTTGTGTGTGTTGTGTACAATGTATTATGCGAATACGCCATACACATATCTGACTGCTAATTCAATCTACCATCACCCCTCTACATATCCTCCCCAAAAGTTACATCCATCTTCGAAATGTGTCATCAGAAAGGGGGTTCCCCAGTACTCAAGCAGGGAAATCTTATCTACAGACCACTGTATCACCGTAAGACATGAGTAAGCAGATTTAAAACAGATATGTAGATGGTTCATTTTTTTAAATTTTTATTTTGGCTGGAGCGTGGATTAAAATGAACTGCAGTTCTACTACATGAAGTACCATAATAGCAGTTGATGTATTACAGCTGAAATGCACTGAACTGTATTAAGATATCTGTTAAGCCGCAGTTAATCGGTGTTCTATGTTGTAAAGTACAGTAATATGTTGTAACTGTTTTTTTTACCTTGAAGAGATGACCTTTGGAACTTTTTTCCCTCATTCTTTTAATTTGTAAGGCTGACTGATCAGTCATACCACTGATCTGAGATCTGACTAAGGAAAAGCCCGCTTTCGATCATTTTCCCTAAAACACGATTTCATTCTGATCATAATTCATCACTGCACGTCAAACTTCTGGACGTTCAGGTTAAAAATATATATATACGTAACATTTCTTAATACGCCGAATAGAATTGTACTGTGCAGGAATGTAGTATATATCAGCAAAAAATAAGTATAAATGATCTCTCACATCTTCTTGCGGTAATGACAAATAAGTGACAGTGACAATCACTTTCCCAGAACTACACTTTAGTATTCGAATGATGTGTTGATTGCAATAAATTCCCCTTAGTGTTGAATTAACAATTAGAGATGGACACAAACGTAGAGTCAACAACAAAAGGGTTAATTTAACACTGTGGGTGTTTGAAAACACACTTGTGTACTTTGTGTTAACACATTATTATGAGTTGATAGAGCTTTTCTTCAATCTGTATGAAGCTTTTGATTAGAAGGCATAGCTGTTTGAGTTTTCTTCAGTAATAAAACTAGAATGATTAACGTGTAGGTAGATTAGATTAATATGTTTATGAGAGATTTGATAGCAGTAAATGTACAGTATAAGGCGGCATAGCCAGGGTAATACACAAATGAATCGGTTCAATTAGAACCTTTATACTTAAGTTACAAAAAGAGTTGTTCGTATTGAACCGACTCACAAACGAATCCAATTTGAAAGACTCTTTATGAACGGATTATAATTGGTCGGAGTAAATGAAGATGAAGTTGGTTGGTTTGTTTGTTTTTTTTAAACGTTTAATTATTTCTAGTTCAACTTAGATTAAAGTCTGTGAGAGGTTTGCTAGCCACAGTGATTCACAAATAAAATGGTTCAATTGGAACCTTTATAATAACAATAAGAGTCGTTCAATTGAATCGACTCACAAACAAAACGAATATGAACGACTGCTTATGAACATATTATAAAGGTCTGATGAATGTTTACCTGCTTTGCAGTTGGTTTGGGGTTTAATAACTTTTTTACTTCAGTTGTGTCTTTGAGAAGTTCTTGGCTTATGCATGTTTGTAGCAATGCTGATAAGCTAACATTCATGCTATAACAAGCACACGACGGATGTTATTTATAAGACGTAAAACAGCTGTTATTTCGAGAAACTGGTAGCATAAAGCGCTAATAAGGGCTCGAAACTAGAATTGAGGAATCAAATCAGAACGAATCGATTCGTGTAAACTGCTTCGCCCGAAAGAATCGAGTCACTAAACGGGAGCCTTATTGCCCATCTGGTAACCATAGTAGCGGTTAAGCTTTTCCCCCTTACACCACCCCCGACAGCCAATCAAAAACGATTTTAGAGCAAGGGGGCGGAGTCAGGA
>JAQMYM010000017.1:3265299-3275712 GCA_030014255.1 Parauchenoglanis ngamensis
GACCTGACGATCACTGCATGCTCTAATGCACGCTTGGTGGGGGTGGGGGTGGGGGTGGGGGTGTCGTTCAGTTAGTTGGAATCCTACACAGTGGACCTTTTCATTTAAAACGGTGAAAAATCCAAGCAAGAGAATCAAATAAATGTGTTTATTACAACAATGATTTCATTTCTGTAACTTTTCCAAGAAGCTAGTTAGCTATTGTTAATATCGTTTCTAGAGTTAAACAGGGACGTGTACGGCGGACGGGTTTAAAAAAAAATGTGTTCACGTGTGTAAGACGTTTTCTTCAAGTATTTACATTTACTGAACGGAAACCGAAAAGATTCAGGACGGAGAAGTTGACAGTGTTCCAGTTTCTTGAAAACATGACAAGATGTTTTTTTTAATTTTTTTTTATTTACTATAAAGAAAGAGGAAAAAAAAAGGCTGATGAAGAAATGACTACTCTAGCTACTTTAACGTAAGTGAGAACAGAAACTAACTTGTTTTGTGGCTGTTCCACAACATTAAATGTAACTGTAAACTGATCGAAAGTATGATGTTGTAAATTGTAACAATAAATTACAATCAATTGTAACAGCGGTGTTCCAGTATGTCATGTCAGTACTGTAAATATTTTCCCAGAATCCCTTGCTGCTGTAAACGCATCATTCGGCTTAATCATTCTGCGCCATTTTTCTTTCGTACAAATTACAGAAATTCATTACTGCGTACTTGGAAGCACATGGAGCGCCTAACTGAACTCACTATACACAAAGCCTCGGTGGTGCAGGAAGAAGCCAAAAAGTGTGCAAAGGAAGTGCTTATTATGGCATTTCTATGCCCACCAGCAGCGGTTTGGAACACAGCCAGCGTGGCACCGAGTCTCAGCCTGAGTCAGCCTCATTACTGCGTAATCTATCACTGATCATTTCTTAGACTTCAACACTCCGATGAACGAGGCATACTTATGCAAATTGTATGCAGATAATATTGTTATGGCCACTGTGTGTTAGCATAACGGCTGTAACACACACACACACACAGAACAAAACAAATCAAATGACGGGCCTCTCCTAAGAATTCATCTTCACTTGAACACTCATTCATCTTATAGGAAGTGAAAGTTTTGGCTTTGTAGGCAAACACTAGTGCCAAGAATGTTGGGGACATTTGTGTGCGTTTTACATTTACTCATCTGGTAAATGGTTTACGAAGACACTCGTACTACTCTTTCTGTGGGGGTTTCCTTTGACTTGCTTATTACAGTAGCTACATAAAGTTGAAACCCCTGATCCCCAGAACCAGTCCTCTATAAAACTGAAGTTGTTTTCATTTTAAAAAGGAGTTTTATCAGTTAAATATTCCCACAAGTTTTTTTTTTTGTATATTCCCATCATAAATCACGGATATACTATTACTGTTATGTCATGACGACTATTGTCATTATTACTCGTATTTTATACATTTTTATTATCACGATATGTCATTATTACTATCACTACCATATAGAATTATTGTCATTATTACAATTACTACTACATATCATTAATATGTCATTGTCACAATTATTGTTACACGTCATTATTACTATTACTGCTATTATATCTGCCTATCCATCCATCCATTATCTATACCGCTTATTCATCCGGGTCACACAGAAGCTGGAGGCAATCCCAGCTGTGTTTGGCGCGAGAGGCGGGTTACGCCGTAGACAGGTCGCAGGGCTAACACAGAGACTAACAACCATTCACACTCACATACACACCTACAGTAGTCAGTTGACCTCATCTGTGTGTCTTTGGGCTGAAGGAGGAAACCAGAGCACCCAGAGGAAACCCACACCAGCATGGGGAGAACATGCAAACTCTGCTATTATGTCATTATTACAATTAATATTATTACTATTACTGCTATTAGTAGTGCTACTGTGGCATTACTACTTTACTACTTAGTATTATATGTCATTATTACTATTACTATTAATGCTATCATGTCGTTGCTACTAATACTATTAAATGTCTATCACTATTAATATTAGTATTAATGTCAATACTACTGCTACCAGTTTATATTCTTCTTCTTCTTGTTGTTATTATTATTATATATCATTACATGTTACTAGCGTCCCATCCAGGGTGTATGCCTCCGCATCCACCGCCACTCTGACCCGGATAAACTGAAGATAAATGAATGAAGGTTAATACTAATCGTGAGTAAAAAGTCCAAAATGTCTGAATGTGAAATATAATCAAATTCTTCAAAAATCATTTTCTGTTGATTTTGGATTGTTGTCTTGTTACACGATGCTCCCACATTTCATTTAATCATGTGTAGATGAATTGTAAAATACAGGTACATTTCCTTTTCTTTTCTTTTCCTCCCCTCAAGAGAGATGAAAACTTTTGCATTGCGTTGTCCGTAAAACACAAATACACATACCACATTACACATAATGACAAGGTTTATCTCAAGGTGACGTGATTATAACATGATAAACAGGGCTAAAAGGTCATCACGATAGCAGAAAACTCTCATATGCTCAGCATAACCTCATAAAAACCACAAACTCTTCTATGCCTTTCGCTTCAACCTTTATGTGCTCTACTGTAAATGTAAATGAGCGACAGACCTCGCCAATACCGTCTGATAAAGCAGCCTCACGGCAGTTTTTCACCTTCTCACACCCTCACACCATCTTTTCTGAGAAATGCTCTAAGTTTGAGTGCTGCGTGTGCGCCTCCACACCAACACGGCTAATTATCAGCCTTTCCCTCTGACAGTAACGGCGTCTGTTTGATGGCGTTATCGGTGGTAATTCCTGGTGTAGGTGGGTATTACTGTAATTAGGTGTCAATAGAGACATGCAAATTAATATGTGATAAACCGAAATAGCACTGGCAAGCAGCTAATCTTCCCCATTTCCACCCAGTCGCTTCAAATTGCACGGATTTAGAGATTTTCGACATTTTTAGTTCAGAAGGGAACAATCTTCGTGGAGGAGTTCGAGAATCTCGGTCACGCAGGAAGGAGCACTCGGCTTTCTCGCTCTGCCTCTGTCGTTGTGGACGGACTCGCGTCAGCCTGCTTTCGCATCATCTGATCATTCGTCGTGCTCAGGGAAGATTAATAAGGCTCTCAAAACTTAAGCTGAGTCAGTTAACTGCGTGTCATTTCCTCTGACTCGTTTTCAGTTATAGCCGTAACCAAAAAGAACAATAAAGGACATGAGAGACGATCTTACAGCCATTTGAAGAAATTTCCAGACTAGGATCCGAGACGTCTTATTTTCAAGCATCCGTACTATACGGTCAGGATGGTGTATATTACCCATAATGCACTGGGAATGTAGGTTAATCCCTCATATATTAAATCTGTTCACTTATATTAAGACATATTAAGAGTCCAAACGTTCTCTTTTCAGTTTTATTGATGTTTTTTACTTGAATTGTTTCTTATCTTACCCAATAACACATTTACAGCACTTCATTTAAAAGCTACCTATATTCTGTCTTTCTAACATATTTATAACTCTTTATTTAAAGGATACCTACATTGGGCTATTATAACACATTAAATCACTTTATTTTAAAGGTTAGATACTTCGGTGTTCATAGAACCCGTGTACCTACGTTCATGGCACATTCACAATAAATCATTTCATGTCACACCTATACTGAGTCTTCATAACACATTCATAACGCTTTACGTTATGATAAAGGATACGTTAAGGATCCCTATTTGGATCTTTATAGAACTTTATTTAAAGGATGCCTTCTGAACACATTCATACACACTTTATTTCATGGATTACTTATATTGGGTCTTCATAACACATTCATAAACCTTTAATTAAAGGATACCTACTTTGAACACATTCAGAACACATTAATAAGGGGAACATACACTGGAACTGTTAATAAAGACAGACTAATGATGAAAGATGACGCTATAAAAATTACACCGTATACCCAAAATAATAATAATAATAATAATAATAATAATAATAATAAGTACGATTAATGTATCGCTGTTAATATAAGCCTAATTTAAGTATAATTCAAACTATTCCAAAATCTCCCCAGCATAAGAGCTTATTGTGTTGTACTTCCACCTTGTGGTCTAAAACAGAAGTGTTTTCTCTGATTAGAAAAGCAACTGAGTCCTCCATCAGGCTCAAGTGTCATTTAAAGTGTGTGAATTTTAAATTATATCAGCTGGCAAAAAACCAAGAGTAAAAATGTAACTACAAGCCACCGAGCAAACACAAAAACAAAACAAAACAATGAGTACAACAAGAAAAGTTCCTCATACTGTAAAGCTCTTCAACAGGTGTTAACTGATGCTGGCTTTCCCTACGTCGGTGAAACTGCAAACACTCTGCTCATTTACATACAGCATCATCTTCTTCTGTGATGTGTACAATCATCCTTGTAAAACTGCATCACTACTTGCACTATTATGTCATATGCAGGTAATGTTAGCTGTAGGTGCTGTAACTCATGCACATGAATCTCCCTGTCTTTGTCCAATACTCGCATTTATTGTAATAAACTCTGCATTCTGAAATCATACAACAATAAAGACTGAAAGATTTCAAAATAACATTAACATATGCACAAGATTAAAAAAGACATCATAACCTCTACATCTGTAATCAGTTTATATCAAATGTTTAGTGACAGGAGACTCAGCCTACCTGTCTTGCAGTTCAGTTCAGCACAGGTGAAGCATATTTCCATTGAATACAAGCCTACTTAACAGAATTTCATTGCCTTAACATGCCCGGGACCTCCTTTACGAGTAGTATGTTGTGCTGTTTACACCTTTCGATACACACTGTACCTTCTGGCTGTCACGTGTATCACTAGTACACTACATTTCCTGTTTAGTTCTGTATCTCATCTTCCTGTTTACACCACAATCACAAACCCACCAGCCAGACACGAAGCCACAAGGGCTCATGCAGAGGCGAGAATAAATTGTCTAGGAATTTGGTCAATATAAGTTCTTGTAAGTGCATGACTAACACAAACACAGTGCATGTGAATCTTTAGTGTTGTTTATGGGTAAATTGCTCATCATTGTGGAATGACCTGCAATGATTAAACACACACACACACACACACAATGTTTAGAGTACTTTTTATTTTATTGATTAAATACTTAAATATTTAAGGTATTTAGTAGGCAGCTGTTTAATTCTATAGTTAACTGCTATTTAATTCAAATTAATATATGTGAGTTATTATATTTACATACTACATATTATGATTCAATTTATATTTATTATAATTAATATATTTACATTTGTTTACATATGTCTGTCAGAAGAATCTACGCAACAACACAAGCGAAAAATTGGAACGCGCCAATCAAAACCGAGATGCATGGTCACGTGACCAAGCGTCGCTACCTCCGCCATCTTGGAGCCTGGCAAAACCGCCACTGAGGTGATCTGCGCATGCGCACGCTTTTTACGCATGCGTACTAAAAGGTACAGCGAGTAACAGCTCTGTTATGCGAGGACGAATAAAAACAAGCTAATTTTTTTTTTTAAAAAAAACAGAGAGGACTGCTTTCAACTCGTTTGACAGCGCTGATATTTCGGTTGCTATTTCAAAACAATGGTGCAGTCCTGTTCGGCGTACGGATGTAAAAACAGATATCATAAAGATAAGGACATTTCGTTTCACAAGTAAGTCGGACTTCACGAGCTCACCGTGTGAAAGAGAGTCGACGCTTCTCTTTTCTCATTTCAGATATAAAGTAGGGAAGAAAGTGGACACCAGACATCCAGGAGCTGGAAACTCTGTACATCTTGTCCTTTCCTTGTGAATGTGTGACGTGTGCTGGCTTACTCATCACTTTCTCATTATTTCTAACTCGGGTTCAATCCCAATTCCTCCTTGCCAAGTGCACTAGGTGCATTAAGGTGTGTAATAATAGCACTACCTAGTGCACTCAGTGTCCAGGTGGGAGACATTTGGGATTCAGCCAAGACATCTTTTAATTCTGTATCCTCTGAAGCCTTCCCTGTGGGTCAAAAACATCATTTAGTTTCACATCGTCTCTCCTTGTCTATGTGTCTTTCCTCCAGGTTCTCCAGTTTTCTTCCACATGTCCAAAACGCATGCCAGAAGGTGGATTGCTGACTCTAAACTGGCCCTAGGTGACTCTAAAGTATTCCCTGTCCCATCCAGGGTTGGTCCAAGTCTATACCGACCAGGATAAAGTGCATCGTCTACCAATTTTGACATCTAATGCTGGCGTCCTCTTCATAACCAAGCATCTGTCTCCAAATTACATCCAACATCCCAGATGAAATGTCACGTCTGAGTGCAAATCGATCCGGATCCTATCCCAGGAACAGTGCACGTGAAGTGGGAATACACCCTGGATGGGACACCAGTTTAATCACAGGGTTTCATACACACACACACACACATTCATGCCTAAGGACAATTTAGTGATGTCAATCAACCTGCTGGCATGTTTTTGTGGAACAAAGTGGAAGGAAACTAGAGAACTCCGAGGAATCCCACATGGAGACGCGAAAACATGTGAAACGTCCCCTAGAGTTCAGCATGGAACCGAGGACACTGGAGCCGTGAGGTGATACCGCTACCTGCTGTATGACGTAAAATACACTCAATCTGAATCTGATCCATGTTAGGAGTTTCAAACTTAGTCTCCGATCACTATGGATAACATCAGTCTGAGAGTTTTGAGTCCTCCCGAATGTTCTTTCTTTCTTTCTTGTTTTTCCCCACACAGATTCCCTCTGGCGAGACCTGACCTCTGCGGGAAATGGGTGGCGGCGATGAAGAGGCGCAATTTCAAGCCGACGAAATACAGCAACATCTGCTCCCAGCACTTTACCAAAGACTGCTTCAAACGCGAATGCAACAACCGGGTGCTGAAGGAAAGCGCCGTGCCTTCCCTGTTTAGTTTCAATAAGTTACAGATGAAGGTACGGGCCATCCCGATCACCATGCTTTTTCAAAACACCATGTGATCATACAGCAGGAGTCCTGAACTCTGCTCACTCAGTGCTCTGATTGGCCGTTGCTGTTGATTCATTTCGTATAGCAGCAGCTCTGACTGTAGTTCCGGCTGCGAGGCGAATCACAGCTTTATGTATATCAATGCGCCTGTTCTAACAGGTTGCCGTTTCCATAGTAACAGCTAATTCACAGCAGCTTGGGTGGCAGACGATGTACGTAATCTAAGACTAATGCAAAAAAGATTGGGAAATGTGGTGAAACTTCCCAGTACAGGAAATCCTTTTTTTTTTTTTTTTTAAATATACAGTCAGCTGCAAAAGTTAGTACACCCATGTCATATTAATTAACTGGATAACAAATCAAGAATTTCACCAGTTCTCTTTCTGTATGTTATATTATTTGTCGCATGATGTGGATAATTTGTGACCGAATCTGTTGATTTTGTCTTCATATTGAGCCAGTGTGTTGTTGCAGGACATCGATGTACAATCGATTGGGTGTGAAAACTTTTGTACTCATTTGTGTATATACAGTCAGTAAGGGTTCGAATTGTAGCCGGTATAAAGAATAATAAGTCTGTCTGTCATCTTGCAGGCTGAGTCACTAGAGGAAGCCATCAGTCCGGAGCTGAGCTTCTCCCTGCCTTCACCGAGCACATGCACGCCGGAACCCGACGACGTCCTTCAGACCCCCGACCCCCGACCCTCCTCTCCGACCGCCACCTCCGTCCCAGCGCCGTCCCCGTCTCCATCCGCCGCTCTGATAGAGGAGGACCCTCTGAGAGCGAGCGTCTCCGTCTCCTGCGACCACAACTACACGGTGGACGACATGGTGCAGCAGAAGAAGCGGGTGGAGCAGCTGGTGGAGCAGCTGAACAAACTACGCAGGAAGCTGAAGACGCTTCGGCAGAAGTGCAGGAGGCAGGAGAGGCAGCTGGAGCGCTTCCGAGCCATGGAGGAGATCTCCAAAAGCGGGAACGACCCGGAGCTCGGACAGAGCTACGTCCTCCTGCCCAGAGAACTCCTCACCACGCTGAGAGGCATTCACGCCGTCGAGGGCTTGTGAGACTCGCAGGAGCGTGCACAGACGCAGACGCTAAAGTTTCAAAAGCTTCGTGTTAAACACGGCGGGCGAGTAATGAATTAATCGAGTACGTGTGTTAACTGTTTGGTAGGCAAATGTAGGTTTTATCATTAAAGGCCGTTTTATTATTTTTTTTTTTAGGGTATTAACATGATTTGTCATTGCATTCGTTTGTTCGATGTTCATATTTGTCAAAATTACACAACGTTCCATAGCTGAAGATAGAAAACCGCTGTCTTTATGAATTGAATGTAGAAGAAGAGCAGCGACATGATGTGCGTTAGCCGACCTGTCAGCCTTCACGCGTGTTGCGAAGGAGCTCCACGTTTTAATGTCACCTCTCTACAAATGATCTCTCAAAAAAACATGCTAAAAACAACAGCCTGTAGCAAACGTTTAGATCTCTCCGATATTGACCGACACCCTGGAAGCTCCGCCCCCTTCTTGTTTTGCCCACAAAGAATCAAAGACAACATTTTTGGAAAAAGGAAAGAAAGACTGGAAATTTTGAATGACAAAAAAAAAAAATGTAGGCATGTAGTGATGTTCACATTTAGCCAATCTGGGAAATGATGTACAATTAGAAAGTGATTATTTCACTTGTTAATTATTTCTAAGCGACTTGTAAAAGGACTATGTGTTATTGTTTATTAGTCCTTTATTTGACCATGTATATTCCATGCAATAATAGTCATGATATTAATGTTAGGTTATCAATAGTGAAAAAAATCATGATAACTGAATAGTAGATTGAAACTGCTGCACTTTCAAAACAGATCCGGGAACACGCAGGGTCTTCATCATTTCTAAATATACGGATGTTTATACAGGACTGCAGAAGTCTCAGGCACGTGCACGTGCACAGGAATGCTGTGAAGCTGACTTCAAAAAATAACAGAATTAAATCTTTTTACTTAAAAGAAAAATGCTACAACACACAGTAAACAGTAAAAAACTAAAGAAAGTCGATATTTGGTGTGACGACCCTTTTGGTGGGGGTTTTTTTCTTGCAGAATCCACTACAGTTCTTCTGGAGACTTTGACTGTCACGCCTGCTTCATTTATTTATTTATTTTTGAAATTTTTTTTTTTTGCCTCAAAACCCAGGAGCCTTCGCTATTTCGTTATTCTTTTTCATTTTGTTTTGTTTGTAACGTCTAAAAAGTGTCTCTTATGTAATATATCGCTTTCTTTACTGACATTCAAAAAGTAATTTTTTTTTGGAAAATAACTCAATAATGTAGAATCCATAAAATTAAATATCTATATCAAAGTTTGGGCAAAAAAAATAAAACAAATAGGCTGCCTAAGATTTCTGCACAGTACTGAGTATTTGTATAAATAAAAAAAATAAAAAATAAATATATATATATATATATACACTTGTATATAATTTAGCATTATTTCTTTGATTGTTAGCTTTATTTCTTTTGTTCCAGGATATATCCACGTTTCATTTCTGACATTTTGTTTTCCCTCTAATCATACAGATTTTTCCAAAACCACGGAAAACACAAACGTTTTTTCCCCCCAAGCCGCCTCCTAACTCTGCTCAGCACATACAGAATAAAAACGTCCTGTTCAAGCACTTACTTTAAATAAACGCTTTACATCTCCGAGTACTCGACTGCTAGGTTACTCGACCTGCCTGTCTGCTTTGCTTTGTGTTGGTTGATAAATACTAAGCTGCGTTCTTTTTCCTAGAATATATAACCTGTGCTCAGTTGAAATAGGTCATAGTGCTGTTACAATTACCCGTATTGTTTTTTGGCACGTTTTCAGTTTAACTTTGACATTTTGTCCACATACGTTACAACGCGGACCTCGTGTACTAGCCTGCGTATAAATATCTGATTCATATTCCGTAATCATGGATATCGCTTCTTAAAGGAGCGGTTTGTCATTCTGTAACATGTTTCCGGACCTGTAGTAATTTTATCACTGTAAAGACACCATAGAAAAACTACTATTTATGATCTTACTGTTTAACGAGTCCAGATCGTTCGGCTTGTTTCAAGCTTCCGTTTTAGATTTTTCCGGCCCTGACGTGGTTTAGCGTCTCAACTGCTTAGATGAAATATTTTTGCTATATATATATATATATTTTTTTTTTTTTCCATAAAAGGCATTTTACAGGCAGGATGGATTGATGGATGGATGGATTGAGTGAAAAGCTCGTCGTGTTTTTGACCAAAAAAAAATTGCAATTCTCCTTTCAGGCAGGAGATGGCGCTAAAATGTTACAAACTGCTCCTTTAAAATGATGTGTAAACCTGATGGAGTGTGATAAACCTGATTTTCACATCCAGTTACTGTTTCTTTGTGATATATATATACAGTA
>JAQMYM010000017.1:3282408-3313605 GCA_030014255.1 Parauchenoglanis ngamensis
CTCTCTCTCTCTCTCTCTCTCTCTCTCTCGTTCTCCCTCTCTCAGGCTCTCGCTCGCTCTCTCTCTCGGTCTCGTTCTCCCTCTCTCTCTCTCTCTCTCTCTCTCTCTCTCTCTCTCTCTCTCTCTCTCTCATGCTCTCGCTCCCTCTCTCATTTTCTCTCTCTCTCTCTCTCTCTCTGTCTTCTCTCATGCTCGCTCACGTGCTCTCTCGCACTCGCATGTTCTCACTCTTTCTTTCTTTCTCTCTTCCTCCCTCTTTCACTCTTTTTCTCTCTCGCTTTATCCCCGAGAGTTTACTTAGCCTCTCGGTCCCTCTTGGCCATGCACCATGCTTTAAAAGAGTATCCTGGCTCCGAGCACGTGCCCCATCCCCGGCCTAAACGTCCTCCTCACACACACTTAAAATGGGGG
The DNA here is from genome assembly GCA_030014255.1 of Parauchenoglanis ngamensis. Classification (NCBI taxonomy): domain Eukaryota; kingdom Metazoa; phylum Chordata; class Actinopteri; order Siluriformes; family Auchenoglanididae; genus Parauchenoglanis; species Parauchenoglanis ngamensis. Next base: position 3,282,820 of record JAQMYM010000017.1, read on the forward strand.
CTGTGAGTTATTTCAGGATGCTTTTTGTCCCCTTTGACTTCCTAATCGTCCCCGGCCGGTCTGTTTTTCCGTTTCATGGCCTCACATTTATTTTCATTATGAATGATAAAGACGATTGCTTCCTTTGAAACTGAAACTAAAATTAGGCTTGTAAATTTTGCGGGCATGAGCAGTCGAGCTTTCAGGCTATTAAAAACTACACTTAGCAACAAGAGGCTAACTGGTTAAGGATTATTTATTCCTCATAAATTGCTCCTGATTCGAAAGACCAGTGTCTGAGGAAAGAGAACGAAAGCCACGTGTTTACAAGCTGATCCGAGTCGTTTGGCAAACTGTTCTGCGGTCACAAGCCTGAAAAACACACACACACACACACACACACACACACACACACACACAGCTGATGTGGGATCAAGCGGCCCGCTGTGTGGTCCTCATAAAGCCTGCTGAAGGCTGAGGCTCGGGTGTTAATCAGACGCAGTGTGCATGTTTAAAGCCCACTTTCCCACAGCGAGCGCCGCCGCCGCCCAGCATGACCACGCCCTCACGCCGATCACAGTGGAGTTAATGCTGCGATTAAACAAATCACGTGGTTGTGGCCGAGGAAACGATTTGCTTCAGCCATGCACTGTGATTCAGCTGTGGCGCACACATCATCTTTCACCGAGGCTCATGGGTTCGAGGCGTAAATGTTGCGTGAGGTTTTACATTTCTTACCCCTAAAGTGAGGCCAAATCCCAAACGGCTGCACTGGAACGCACGTTCACTACATGCTGGTGAGGGGATTAGAACAGTGTTGGAGATTTAGGAAAATTTAGGATTAAGCGCTGATAAAAGGATGCAGGAAATTCGGAGTAATTAAAAACTAAACAGAAAAAGATTTCATTGTAAAATAATGCTTAATATTTATCTTTAACTGTTTTGAAGAGTTACAGACAGTTAGTACGTTTACATGCACACTGTTGCCATAGTATTCGGAACTCCATATTCCGAATTTGGCCTTATTCCGAAGCGAGCATTTTCCCGATTAAGACGTGTGGGATATGCCGATATTCCGGTTTTCTGAGCCGGACACGTATAGAGCGCATTAGGAATAAGCTTGTGTTGTACACAAACGAAGGCTGGGGCAGAGATACATGCACATTCATTTTAGCCATATAAACAGCTTGGTAAGGTCTTTTCCCAAATAATGGCAAAAACCGGAATATTTTGTGCATGTAAACGTAGTGATTTATAAACCGGCGTTCCGTCAGCAGCCTCTGCTTGTTTCTGTCTTGTGACGTTGATGAGGCAGAAAAACAGAAACGGTCCTGTGGGTGGAATTTAAGGGCCACTTCAGGGATCTGATCTTTTAACCGTGGAAGTTTTACAGCTTCCCATCCCACCCCGTCACATTCCTGCATAGCCATCAAAGAGCAGGAACCCGCATGACGCCCCACGGTTCTCAACCTGCACGAGAACAAACGTGTCTTTTACAAACGGATTGCAGTTCCTTATGTTCCCGCAGACACGCTCGTGTGTGAACGTTCTCATTTATTCAGCTTCCATGGACCGCACCGGTTTTACAGCGACACCCGGTTAGACGGGAAAAGCACGCGCGGTCGAGTTCAAGACCTGAAAGACGACCAGAAGTACGTGACGACTGACAGCGCCATTACACGTGTTAGTCTTTTTATGTCAAAGTGCGAAAGAAGACAATCATCATTTCAAACCGTGACCTGCAGCTATTTACCTCCGAGAGATGCGTTTAGGGCGTGTAAACTTTTAAAGAGGCTTTGTTGGTGCCAGTAGCCTGAGGATAGCTTTTTACTTAGCAGGATTTTGTGTAAAATAAAAAAGCCAGTGTTTTTATAAAATTTTTTTTTTTACGATTCTGCTTCAGTGACGTGTTTATAAATGTAAATATCATGGCGTAGGTCGTGAGTTTGCGTTGGGATTCGCAGTATCAGCGTTTACGCCACAGACGGTGTGGTTTAAATTTGACCACCTCGGCCAGTGGTTTGAGCGGATGCGTATCGGAGGTCGTTTACACTTGTACTCGGCGCTGTCCGGTTGTGATCAGATCGCCCAAGACGCATCTTAATACCAAGTGTAAACGGGATCATTAAGTCTCTTTAGTGCAGCAGAAGTGATTAGCCACCACAGAGACGCGCTGTTGCTGAACGTGAGCCATCACGACGTGCAGTTTGAGAATCTGGCCATCAGTGATGGCTTTGTGTTTCTTAATCACTTCTGGAAATCAGTGTAAAGACACAAAGAGGACAAACCTGCTATTCACCTAATCAGGAAAATCTTCAGTTGACGCCCTCGCGCCGCGCGCAGACCACGTACGCAAATCAAAATTCTTTTTTTTTTTTTTAAATATCTAAGATTTTGTTTGGTTGAGTTTATAAGCACGAGTGCGTGGCTCAGGCTCGGTGGCAGACGTATGAAGCCCCGCCCCCAATCGGAAAGTTCTGATGTCACAACATGACTCGCTCTGGGCATTTATGGTGAAATGAACACCGAATGCTCCGGCGTGATCGACAGCTGGCTCTGCCTCGTCCTTCAGATTACCGAAGCATGGATTCAGGTATTTCTTCTCCGTTTTGTCACTGCACTCTAACTACACTGGGAATTACATCACAAGTGCACAATCTTGTGATTGTGAGATAATAAGATTAATAAGCAACATGGACCAGCGCATGTCGATGCGTGACCGTTATGCTGCAGTATTCGTTAAAAATGTTTGTTTGGTAAAATAAATGTTTGGCTTTAAAAAAGGTTTCTGGTTTTGGTTGCAAAACGTTGTTTTGTTTTTTTTTGTTAAAATGCTTAAAAACTTTACAAACGTGTTTTTGTTTTTTTTATTATTATTTTTTTGTTAAATTACCGGTAAAAACTCTTGTTTAACTAATTTTGTTTGGTAAAAATATTTGCTAATTTATACAAGTAAATTTGTTTGCTAAATTGATTTCAATTTGGTAAAAAGGGTTTGTTTCAATTACTGCTTGGTCAAAAGGTTTTAAAAGTTTGGTAAAAAAAAATATATATTTTTTAATTTTGCGAAAATATTTCTCGGTAAACAATATTTGTTTTGTATTATGTTTGGTTAAAAAGGTAGTTTGGGGGGGGGGGGAGTTTGGTTTGGTGACGACTGTGTAAAAAACAGAGCAAAACAAAACCCCGGCTCAGCCTTCCCAGAATCCAATGTGGTGGCTTTGTTTTGAAAGCACTACCTGCTAGCTCTCTGTGCAGCCAAATCTCCTCAAACTTACTGTTCGTCATCGTTTTGAAACCTGTATCCTCGCTCCCTTAACAGAATAGCTTCAATCTCATGTCCGAATCGATCACAATAGGATGCTGGCGAATGTTGCGGATTGTTTATGGAATATCGACGGTATGGAGATGGATCGCCTCGGAGGATTGTGGGAAGGGTGAGCCGTCGGAAGGTTTGCTCAAGGAGTCTCTTGACCGAGTGTCTGATGCAGGGCGTCGGTCCTTCATGTCCGACTTCTAATTTCAGTCAAACACATTTCTGTGTTCTGGATTTGTCTCGTTCGGGATACAACTGCTTTTACATTTAAGGTGGAACTCAAAATGTTCTTTAAAGTGTTAAATTTAATCTTCTGACAAACTGCCATTAGCTTATTGTGGCTCTGTGTAAGAACGGCAAGAATAATCTTTCACTTTACACACCGTGTGGGTGTGGGTGTGTGGGTGTGTGTGTGTGTGTGTGTGTGTGTGTGTGTGTGTGTGTGTGTGCTAAAATACACCAGACAGCTTGGGGAATTCCACTTAAACAGCAGCACGCTTCTCCTGTAACACACCGCTGTTGCTTCTTATCATAATTAAGGAAGGCATTTTTCTACAAGTGAGTCAAAGCAAAACAGTCATCATAGTTAATGAGGTTGTAGTGAGATTTGTTGTGGTTCTGGGAAGCCATCCTGACTGTGGGAAAGTTGCAGCATGAATGCGGCGAATTACACCAAACACAGGCATTTAACTGTGGTGCCACAACCTTTTTAATGATCCCTTACTGTTTCCATAGTAACCGCTTACACAGGGACCTGGTGACGTTCTGTGTATGGAGATGTTTATTTAATGATCACCGTTCCAACAAAGGAAAGGACGCCGTGGCTTGTTTTTAATATTCCAAACTGTTTTTTTTTTTTTTTTTTTGAGAAGCTGGAAGAAAATGAGCTTAATAGCTGATTTAATGTTCGTGATCACTGGACCTGATTTAGTTCATGAGTGTTCAGGAATGTTCCATGTAACTGATAAAAAAAAGAAAAAAAAAAAGAACAACATGTCAACACCTTCACTATCTAACTGTCCACAACGTTATAGTATAAATGCCAACAATGTTACTCAACAATAAACGTCTCGACGGCGTTCCGATACAGCCTCATTGTCCACAGCGTCGCAATAAAATTGCATCATTACGATATAATTATCAACATTCCGATAAAATTCCCAACAGCGTAAAAATAGCCCTATTGTCAACAGGGTTAAAATCAAATTGTCCGCAATGTTACAGTAAAACTCAACAAGATTAAAATAAAACTGGAATAAGTGACAAGTTGTGGGGAGAAAAAAAACAAAAACACTTTGTTATTGGCGAATAATCAACATGAGGATTTTACCAGCTGATTATTTCGTACTATACTATACTATACTATACCAACGTACTGTAAGCGTTCTATTAATCACTTGATACATTTTCAGTGTTTTAATAAATGATCCTTTCTGCAGTACCGTGTGATTCCCAGGGCAGTGCAGTTTTCCACAGCACTGATTATCAAAGGCGTGGAAATAGTTTCATGTAAATCCGACAGAGGAATAAAAGTCTGTGCGTCTGCACAATACTGAAGCATTTGTAGATTTGATGACCTCGGATCGAAACGAGCGTCTCTCCGATCGTTCTCGAGTCGTTTCACAACAGCTAGGCCGAGCATGCAGCTACACATCCCTCACGTCTTTCAGCACAAAGTCCTGACCTCCGCGCTTGGACCTCCATTATAACCTTGTTCCGTGTGTGTGTGTGTGTGTGTGTGGGTGTGGGTGTGGGTGTGGGTGTGGGTGTGGGTGTGGGTGTGTGTGGGTGTGTGTGTGTGCGCGCATACTGCCTCCTCGTGCCCCAAGGTTAGAGTTTGAGTCCGAGTACACAGCCATCGTGTTCATGTAATTAGCTGGAGTCACTTCGCCGAAACAAAGACGTTATTCTTAAATAAATTTGAAGTTATTTAAGTTTTATGAGAATCTCACCTTTACCACCAGGCTACAGGGAAAAGCCCGTGGATTGGGTTCGTCCAATTGAGTGAAATAAAGTCAGTGCGATTTGTGTTGACTCAATTGTTGGCGTATTAAAAAAATTGACAGGAAGCAAGACGTCTCATCACGGGTCTTTATGTCTTTCTCTCAGGTGACCATGTTGTAAGGCACGGGCCCACCATCAGCTGAGGAAACCACAAGTCATCATCATCTGTCCACGAGTCACCTCCATCCTCTCCGTCTTTCTCACATCCACCTTTTATCCCTCCATCCCTTTCCCCACCTCTTCTCTTCCTCGCCCATCCCTCACCATGTCCATCGCCCTCAAGCAGGTCTTCAACAAGGACAAGACCTTCAGGCCCAAGCGCAAGTTCGAGCCAGGTACGCAGCGCTTCGAGCTGCACAAGCGGGCTCAGGCGTCGCTCAGCTCTGGTGTGAACCTGCGGGCGGCCGTGCAACTGCCCCCCGGTGAGGACCTCAGCGACTGGGTGGCCGTCCACGTGGTGGACTTCTTCAACCGCATCAACCTGATCTATGGCACCGTGTGCGAGTTCTGCACAGAGAAGACCTGCCCGGTGATGTCGGGCGGCCCGCGGTTCGAGTATCGCTGGCAGGATGAGCACAAGTATAAGAAGCCCACGGCATTGCCGGCACCGCAGTACATGAACCTGCTGATGGACTGGATCGAGGTGCAGATCAACAACGAGGACATCTTTCCCACCAGCGTAGGTAAGTGTAGCTATGAAAAGATCGTGGGGTTTTTTTTCTGACCGAGCACTGATCATTATTTTAGATGATGCTCCCTGGGGGCTGGTCCTCCAGACAAGCGGAGGTTCCACTGTACATGCTCAGTCACATGTTCGGGTTACCCAGAAACCTACCTGCCGGCTAAAAACGCTAGCTAAAGGTAATGCTATGTATGGTGAGCTAGTTAACGAAGTGCATTAATACAGACTATTGGAAATGATCTATTTTCATCCTTCTCTTGTTACAACACAGTACTTTGTGTTTTTCAACTCTGCCTAAAACCCCAGAAGCTCAGACACAAAATCTGCTCACGCCCAAATCATTCCAGTTCCTTCATTTAAGAGAAGTAGGATCCTATAATTATATAATCCCAAAGTCCCAGGTTCGCTCCTCCTCTCTCACTGAGAGCACGTACTGTGTAGCTAACGCGTAACACTATCACATGCTGTGTGTTAATTATTCAATGCCATCGGATCCTCAGAGACGTGCTCTCGCTCCCACCACCCTCCTTTCCTGCAACCTGAACCAGCCGCGTCTTTATGATCCGCTTCACTCCGCCACCTGTGGCTCCTTTCTCCCTCTCCTCTCCTCGTCCCTGTGCTTTAAACCCCCTCGGCACTATAAATTATTCAGCCCGACGCGAGCCGGGGCGTAGCCTCCTTCTGTTAGTGTTGGGGAAAATGTGCATTATTTAGAAAGGCTGGAAAGAAAGGCCAAGCCCATGGCGTGGCCACGTTACGACACCAGACAGAACCGGGATTGTGTTTGGGAAGTCGCAGGACATCCAGACGTCCGCAGTGTCCCCACACACGGAATTATAACCTGACTGTGTTTCGCACCTCTTTGAGTGCTGGACTTTGTTTCTAGGTGAATCAGTTGTATTAATTTATACCATAATTCTGGATTCTGGTTGGTCAGAAGGTGTTAATATTCTAGACTAATCACAAGTTCATACTGATGTGCTCATTTGAATACGATCCTGTTTCTATAGTAACAGCTCACACCACCAGGCACCACATAACCATGTGTAATGACCGAGTTTATAACGCGTCTCGCAGGCGTCTGTTGCGGTGTGGCAACTCGTTAGCGCTTGCTGTTATGGGAAAATACTTGACTTCTTTTTTTTTTTTTTTTTTACGTCAAGCCACATCACACCGCAGCGTCACTGATTGTTTTCTTGTAATTGCACAGCCCTGAGCGTTTTTATTCCTTCTGTATATGATGATGTTCGGAGAAAGGTTTTTGAAACTGTGACGGTTTTGATATGTGATTTGTGCATTAAAATAATAAACTAGTTCGTGAACGCGTGCGTGCGTGCATGGGGCACCAATGCTACGAGTGCGGTCTCATACACTTGCTATCATCTCACACACACACACACACACACACACACACGCGCTGATGTCACACACACTTGCCAGAGTACGCTTCAGGTTTGGAGGGTAAGTGACATAATGTCAGGTGTGGATGATCGAGCTCGCTCTCGCTCGGTCTCTCTTCATCTGTCTCACTCTTGCTCTTGCTCTGTCTCGCTCACGCTCTCTCACTCGCTCACTCTTGCGCTCGCTCTCGCTCTGTCTCACTCTTGCTCTGTCTCGCTCACTCTTGCGCTCGCTCTCGCTCTGTCTCACTCTTGCTCGCACTCGCTCTGTCTCACTCTCTCACTCTTGCTCATGCTTGCTCACTCTCGCTCACGCTCTCTCACTCGCTCACTCTCGCTCTGTCTCACTCTTGCTCACTCTCGCTCACGTTCACTCTCGGTCTCTCTCGGTCTCTTAATCTTGATCAAAGAACCTACTTGTCCAGCCTGCACATCCTGTCCCCTTATCATGCTGTGTCTCTTTTCTTGTTCTTTACTATCTCTTTAGTAAACACACATGGCACACAGACATGGGGGAGAAAGACCTTAATCAGTCGCGCTGCTGCTCAAACACTCATCAGTGTCAGGTGGCCTGAAACTCCGGGAGATACGGGATGCCATTACACACGCAGCCGCAGAGAGGATTTAACAAGGATCTACTCACACACACACTCACACACACACACACACACACACACACACACACTTTCACAAATGTTTACCACGGATCAGTTCAACAGGGTCTGTTTGCTAAGTCAACTTTGAGTTTATTTGGTACTTTTTGCAATAGAAATGGTTTCAAAGCAGCTTTTCAACCTGAGGAACAGTTCAGGCAGTAATGCGCGGCACATTACTAACAGTCCAGCTACGATAAAACAGAGATTTATTCATCAAATAATGACAAACGGTGAAAAAGAAATGGTCGCTTTTACAGTTGAATATATGAGAATCTGTATGGCATTTTTCAGAAGCTTATGGGGGGAAAATGGTAAATTAAATAATGTTCCTAAATAGGTCACATTTCAAAATATGAAATTAAATTATCTTTAAAATAATAGAAAAGTCATATCAAATAATATTTTACTTCTCATTGTAATATGATAAATTGTGATTGGATATTTATTTATTTATTTATTTATCATCTGTTTTTAAAATAATAATTGTTTCTTTGTGATCATGTAACTCGAACATGTCCGATATTATAATCCGCTGAGGATGGAATCACTGATTGTGACGCTTCCGCAGGCGGTAATCATTTTATTTAAACGGCATTATCTTCATGTTTAGTGTGATGAGCCGACACCCGCTGCTCTGTGATCAGCACTGTTGAGGCGAGTCTGCAGCAGGTCAGAGGTCATGAGCGAGCGAGTGCGTCGCTGAGAGCTTTATCAGTGCAGAGCCCCCCGAGAAGAGGAACTTCCTGCAGTCAGTCATGACCTCTGGAGGCTCCGGTGACCTCTGACCTCTTGTATTCCAGCTACTGGGCTCTGAGCTGAAACAGTCACAAAAAAAGCACCAAGCTGGATTAAGTCTCTCTCGCTCCCCCCTCTCTCTCTCTGTGTGTGTGTGTGTGTGTGTTTATGGCTCTTTCTCTGACTGCTTTTGTCATTCTTTTGTCACCCTCTCTGTCTCTCTCCATTATCTACGTCTAATCTGTTTCTCTCTCTATCTCTCTCTCTGTCTCTACCTTCCCCTCTCTCTGTCTATCTGTCTGCCTCTCTGTATGTCTTTGTGTCTCTCTCTCTCTCTCTCTCTCTCTCTCTCTCTGTTGTCTTTCTCTTTCTCTAGCTCTCTGTTCTCTCTCTCTCTCTCTCTCTCGCTCTCTCTCGCTCTCTCTCTGTAGCTCTGTTCTGTCTCTCCCTTTTCTCACTTTATCTCACTCTCCTTTTAGCAAATTACACACAAAACTCTCTTTTCTTGTCATGCTCATTACAACAATTTTTGCTCATTGTGGCTATAATAAGAACTTGTTACACCTAAATCTGTCTCTCCCGCTCTCCCTCTATATATAAATATAGGCCAGAGGAACGAGAGTACAGTGAGACAAGCTCCATTTTTCACACAACACTCTTTATGATGTGCCTTTTCTCTTTACAGGACACTCCTTATGTGTTAATATCCGTCTGTAACACTTTCTCGTTTATTAAGAATGACAACTGTACGGTGTGCCTTTTGGTAATGTTTCCTTCTCTGAGTCATAAAGGGCACTTGAGACATGTATGCACGTGTGTGTGTCCTGCGGCAGCAGTATGGGAGTGGTGCGTGTTGGAGTGCAGCACGGCCAGCCTCTCATTACCCCGACCGAGTGCTTATTAGCTTTAAGATCACACGACCTTTGTGCTTACTCCACCTTCGCCTTGAGCGAAGCGCGAATCTCTTTCTCTCTTTCTAAATAATCCGTCGCTTCATGCTGCAGAGAATTGGGTCACTTTATTCATCACGCTCTCCAGTTTTGTGGTTTGCTAATGGAAATGTGTTGTCCTGCTGACACATACACAGTGCGACATCGAGTTGCTGCTCCAGTAGCTCTGTTTATGAAAAAAAAAGTCACGTTGGATTATATTCAAGCACCGGAGTCCTGGTTCCCACCATCGCCATGTCCTTAAACACTGTGCGCGCGCACACACACACACCATCTGTTTACTGCCAACCTGCCAAGTCTGCCTCCATCTCTTTCAAATCTGTTTATTCTCCTATTTATTTAAACAATAGCTTGTGTGCTGCACTGTGAATCATTATTACTGCTAAGACAGTTTACAGTCACTGTATTTGTGTGTGCTGCCATCATTCATTAATAGTCAGGGCACGTTATGGTGGAAATTCCTCTCACACACACACACACACACACACACACACACACACACACACACACACACAGAGAGGGAGAGAGAGAGACAGACGGGCCGAGAGCGGGAGAGAGAGAGACAGACGGGCCGAGAGCGGGAGAGAGAGAGACGGGCCGAGAGCGGGAGAGAGAGAGACGGGCCGAGAGCGGGAGAGAGAGAGACAGACCGAGAGCGGGACCGAGCGCGAGCGAGACTCAGCCATAAGTTTTGGTGGTTAAAATGCTTATAAAGAGGAAAACAATCTGACTAAAAGCCATGTCTAAATGTCTCAGAAATGTTTTCACGTTTGCCTGAGATGAGGTTGATGACCTGCTAAAAGGCAACCGATTTAGGAGCAGGTGACCAAAACGCGACACACGGAAACGGACAAATTTAAATCCTGTAGGTTTTCGCAGCAACCCAACAACGTCGGTGGACAAAACGCGCGTTTCATACGAAAACGAACGACAAACAAGCGTTCCTACTGGTGGTGCAAACAGAAAGGTGTGTAGATCTCAGCGGAGCTCCCCAGTGAGTAGTTCCTCTCAATGAGTTCCTAGAACCGTTTGATCCGAAAGCACCTAATGATCACGATGGACACAAAAGTCAGTTTAAGCTTCTTTGTCGCACAGCAGCATGTTTTTAAACGTTTATTATTAGTCTTCGATTACGAAAAGTCTTATACAAAACCCATGCACGCCTTCTGACCAATCAGAATGGAGCGTTCAGCAGCACGGCGGTGTCATTATACAGCATGTTGGGACTGCTGCTATTTCTGACAGAGGAAGAGTTTGCAAGGTTAAGAGTTTGTTACATTTAGAAATCAGTCACACACAAGTGAGAATGTTTTTCTCCTACAAAACGCGTCACTTTCTCGGTCACACCTTCTTAATATTTACAAAACTCGCACTGAGATCATATCGTCCCACAATGAGCTGATTTCATGAACACTTTCACATTTTCCTTTTTTTTAACAGTTAAATAAGAGGTTATGTAAGGGCTCTTGCATAATATTACAGGAAGATGCTTTATTACACTATTACACCCCGAAGTGTGTGTGTGTGTGTGTGTGTGTGTGTGTGTGTGAGTGTGTGTGTTTAATATACAGAGTGTTAGAAACATGGGAGAGAAGACATGAGGTGCTGCTGGCGTCTGAAATCCTGCATGTCTTCAGCCACACTGGCCTGGATTTTCGTGTCTGTGTGTGTCTGTGTGTGTCTGTGTGTGTCTGTGTGTGTCTGTGTGTGTCTGTGTGTGTCTGTGTGAACAACCTAAATCTTGCTCTCTACATCGAAACGCCTTTGTGTATGCGTATGTGAGAATTGAGAAAAACCAGGATGTGGTGTTCTATCTGGGCCCCCGGGCTTTGATTTGTACCTCCTACTGAAAAGACTAAGCCCCCAGCTGTAGGTCCGAGAGCTCAGGAGCATCATGGGAATTTTAGGTCACAGCACATTTTTCTTGTAGAATGTGCTAGAGTCTTAATCCAGGGTGCTTAAGAAAGCAGAAGGGGGATAAAAGCCAGGTTCAAGGATCCATCGTACAGCGGAACTGGTACTAATGTGCTCCATTGTGCGTGTTAGAACCGCGTCCGCCCTGGATTGTTGTAATCTTTGAGCCAGTTTGCATCATAGGAGATTATCAGGAGCAGATAAGAGGATAAACAGTTGCCTAGGGACCCTGAGCCAGCAGGGGGTCGTGGAAAAATGAATTAGGATGAGTATCGCACTGATGGGAATTTACGTCACCCTGGGCATTTAACTATAAAGTAGGTCAAAAAAACAAAAAAATAAACTCTGTGTTTCTTTTGTTAGCAACGAGCTAGCTAACTGTGATGAGTAATGTGTAATTTCCTCCTCAGAATGGCGAACTGTGTGATCAGTTATAGGTTTAGCATAATTTAATATGTCTGTATGTTGACTGTTGACTGATTTGACGTCTTTTGCCGAACTCGGAGTTGAGGAGACCGTTCCTAGTTCCCCAAGTAGGAATTCCGAGCCGAAGGAGCACTTTCTTTCATTTTCCTAGTCGGGTTTCGTCCTGCGGATGCTGTTTTTCCGCTTCACTCAGGGCTCTTTCAGTTAAACAGTTCCACTTTTGGAACACGACCAGCTCATCAGTGTCACTGCTGTCACTGACCAATCAAAACTAAGACGGGTTTATCTCATGCACTCGGACTCGGCCAGTGCCAGGACGTGATTTCTTTCCGTCGTTTTAGCTATGCTTTCTAAAGTAATCAGAGACTTGATGTTCACAACGAAGGAATGTGGAAGTGCTGGAAGATGTTTTTGTAGCTTAGAAACAAAACAAGCTGCTCATCTTGCACAGTGTGAGTGAGTTCCTTTCCCATGGTGTTTCTTTAGATGATGGAGATCTGTGAGAAAGTCTAATGCAATTGGACTACAAATGAACCATGGCAGTGATGTAATGTGCTGCCCAGTTAGGAAGAAAGCCTAAAGGAAGTTATTACTAAGGTTTTAATTTAAGTGCTTAAATGTCAGAGAAAACTATACGGTGCACTAAAGACTGTCACACAGGGTTACTGTAAAAGCGATAAATCATGAATCGTGCCAATCAGAATAGTCGTTTCTGCGTCTAAGAGGCAGACATTACATTTTGTGGAACATGTGAAGTGGATTAGAATAAATCGGGTTGTTGCTGTTGTGTCTTCATGGCAACTTGAACAGACGAAATGCTGGTTCTTGACAGTGTGCCATTATATATAATTTAATGAGCTTCATTTGTTAATATACTTGGCTAAGCCAGGATTATTATTTTTCTACAATTTTTCATTGTTTAGTGAGTTTCAGAGACCCCAAAGAAGAAATGATGATGAATAAGGAAAGCCCAGGGCCCAAGATGAGGTTTGATGATTCGATTAGCTGGCATTTGCATACACTAATTTGTAATCGTGCAAGAGTAGACCAACAGCAAGCTCGTGTTTGTTCAGCTAACATTTGCCCATGCTGTGTGTTTCAGCCGGTTTGAACACAGAGCCCGTTTCACACGGCTATGAGAGCTTTTGTTCAGCCACAAAGCACGTTAATTCATCTCCGTTCCCCGCCCACGCCCGAACGTACATTTGCTGCCACTTCCCATGGAAATAAGCCTCCTCATTTATTCTACTAGCCTCCAGATTGTGATCAGGAGCTTTTCCAGTCAAAGCGCCACAGTGTTGTCGAACGCTGACGGCGTCCCGGATTTAAACATGAACACGCCCATGCTGAGAGCATCTGAAATGCCTCGAACACTACACATTCTTCATGATCCGAGATGGAAATGACACCGAGCCTGCACGTGCGCCATGCGCGCTCTGAGCTCAGCCTCAGGTGCTCCGCCCACAGAATCTTGAAGGTTGTGATCTGATTGGCTGTTTGCGCTCCCATGTGTACGCTGGTTTCTGATGGGAGGAAAAACTTTTGAACTTCAGGACAACGTTTGGAGAAGGATGTATCAGTCATTGATGATATGTATCATGCGATGTTATGGGTTTTTTTTGTTGCAAAGGAAAGGAAGGAAAATGAAACAAATGGTACAGAAATAATTTGGTTTGTTACTTTTTACAGAGTAGCTAAGGAATTATAAAAGCATTTGATGTAGGAGGAGGATGATGATACTTGGAAAAGTATCATTTTTATTACAGCCCAGTATTATCGTAGCATCATGTCACCAAGCCCTTGTCGCAGGATTGGAAATGTTCATCCTGAAAAAGTCTTCTTTCAGTTTCGGTTCATGTCCACATTTAGTAAGGAAAAGTACCTGATTCTCCGGTGATGGCTAAAGGTCTAGATTGAGAAACAACATAAACTAAACCCCGCCCCTAAACAACGACTAACCAATCATAGCTTAGCAACTGTAACTATGCACAGACAACACCAGTAAGCATGCAGAGCTCTGTGATAAGTCGCTGTGTTGTAAATCCGATGGCTGATACTGAATGTTACACTTGTTACTGAACACTCCGTGTGTGTGTGTGTGTGTGTGTGTGTGAGAGAGAACAGGATGCCTCCCTCGATTTCCAGTGAGCTTTTCGAACTTGCAGAGTCAGCACTACCATCCTACTTAATTTTATCTTTTTTTTTTTTTTTTTTTCAGGACACTTCCTGTTGGCTGTGTGTGGTGGGGGAAGAGTGTCCTGGAATATCCTGCTTGGTCGTATGTTGGTTTAGTGCACAGTTTAGTGCTTTCTCTGCTCCAGTGCCTTTAACAGCTTCAGTAATACCTCTTCACAACTGAAGCACCTGAAATGATCCTCGGAAAGCCCTGGGAGTTCATGGTGTTTCAGAGGAGTAGGATGATCATAAATGATCTGTCCATCAAAAAGGGGGTGGAGTAGCAAATAATAAGGGTTGAGCAGTGAAAGAGCACATTTTATTGTTGTCTTTTTGAGTGAAATGGCAGCGAGGAGACGAGTGTGACCTCTGCTCGTCAGTCTCTGTAAAGGAGGCGTGGTCTCAGTATCTGTCAGTCAATGTGGAGGAGGCTCTGTGCTTATCAGGCTCAGTGATGGAGGCGTGGCCACTCTGTGCTCATCAGGCTCAGTGATGGAGGCGTGGCCACTCTGTGCTCATCAGGCTCAGTGATGGAGGCGTGGCCACTCTGTGCTCCTCAGGTTCAGTGATGGAGGCGTGGCCACTCTGTGCTTATCAGGCTCAGTGACGGAGACATGGTCCCAGTATCTGGTACACTGAAGAAAACATGGCCTTTCTGTATCTGCCAGTTTGAGTTAGGGAGGTGTGGTCTCTCTCTGTCAATCTCATTGAAGGAGGCGTGGCCTTAATCCTCAGAACTGCATTTTTTTTAACGGAATACTGTATAATATTGTATTACACTGAAATGGATCTAAATCAAATATCACATTGAAATGACTGAATCATTTATTAATCAGGTTTTTGGGATGTGCATAGAGTCATTGAGGAAAAGAAATACACACATCTGTATAGAGCATTAAAACATGCTTTATTCTCAGATGGCAATGCTAAACATTTGAATGCTTCGGAGTTGTCTGCCAGTGATTACCGCTATAATGGAGCTTTAGCAGCCCGCTACACTGCTCCAGTGCGTATCCCCCCAAGATTATCCTGTTTAATCAAAAGTCAATATTCATCACAAACAGACCAAACGCTTGACAAAAGTCTGCCTTTCTCTCGCTTTTTTGTTTTTTTCAGGAATTCCGTTCCCCAAGAACTTCATTCAGATCTGTAAGAAAATCCTGGCCCGGCTCTTCCGGGTCTTCGTGCACGTCTACATCCACCACTTCGACCGCATCATCCTGATGGGAGCCGAGGCCCACGTCAACACCTGCTACAAGCACTTTTACTACTTCTGCACTGAGCTCAACCTCATAGACCGCAAGGAGCTGGAGCCGCTGGTGGGTAATACAGAGGGGGCAAACTTCGGGGTACTAAACATCAACTAAACAAGGATTTAGAGCGCTGCTTCAGAATATACACGCTGAACCAAGCAGTTGCCTCAAACCCAACCAGTCTCAAAGCACATTAAACACTCTGGTTTGATGCTCATTACTGCCCTCTACTGTTCATTCCTCTTCTGCACAAAAGATAGGAACAACATTGTAGCACCAGCTGAATGTAACTGCTCACGTCTTCTGTGAAACGTTGAAGACTAACACGGTGTACACGTATGTCCTGTGATTGCATGAAATAAACAAAACCATTATGTTTAGTGATTCTAAACCCGCACCACTCTGCAGCCCAGTTCCACTCCGAGGTGCCATTATAAAACATTTCTCACCACAGACCCCTGACGCGTGTAAGCCGTAAGTCCTGACACAACACTGACGGACACACTGCTTACATCACACATCCGACTCGGCCTTGTTTCCCTGCAGCGCTCACATATAAGGTAGAACGTCCTGCTAATGAGCGCTGGAGGCGTTGATACACAGCACAGCACACAAAGATGGCTTTCTTCACTTCAGAGCAGTGAGCGAGAACACGGGGCCGGTACGGCCACGCTAAATCGGAGCTTAGCAACAAAAAAGCTTGGCTCAACCTTGTAGAATGAAATAGTACAGCATGTCCAAACTCACAGCGCTGTCATAGTGCACTTATAAAGAAGGTCTGCTGTATCATGTCTGAAAGAGTAGGGTGAAAAAAGGATATCGGTTCCACTCCTGACATCCCACAATGCATTGTGGTAGGGTAGGGTTTAAAGAATGGAGACTAGGGCGTGAAGAACACTATGTAGTTTGTAGGGAGAAGGGCACTATTTTGTGTGTGTGTGTGTGTTAGATGTGGCCTACACTTAAACACTTTTACACTTTTTCTTGAAGCAAGCAAACTGTCATGTTCTTCATTCAGCTCTAAAATTATTGGCACCCCATATATATAAAACATGCAGCATGTGATCGTCTACCATAGACATGTGATTACATTGTTTTATTCTACTGCAATATTGTTTTTTCTTAAGTAGTTTTAAAAGAGTAGATTTTTATTTTAAGAAAACCACTGGTTTCAAAATTATTGGCACCCCCTGCCCTATTAACATTAGGTGACGCATTCACAGGAGAGAATAACAGCACGGAGCCTCTTCCTGTAAGACCTGGCTTTGTTGGTAGATTAGCAAAACAAGATAACCGTACCAGCTATATACACTCAAGGCAGCAGTGATCTCAGATCTTTGTTCTAAAGCTTTATTTTCTTCGTAATGTCTCTGTAGATATTTGCTGAGAGGTTGTATATGATAGGATAAGATAAAACCATTGTTGTAAGGTTTTTGTATATCTTCTGTGCATGGAACATTTCACTGTGAACTGACGTTGGAACACACACGCAGGATCGGGCAGAGGAATCCTTCATGGCCAATGTTTCAGTGTTTAATGTTAAAAAAAAATCACTCATTTTATGCCTTTGTGGCTAACCGCTGTTGCTGAAATCATAGCACGGTGTCATGCATGTACAAAGGAGATAAAATGATATGATGGATGCCAGGTTGAATATAATGTTGGTGTTTTTCTCAGTGTTGCATAAGAACAACAGGAACTTTACACAGTTGGCATGTCTCGTAAATAAATTCTGAGTTAGAGCTTGTTTTGAACTCTTGTGTATATGATTGTGTGGTGTCATTACTGTATAACGCATCATCTTCTTTTGGGATTGCAGAAAGAGATGACGTCACGGATGTGTCTTTAGAGGCCCCGTGAGCCCGAAAAACTCAGTTTGTCCGAAGCGGAGGACGTCGCAGATGAACAAATGAGCTCGGACAATGTGATGCTGATGAAGTCTGACGTAATGAGAAAGCAGAACGAAGCACGGAAGCACATTCACGTTCGCTCAGAGCAACAGCACCACCCTGTGGTGAGAAGAAGCACATGCACACGTGCGCTGTTCGTCCTCCAGGTGGCGATATAATGCAGTAATAGGATTATGCACTACTTGAGAACTATAACTATGCAGTGTGATTGGAATTAGAGCTATTTTGAATGAGAATAATATTATAGTTATTCAGTGTCTAATGAATGACCGCAGAGGATTAGTGAATTTAACTCCCTGGTGAACACTAATGGAGTGTGTGTGTGTGTTTAACCTTTTTATGATGTGTTCAGACTGCCAAAAGCTACAGTTCGGTTCCTTCTCTTGAGGTTCAAATACTCAATAGGATTATTTTAATGATTAAGACTTTAGAGATGATGATAATAATAATAATAATAATAATCTTAATGATAACGAATCTCACACACGCACACGTTGCGGTTTTAATATCATGGTCCTACTTTTTTTTTTTGTTTGTTTGTTTGTTTTTTTTGTTGAGAAATACAGGGTTTTAAACTATGCAGGACTACTTCACGGACAATGAACATTTCTGCATTTCTGACATTTGGAAATGCAGTAATTGTGGAAGATTGTGAGTGAGACGAAGATTATAGTGTGTGTGTGTGTGTGTGTGTGTGTAGTGTTCAGACTACTTTACATTCCTCTTGTCTACGGACCAGCACGGTAGAGACCACTAAACAGTGTAAAGCCGACAACCAATCCTGACTAAAAATGTTTTTTTTTTTTTAATGATTGACTTCTGTTCCCCTCGGAGGAGCTTCACTGAGCCTCACGTCAGACCTGACATAAACTGAACGCATAAAGAGAATATTGGATTTGTTTCCGAACAGCCGTTCTTGATTTCCGAGATTACGCCTTAAGAGTTGGAGAAACATTTCGGCAGCACTCCACACAGCATCAAGTTTAAAAAAACCAAACAAAAAACCCCACATCTCTCATGTTCGTAGTTCCCGAAGTTCAGATTTGGGTTGCGTTTTCTTTTTTATTATTATTATTTTTGCAAATTATTCTCATCTTCTTGAGAGCACATGGGTAGTCTTAGCAATAAGGGCTAGTTTTAGTGTTTATGATTGAGTGCAAAAGTTTGCACACCCCTACTTCAAAATTAAGAAACCTTAAAAGATTTCAAAGGGATGTCGGGGATGCGTGCTTGACTTACCCCATTTTTTTTTTTTTTTTTTTTTTTTTTTTCTCCCCCCAGACTGAGTAAAAGTTTGTTTTATGATACTTGATGAAACACTGATACTGAAATGAGTAACCTGCTTAGAATTATCGGTTACTATGGTGATGCTGTGGCGCTTACATGGTATATTTTATGGAAAGTGAGAGAATGGCTAAGCTAAGCATGTAGGGCGGAATCAGCAAGAGCGGTCATTAGGTGCTATGAGTTGCACCTTGACCTGTGAGAAAAGTGTAGACACTGACGAGTAAGGGGAAAGGAAGCGTGTGTCTGTGTGCGGCTCAGTGCTCGCCGAAGTGAAATGCTCTGTTGATATAGTCACAACACGGTTTGCAGTCTGCTTTGCTTCGATTGCCATCATTATTCATTTTAAAATATGTCCAGGTCAGTCATTGCATATTATTTGACTTATGTCAAATAGTATGAGTCAATGAGCACGGTATTGGGCCAATGCCTGATGGCAGTATGGGTATCGATGCATCCCTGACATAACCGTGTGTAAAAATTAATAGTGGCGCAAACTAAATGAGATTTCTGGATGTGGATTTTTTTATTTTCTTTTTTTTAAATATAACTCACCTGTAAGAGCTTATATTCAGTTCCCCTACTGTTTGTCCATCTCTCTCTGCCGGTTTTTAATTTTATTTTACATTTTGGTGTCTGTATTTCCTCCGTATCCAAATGATTTTCATTCTTGGTTAGTGTTCCTAAATGCTTCTTTTCTCACAATTTGTAATCAATATTTTCCCGTTCTTGTTGAATCTTGACTGTTTAAGAAATTGAGAGTGTTTGAGCTCTTCCTGCCTTATAAGCAAGACTTGGAGATTGTGTTTTAAGTCATTAATGAGGTACATTTGAACAAATACATTGATTAAAGCATGAAAACCGAGTTGTGGATGTTTGCGCTTGGTAATAAAGATAACTATGTTTTACTGACATTAAATGAACATGGAATAAAAATTCTTTGGATTCTTTTTTTGTTTTCACTCAGAAATTGAGGGGTATAAACTTTTGCACTTGACTATAGCTAGCTAGATTCGGGGGGCTTTATTCCTGCTTCACTTGATCCGTTTGTACAACACAAATTATATCTACTCGGTGGTTGATCTTGAGTGTATAGTCTCGGTTCTTAGCCAACTAAACATTCTTGACCCGTTTTTAGGCTGTATTGATGCGCTTCTATAGCTAACTAGCTTGCCATATGTTATTAAAGTGCACTAGCTAGACAGACATTTTGTTTTCTGAGCAGTCCAATGATGGACCAGGGCAGCACACTGAATCTTCCCCTCACCCTGGCATACACTGATCATATTCCATCCCCAGCCTGTTTTTATTCTGTGAGTTGTACTAAAAATATCTCCACCACAAACAATGTTCTACTGTTTGTCCTCTAAAACTCTCCTCCTAGCAGTTGGGCAAACTCCTCTGTGGTACCACAAGGACAGAAATAAGGAGCACCTAGCTCACAGGTTAAAATCTCCACCGCGTCTCCTGTAAGCTCTTTAGAGAACACACTCTCGCTGATTGCCTGTTCGCACCGGATAGTGTGCTGTAATCCCTGCTCGGGCATTTCGGATGATCCCGCTACGCTTTGAGAGGTAGATTAGACCTCAGACTTACCTTCAGCAGGTTTTCATGACCGATTTGGAAGCTGAGCTGTATATAAGGCCAAGCTCTTCTAAGACGGGATGGAGATTCTGTCCGTGTGCTAGGAAGTATCTGTGAAGCGATGCTCTGGACACGTCTCTCCCTACAGCTGTGAGCATCAGGACGTCTGCGACTCGGCGATGGGGGACAAATCGGAATCCTCCGGGCCGCCCCTGTGCATCCAGATCCTCTCCACGGTGGCCCTGGTCTGCTTCGGGCTCTACTGCATCACCAAGGGCATCTCCTTCGGCTTCTTCAACTGGTGGTACATCCTCGGAGCCGCCAGCCTGGTGGCCACCGGCTTTGCCGTGTTCCGGGTCTACGAGGTGTTCACGATCCTGGCGCAGAGGGAAAAAGCCGAAGCCGACTTGTGCAGAAGAACGCCCTGAGATCAGTTTGGCTGTTTCGGTTAGGATTATAGTTCCTGTTTGGACTGGGGAGGAAATTCATGAAATTTCAATTTAAACAGTCAGTTTTTAACCAATTTTCCATAACCTACTGCCAATACACTGTAGAAATGTTAAGTGAAGAGGTTTTGTTTAATGTAGATTGAAAATGCTACAAAATCTGAGGATTAAAAATCTTAACACTGGATTGTATTTACTTTTATAAATGTGTTTTTAACAGCTGGACACAGAAAGCTGGATGGTGACCTCAAGATTGATTGGCCGCTTTTCAGAGCTCATCTTACGACCTGTGAAGATGATCACAACTAGACTTTCACGGACATGAAGCGTTATGAGATGTAGGCTAGAGATAGCTTATAAAATTCGTAAATTCATTGATTTCAGCTACAAGGCACGAAAAAAACCAACTTTTCTAATCGTTCCATTACTTTTGATTTTACTCGACACTGAAGAGC
Source organism: Parauchenoglanis ngamensis (assembly GCA_030014255.1). Classification (NCBI taxonomy): domain Eukaryota; kingdom Metazoa; phylum Chordata; class Actinopteri; order Siluriformes; family Auchenoglanididae; genus Parauchenoglanis; species Parauchenoglanis ngamensis. The sequence continues at coordinate 3,303,989 of JAQMYM010000017.1, forward strand.
AATTCAGCATCTAGCCTGTTTTTAATATTTTTTGTAGCATTTATCTAGAAAGCATTCTCCAAAATGCTTTTGTGCTCCGTTGTGTAACTTGGAAGAAACTGGAAGGAACGTGGTATGTTCAACCAATCACATCATTCCCCACCTAACAGAGAACATTTAATGGCATAATTGACCGGTTCTAACGTCCCTGCAGTGTTCTACCAGCAAAGCATTTGCTAGAATAAGCCTATAATGTTCTCGAAATGGCTGAACGTTCTCAGAAACGTTTTTCGAGTTAACCGTTTTTCGAAAAGCGAGGCAGCTGTGTCACTACTTGGCTTCGGGAGAGGATCTGTTTCACACATGGGGAGGTCACTTCGAGGGAAATTAATGGGGAAAAAGTACAACTGTGAAAAATTGAGACCTCTTTGGAGTTTGAGGCCCACATCTGAGTGTAATAAAGTCGTAAAAGGTAAAACTGGTGCTGATTTCTGTTTGGAAATGACAGTGTTGTTTCAGAACCACATGAGACATTCACACATTTCTTAGCTCATGTATAACAAGTAAGGCAGTTAGTGCTCTCCTCTGAGCGTGTTGAGTTTTCCTGTGATGTTCCATGAGTTACTTTATAATTATTAGTGGCTTGAGAGTTGAAAGCCAAACAGTAAAACTCTGGCAGTCCTTGGATTTGAACTTATAACCTTCTGCTCATCCATATCAGCTTAACTGCTGAGCTAATCATAGGCTTTGTCTTAAAGTGCTTAATCAGCTCAAAAATAATGCTAGATGAACTCCAAAAACAGGAAAATGTGAAGTGATTTGATATGATCCATCTTATGATCCTTGAAGATTTTTTTCCTCAAGGTTTTGCATTGATTAAAGGAAGCAGAGGAGGATTTAATATCGTTTTAACGTTCACCGTTTGCCAAAAAACCCAATCTTTCTCACTCCAAGTGTGATTTATTTTGTTCTAATCTGTAGTGTTGCAGTATTTCACAATCCTCTTACCCAAGCGACAACATTTCACAAGAAGAAGTTTATTGGTCCTTTAAAAGCCATTGAAAGTTTTCCAACGTTTGCACAATGCCCAATATACAGCAACCAAAACTTTCCAAATGGTTGCCACGTCCAGCTTAGGATTTTGAACACACAGCTACAGTTTGGGCAGTTTTCCTACTGCAGAGCAGCACATTCACTCACTCACTCACTCTGTCACTCAGCAGCACAGCACAACACAAATGAGAATACACAGATGTAGGATCGGTAAGTAATTACAAGAACAAGAAAGGAAGACACAATGTGTGCAAAAAAAGATTTCTAGTCCGTGAATCCTGACCACAGGATTGCATAAACTTTATGATACATGTCCGCTGCGCAGCGTGAACAGCAATGCAGGCGCACGGGGAGGTGAAATCAGCCGGCCTCTTCGGCAGAGCAATCGATTCCTGCATAGGTGAATTTCTCATACAGCGTCGTGTTCACGTACGTCTGCGAGACAGAGAGAGAGAGAGAGGACGAATGGGGAAGGGTAGTTTTAATAACCGTTAGGATAATATTGTGAACGCAACTAAGAATCATTCTCACATTACTTGCAATGTTTATTACTTTCCCTTCAGTGTTTATCACGACAGCTACCAGTCTGACACAGTGAAGGCTAACTTCAAATTCCTGCTCCTGCTACTCAACATGACCTTGAGAGAAAGCTCAGGTTGTTCAGATTCAAAAATAAAACGAGAACCGTTCCACGTAGAAACCTGGGGTTCAATTTCTAGTTTTCCATCAACGAACGAGAGAAGAAGAACTGAACAGTTGGTTGGTTTATTTTCTATAACAGCAGCTTTGACGGTTGTCCTTTTCAATTCCATTACTGTTTCTATAGCAACAATTCATTCATCGTTGATGCTGCACATAGACTAAGATAAAGGGGAAAAGAATTTTATTTTACAAAAACAAAAGTAAAATCCTGCCAGAATTATCGTCTCAAACATATTGACATTGTAAAGCTTTCTAAAAGGAGATGTTTCTTTATCATTTATGGAAGGAGTCTCCAGTTTTAGCGCTGACGAGCTGCGTCTTTTTGTTTGATTCATTTCGAGAGAGAGAAGAAAGACATCTTATATGAGATCTATAGCTATCGTCATATGTTACTCTTTAATTAAAGAACGCAATTGCCAGCATGTACTGTATCTGTTGTGTAAGAGGAATAAAACTCTCCAGAGCATGCTGTTACAGGAAAATAATCACAAGCAGTTTCTGGGGCCGAGCCATTTTGTATTCTGTGCAGTGAAAAAAGGCCCAGAGGACATGGAGAGTATGCTGCTGTTGCACTGTGTGCTGCCGCTTCACCTTTCTCTCCTCCAGCATGCGGTTGAGCGACACCAGGATCTGAGCGAACGACGGTCTCTCGTAAGGCTTCTCTCTCCAACACTGCCTCATCAGCTCATAGCTAGAGAAACCGCACAGAAAAGTGATTACTAACGTGCTTGTTTAGTAACTAGGAGGTAGGAATAATGTCTGAAACACACACTTACACCTCGTCATCACAGTTGAGTGGTTTCTCCAGGCGATAACCCTGAGGCAGTTTCTCATAAAGCTCAGCACAGGTCATGCCACAGTACGGCGTCCCGCCTGCAGGCCAAACGTACATCATCAGCATCAACACCAGCATCGATACACATATTAATAAAAATACTTTTAACAAGAATGCGTTTGGAAGGAAAGAGAGGCTGTCTGTCCTGTTTGTATGTCTGTTATACACTACACTCCTGCGCAAAACAATGAGGCAAACCCAGTACTGTAAAACACGAAGCTTTTAATGGTCTCAACAAAAATCATTGGTCAGCAAGAATTAAACAAGCTAGAATAAAGTAAATTGGTGTGCGAGCTTTTCCCTTGATTCCCTTTAAACGTTGAAGGCTTGTGGGTAAACCTGCAGACGGCGTTTTACAGAAAGACGAGTCCATGTTGTTCCGCTCGATGTTAAAGTCTTCAAACAGAAGAGATTTTGGAACATTTTGAACCCAAGTTAGTTTCAATTTCATATCATTTAAACATTTCAATCTTTTCATGATTTTCTCTTTGAGCACCAGAAGACTGTGTAAGTGAACGTCCCTGTTTCCAGCTTTTTCCCCCCAACAGTTTCATCAGCGAGCATCGACCAGCAAAACAAGGCCGAGGTCTCAGGTGCGCTTTTTTAATTCTTGGTCATTTTCTGCCCAGTGATTTTTGTTGAGACCATTAAAATGGTAACGTTTTGGTTTAAAATATGGTTAAAATGTTAAAGTATTGATTATTTTCCTATAACAGCACACCATGCAGTGTTTTATTCAATATTTATACTGTATGTCATTACAGGTTCTTACTCTTATTGCTGGGAAAAGTCTTTTGTCTTATCAATATCATAACTTTCCTTGGTAACTGACAAAAGAATCATCCTCTTTTTTCTTATCGAATAGAACTATTTAACAAGAGTCTTGTATCTGTCCCATTTGTATCTGGATCAGTTCCCAGGACTACAAATATGGCCACCCTGGACTCACCTTCCTAGCTGCCTCCTGCACTTTCCCGCTCACAGGCTCCTGATTACTGATTAGTAGCACCTGTTTTGAGTTACATTCACTGCGCTTAATTATGGTCCTGTGTTGGTTCCAGTTCATATTAAGCCTTTTATTCCACGTTCATGCTACTCTGGTTTTGATTTTGTTTTGTACCCTGACCTCGATTCTTGCCATAGCCTTTGAAAACGCTATTTTATTTGCCCTGTTTTATTTTGACTCTGTTTTTGGATTACGTCTTGGATCTCTGTCTGACTGCTTTAATAAACTCCCGTTGCATTTACATCTGCTTCCTGCCTGGTTACCTGACAGCATCGTACTATTCTCTGATGCAGCCTGGGATCGTGTTGTATGTTAGCATTGTTTCAATGCAGAAAGATCTGACAGTGTGAACACACCTAAGCTCACCACCTCCCAGAGAAGCACTCCATATGACCACCTAAAAGAGAGACAGAAGATCATTGCAATTTCAATCTCTACTACTTGTACTGAAGCTCTGAATTATTAGCATTACTACTTGCTCTGCTAGAAGGATCTGGAGTATCTTACACATCACTGTTGGTTGTATAGACGCTGTAGTTGAGAGACTCTATGGCCATCCATCGCACAGGTAATCGGCCCTGCACACATAACACACCAACGATTTGTTCTCCGTTTAGCTCAATATCTTATAAGTGACGATATGACAATAGGCGTAAATATCTAACGAACTAAGACATTACCATGGTCTTCTTCACGTACACCTCTTGTCCTCGCGAGAGCCCGAAGTCAGCAATCTTTGCCACGTAGTTTTCACCCACCAGGATGTTCCTGGCTGCTAAATCTCTGTGAATGAACTACAAGTAGCAGCAAATTATGGACTCATTAAAGGAGTACTCTTGTTCTAGTGTTTCAACCTGATCTGTATTTACAGCACGTCTAACGTAAGCGTGATCAGCGCAGGAGATCTTTTCCCTTCAGTGAGAAAATAACTGAAAACATTCACTTATAATGGAAGTCTAAGGGCAGTTGTTGTCGTACATAAACATTTGTGTAAAATTTCTTTTCTTTTTTCAAGTTAATTCATCTTTTCAGACAGGACTACTTTTTTTAGAGGGTAGAGTTTTTAATCGTGAGCGGGACTGCACATGATCATGACGGAACCTTCCGGAAAGCTGGTTTTGTTTACTCTCTTGTGCTGAATAAAACTACAGAATAACTAAGATTTGATATAGTCTCTTTCTTAGATTTATTGTTTTTTTTGTTAAAATGTCACAGTTGTTGTGAATTTGCATCATATAGTCAGGTATCAACAGAAATCAACATGAAAAAAAACCCAACAACTTCCCTTAGACTACCGTTAGATCTGGAATTTTTCTAGAGATTCCTGGGTGAATGGTTTCATTGATTCTGATTATTTCAGATCACAAATCCCACCTGTAGCTCACAGCCAAAGACATGCGAATGTCCTTATAGAGACGGCATGTTTTCAGAGACTCTAAAAACGTCCCAGAATTCCACTAGCTCTCTCCTATAAAGAGACTGCTGGATTGCTGACCTGTTTCTGGCTCAGGTAGTCCATGCCTCGAGCCACGTCGGCGGCGAAGTGTAGCAACTGCTGGGATGAAAGCGTGGAGGCCGTGCTGTTAGCGATAGCAAAGGCTGGGTCTGTTTCCAGTACGCGACTTTTCCTTAGGAAATCCAGCAGGTTGCCGTGAGGAGCATACTCGATAGCCAGATACAAATAACCTGAGAGAGAGATACAGAGTTCGGCTGGTGTTAGTCTTCATCAGATTTCATGCAGTTCCTTGTGTCATGAAACAAACTATCAACCTCTGGGCCACATAGCAAAGTGAAAGAGTAGAACTGACTGCTCAAGCGCCAACGATTTTCATGAAATAGGAAGAGGGACAAGGGAAAATGGAAAAAGAGAGGGATTCACACCTCGGTGTTCGCAGGCTCCGAGCAGGTTAATGATGTTGGGGTGATGACCCAGTTTACACAGCACCTCCAGCTCACCCGCAAAGTCCCTGTGATCATCTTTAGAAGCATATTCTGAGAAACAAAAGAGTTTTTTTGGTCAATTTTTTTTTTTAAAAACACTCCAACCTAACATGCAAACTCTGGTTTTTCTCTTGGCCAATTCTCCTAGGGAATAGAGAGTATGAAACATCTCCCACCCGCAGAGCACAGCCGGTTTGGCCCCCTGTGGACTCTCAGCCACGTATCATCAAGATTCGGACTTGCAACACTTTTTATTTCTTCTGATGAGGTCAAATTTTCTCAACAGCCTCCGATGAAGTGGGATGAAGACACTGCAGTGCACACACCCCTTGATTAGCGTCAAATAATATTCTCTCCCTGTCCAAAGTCAGTATGGAATGATAACCATTCAGTCTGTATAGCCGTATTTGATGCCAATCTCACATTTTGTTCCCAAAAAATAAAAACAATAAATGAAAAAGTTGTTCGGTGATCTGGGAAGAACCCGTTATCATATGTCACATGTCCACTGCCAAAAATTGACCAATCTGGGTTTTTTTTGTTGTTGAATGTGTTTTTTTTCATTATTATTATGGCATCTTCACATTAAGAAAACATAAATATATTTCCACAAAATGATTTATAAAAATATAGAGAGAGAAATCGCCATTTCCTCTCACGTTTGCTTGGGATGTTTGACAGTTCTACACTCCTGACCTTTCATCCTCTTGATGGCCGCGTCCATCCTCAGGCCGTCCTTCTTGATGCGAGCTTTGAGCACCTGGCCGAAGTTTCCCTCTCCGATCACATCCTGGAACTTGATGTCGCTCCACTCCAGCATTGGGTAGGACACGGCCTGCGTCGAGCTCGTCGCTTTCTTGTGAGTGTTTAAAGACCCGGAGCTAAACTGGACCACGGGTTCCTCTCGCTAAGAGACAAGAGACACTGCCGTTAGAGACCACGTTCAACTCTCAAATATGGCTGACCCTGTCTTCCTACTGCTAATTCCTTCCAAGCAGGGATATAGAGTTGTAGAAGAAGAGCATTCAGTTGGGTGCAAAAGTTTGTATACTCTTAAGACATCATAATAAAGTGTTCACAATTTCATAAAATACAGGAATATTTTGTTTTCCTTATACAGAATCTATGGGGGGGTTCAGACTTTTGCTCTGAACTGTAATGTATATAATGATAGTAATGTAATTATTTTCTTCATTCTTTTTAAAAGGAAAAAGAAATAATTTGTAAATTATGACAAAATAACAGAATGTAGAATGCAGAGGATTTTGTTTTCTATTCATTTTAAATGGATCAAAATAAAAAGCTGTAATTTTTGGTGGAAGAGGCAGTTTTCTTCATGGGGACAAGCCACGTGTCACCACAAGGTCAAAACTGTCAGATATCCCTATGCTTGGGGGGAAAGTTGGTCCCCACCAAGATACAAAACATGACACAGACACACATTCCAGTTTTTCGGGTATATTTACAAAAATTGTATTTAACTCCAACTATGTTCGTATAAAATCTTCACCTTGGTCAATGCAACATCTGTCACTAAACACTTAGCAGAAAATGAAGCTTAACTAGTTTTCTGATCTCACTCTCATGCACACACACCATGCGTCTCTGAAAGGAAGCTCTCTTGAGCTGGAGCACGATGCAGAAGGCCAGCAGGATGGTGAGACACGTCATTCCAGCAGAACCCAGGATGGCATAAAACAGCATGTTTCCATCAGCTCTGAACCCGTACAGACCTGACATACAGAAAACACAAAGCAGCTTTAAAGAAATCCCTTGTGTGTATGCATTGTGTGTGTGTGCAGGCATGTGAGACTCACGTGAGCTCTCCTGTGGCGTTAGCATCTTCAGAGAAACCTGCTCCTTCTTCTCGCTCTCCCCCATGTTATTAATAGTCCAGAGCTCCAGTAGATACTCAGTGTCAGCCTTCAGACCTCTCAGCATGAAGTGCATGGACGTCTGGGACGACTGCACCGCCAGATCCACCTGCTGGCTGTACACCGCCTCCTCCGTCTCCTGGTAACGAATGATCACCTTGGAGATGGAGTGGCCCTCGGCGATGGACCAGCTGAGGATGGCTGAGGAGTCGGTGATGTTGGAGGCGGAGACGTCGGACGGAGCAGGAGGAAGTTCTGAGGGGAAAAAGGAGGCTCTGGGTAAATGATTATAGATCTTTTATCTGATTTATCAAAATTGGGTGATATGTGTGATATATTAATCACAAGCTGAAAGGTTTAAATGTTCTTCGGTCGTTCCTTTAACTTTAAAGGTTCTACCTAGAATTATCCTAGTAGATTCCAATGAGAAAAGGTTCCAAGCCGCACCTTTTTTGGGGCACTAAGAACTCTTAATTATCCAACAAGTCCTTAAAGAACCATAGAAGAACCTTTTTTTTGTCTAGGAGTGTAAGTATATGTGTACAAACTCCAAATTATTTTCTACTTAATATTTATTCTACATAAATGAAATTCAGCTAAACTGCGTTGGTATTTTGTAGACTTAAAAAAGAGTTAAAAATTTGTTGGATAATTTAGAGTCTAAGAAGGGTTTTACTCGGAAGGAACCTTTTGTCACGTCAACGCACGTTAACTCCATTTCCTACAATGCACCTTAGACTACAAATATGGACTCTGGATTACAACACAGACACAGCATACCACTTTTCATAATGGCATTCATACATGTTCATAGTCACCTGATTTCTAATTACACACACCTTGGCTCACTTAGCACTACACTCTGTATAAGCACACTCATCACACACACACACACTCACTGCAAAGTATTTGTTCAGCTCTGTGTGTACAAGAGATGAACCAAGCCTGAGTTTGCTATTGCCTTTTTATCGACGATTGTTTATCGTCTGATCGAGTGCCTGTTCATTTCTCACAAATGTCTCAGTCTCTGCTCTCACCCATACAATAATAATAATAATAATAATAATAATAATAATATTCCAATCAAAAATTTCAAATACTAAACAATTGTTTTCTTATTATGAGTTTATTACTAAAATATTTTTTTATATATTTTTTTAATTTTTATTTTCTTGTGCTTTTTACCTCCTTTAAGATTTTCCAAATATGATGCCTTCTGGATATTGTGAATACTAAATAGTGATAAATAATACATAATGAACGAATAATAACGAATAGTGAATTGAATCATTTAATAGCACATATTATTATATCTAATATTTTTTATAGCTTCTGGGAGATGTTTTGAAACTTATTAAAAAATGGATTCCAAACATTCAATGTAAATGTGTAAGTCTTTGATGAAGATCTCAGTACAACAAGCTTATTTTGTTTTTCATGAGTCCATTATTTCATATATCAGATATCAGTCTCCAGACTGTTCTTCAGAGATTATATCTACTGCTATGACCTGAACATCCTATCAGAATCACGCATTGGGCTAAATTCACACTGACCATCGCTGAGGGTCCAGGCGCTGACCGTGGGACAGTCGTGCCCCGCTGCCCTGCTGCTCAGACTGACGCTGCACTTGTACTTGTGTCTGGGTCTCAGTTGGTTTAGCAGGATGCCGGTGGAGTTCAGAGGCAGCTGGAAGCTCCGCGCAGGTTCGGCGTCCTCCACCTGTTCACACAGCACCTTGTAACACCAGTCGTCTTTAGCCAGATCCGTGACAGGGGCAGAATCCCAGGACAGGGACAGAGAGGTCTGATTCAGCGGGGTAAGTTTCAGTCCTCTAGGCAGAGGCAGATCTGCAGGAGAGACAAACATTTGTGTCGGTGTGGCTTTACATAAAACAGCACACTTGAAGTAAATTTGTTTAAAAATTAAGTTTGAAATTAATGTCAAGAGATAAAATCAGTTCCAGAGGACTAAACTGGTGGGATGCAGAATTATGATTAATTATGAATGTAGGTCTAAAAACGAATAAATAATAGTTTACAGATTTGCTAGGTATGTGTGTAGTACCAAATTACTGGTAGTTATTTCTTTTTAATACATAAAATTTGGCTAAACTGTGTTGGTATTTGCTTTAGATCAATAAAACATCTTCATGGGGCGGCACGGTGGTGCAGTGGTTAGCACTGTCGCCTCACAGCAAGAAGGTCCTGGGTTCGATCCCCGGGTC
>JAQMYM010000017.1:3313705-3337612 GCA_030014255.1 Parauchenoglanis ngamensis
GCCCCAAGATGCTGGGATTGGCTCCAGCTTCCCCGCGACCCAGATGGATAAAGCGGTATAGATAATGGATGGATGGAAACATCTTCTGTGTTTACTATATTTTAGCATGTATGAGTTTTATTTTCGTTTTCTTTTTTTTTTCTTTCTCTGTAATACTTCATTGAATTATTTCATTATTTAATACTGACACTAATTATAATGTTTTAAAAACATATTTAATTATTAAATGACCTTCCTTTTCTAACATTAGCTAAAGGAGGTTTTTGTTTTCGTTGTTTTTTTTTAGCTAGCATAAAATATTCATTTATGTTAGCTAGCTTTGGTTGGGATCAACATGTCATGAAGTGACGGCTCTGTGTGTGTGTGTGTGTGTGTGTGTGTGTGTGTGTGTGTGTGTGTTACCAAGCTTCTGTGTATAGAAGCTAGCCTTAGGTCCTGGAGCTCCGGTCCCTCCAGGTCCTTGTCGACTTAACTGCACATATACGATGTACTGAGTCATGGGGGTGAGATTCTCCAGCTTCACCTGAGAGCGAATCACTTCATACACACACACACATACACACACACACACACACACACACACACACACTTCACTTAGTTCCAGTGAAGGGAAACTGTAACGCTATAGCATACAATGACATACTATACAATTGTGTGTTTCCAACTTTGTGGTAACAGTTTGAGGAAGGCTCACATATGGGTGTGATGCTCAGGTGTCTAAAAACTTTTGACCATACAAATATACAGATCTGACTTTTATCTGAATCACATCAAAGACAAACAATTCCTGAAAAAGGAAAATCCTCCTGGAAGTAAATGTCCTTTTTTCTTCTTCTTCAGACAACAAAAGCACTATTATGGGAAAAGTGACATCATTCCCATTGTTCTTCATGGCCATCATTTATTTTAGATCTGATCAGAAAATGTTTAGCTCATCAGATAGATATTTTTAAACATTGTTTTCAAACCGGCACACAATAGAAATCAGCCATAATGTGTGAGCTTTGCCAATTGACCTCTGGACTGCAGCATGAAATATTCCAGGGAGGAAACTGGGTAGAAGTGGTTTACTGTGTTTGTTATAGTGACAAAATAACACGATACGAATAAGAGCTACATAAAACCTGATCAGAAATTCTGATTACGCAAAACAGTGAACACAATGATGGAAGAAGGCTGCTACCTTTCACCGTCTCCCATGTGGAGGAATTGGCCTGCTTGTAGGTCACGTTGACTGAAGTGACAGGTCCATCTCCAGTGTACGGTTCCTTATTGACCAGCACTACCAGATGGTACGGCCCACTGCTGTTCAGGGAAGGGGGGTGCTGGGGCTGTGGAGGAACTGAAACCCGAAGGAACATCAGGTTTTTGACCTCTGAGCTCAGATCAGCTATCTAGTCATGTTGAGCAACACTTCATTAGAGGAACTGCAACAAACAGATAAAGTCTGAGATCGATGTATCATCCAACCGCTCCGTCTGGAGCCTTTTCGCCTTGCTTGGTTGAGATTTGGTTATAAATCTGGAAGATGATAAGCACTTCTTAGCTGAGAATAGACCTTTTGTCTTGTTTACGATTGGCAGTAGGGCTTGGACAGGCTGAAACGTTAAATCCTCTAGAGTTAGAAAAGTGAACTGAGAAATATATGAAAAAAGTGACATCACATTCTTTCAAACTCCTAAACGCTGATCCGACGGATTATTTTTAAATGTCAAAAATAATATGTATCAAACGAGTAAGACATAAATTATTGAAATACATTTTGCCAAAATAAATAAAATTATACACGATTGTGCAAAGGTTTGGGTTCATCTGTTAACTTTCATTCAACCCACATTGTTTTATTCACTAAAACTAGACCAATGTTGATCTGAATAATATTAAATACGCACCACACTGTATCTTTAGCAACACTGTTTAGTAAAGCAAGACAAAAGATGCAAGAAAGTAAAAACACAGAAAGACTGAATGCTGAACAAGCACAAGGTATTAGTTAAGGGGTGTGTATACTTATGCAACCAAGTTATGGGTTTTTTTCTTGAATTTTCTTGCTTGTGATATCAAATTAAAAATGATTTGACATGATTAATCTTGTTTTCATTTGTTTGAAATAAATTTTTAACAGGGGTGTGTAGACTTTAGATATCCACTGTAGCTAGGTAGCACTTATGCATCATAAGACTGGAGGAACTGCAGCAAAAAGGCCTTTGCCTTCTAATCTAAGATCAGATTGGACATTTTGTATTGTAGAAGTCTGAACACAATGAGGTTCAGATGACCTCCATGATGACCTCCGAAGTTAGATCGGTTAACCCTTCAGTGAGGCTTTGGATGCGAGGTCTCACCTTTAACACTGACGATGAAGTTTTTCTCCACCGGCACACTGCTGGTTTTCACCTGACAGGTCCAGCGTCCAGCGTCAGCCACCGTGATCCTGTCCACCCCGAACACGGACGTACTCTGGTCATCCGCTGTCTCCGTGTCCACAGCCTGGACCAACAGGAGCACAATGACAGGAAAGGTCTGTATGAAAATCTTCTATAGAAACCAACTGAAACAAAGAACCAAACCTGTTCCACCTCTAGCATCGCAGTCGATGTCGGTGTTAGTCGGAGTTATGAATGCTACTCTGCACTTTTTTTCCAATTATTCCTGTCGATAGCTGACAGCAAGACACGGTGGTGATTTGCGCCATCGCCTCATAGCAAGACTGGAGCTATTCTGTGTGGAGTTTGCATGTTCTTGCATGCCTGTGTGGGTTTCCTCCTGGTGATCTGGTTTCCTCCCACTTCCCAAACCCATGCAAATCAGGTAAACTAACTACTCTAAATTGCCCACAAGATAACTGTGAATGTGTTGTTCGTCTCTGCGTTAGCCCTGCGATAGATTAGCGACCTGCCCCAGGATGTACCCCGCCTCTCGCACAAAGTCAGCAGGGATTGGCTCCAGTTTCCCCGCGACCCTTAACAGATAAGAGGTTTAGATATGATTGCATTACTGACTGCTTCATGCCTTAACATTGAAAATGGGTTCCACGTGTCCTACAACAGCTTTATAACCATTCGGACAGCTAGCCAACAATCTAGCAGTGTTGGTCTTAACTCATTCTTGATCTGTGTTATAACAGAAAAAAAGTGATTTTTTCCTCTTGAGGAAAATTCGAGAAAGCTTGAATTTCACTGTACGAACCAAGTTCTGGGTAAAACCAGCTGCTAAATGGAAAAATAAAGCTCTAACTTTTACCTATTCCATGCAGATGCACGCAAATGAATGAGGATCACTGGCTCTTACGTATACGATGCTCTTGTTTGGTTTGAGCAGGATGATATCCCAGTGTAAAGCTGCTGGTTGGCTGTGGACAGAGCAATTCATGGTGTACGGTGCTCCAGAGTTCAGCTCCGTATCTCTCAGACTGCTTACGATGACTGGAGCTTTATCTAGAAAGAAAAGCATTTAGGTTGTATAATAGGTTCCAGTTCATCAACCAAAGAGAAAATCTCAATTAATTCCAATGATGAGAATTTCAGGATATATATATATACAGTACATATACAGCAAATTCATTATAACGTTATATTAATATTCTTTTCTTGCCTTCTTTCTCACATCGAGCACCATGTCTCCCAGGACACACACACCCTCTGAAGCGGTCACACGTCCCGCCCTTGTCGCACACACACTTCAGTTTGCAGCCAGCGCCGTAGTGCCCGGGTGCACACGCTGCAGACATGAACAGTACGAAGTTCATATATACTGTATATACTTATCAAAATGAACATCTACTGTAATTAGGAGTATAAAATAAATCAAATTGTTCTCACCATCGCTACAGTTTAGCCCCCTCCACCCAGACGCACACGAGCAGCCGTACGGCTCTCGGAGGCAGAACACCAGAGAGCGACACCTGCCATCTATACAGCGCTCCTTACACGACTTCCCAAAGCGGCCCTCACCACACACTGCGCACAGACACGCAGTACACACACATATCAGTCTTCATATCAAGAGCTGGTGATAAGATATCATGATATATGAAAATCACATACTTTTCTGAACATTATGGATATTCTCAGGTATCAGAATCTGGTATTTTGTTACATGTAGCTAAATGTATGTTTATCCTATTCTTTTTTTTTTCCCATTTTCACTCTCTCCTCATTATATGCTGTATTTGAGTAAAAGCTCTTTTAAAATTCAGAGGTTTGTAAGACGGATATGCCGCATAATTTAGAAACATTTCTGGAAGGAGTCTCCAGTGTCAGTGGTTTGTAATGGTCAGTAAGTTTTCCACCATGGTAAAGTCTTCAGGACAGACTTCCGGCTTTCCGGTTTGTCTTTGTTGAAGGAAGGAATGCTTATACAGTAGCTGCTGATAAATTGGTTTGTGAACATTTTTAACATTGGATTTAACTACACCATGGACATCACTGATTGATTAATAATAATAATTTAAAAATCGTAATCGTTGGTATGAGAGGAATGAAACACTTCAGGATGTACTTTTATTGAAAAATACCTATAATATTTATAATTACCTACAATATTTTATATTGCCTCTTTAATATTACATTTAATCCTTGAGCCTGAGTTGAACTAAACCTGTGGTCTATTCGCAGTATAGTGTTACCTGTCTCACAGGTGGGACCCTTGAAGCCAGGTGGACAGATGCACTCTCCTGTTTTATCGTCGCACACTCCTCCGTTAGTGCAGGCCGGGCATGGCTTAGTGCAGCCGGATCCCCACATGCCGTCCTTGCAGCCTGAGAACACACACATGCAGAGTTTAATACAGTATTTCACCATTGCATGGTACAGAAAGCTCTAGATGCATTGTGTGTGTGTGTGTGTACTGACTCCTGACGATGAGGTGAGTGATGGCAGAGTTTGAGGGACCCTCTGACATGTAGCGGATGGTGTAGAGTCCTGCGTGTGAGCTCTGCACGTTGCTGATGTTGTAGGGAACAGAATCCGTGATGTCCCCTTTGGGCACGGAGTGCGCGAAAGACGAGTCTTTGCTACCGACATTTTTGAAGAATTGTAATGCTGCTTCAGGAAGAGAAAAGGAAACAATAAACAACAGGAATTGCATTAACTGTTTTTTAGACAGCAGGGCAAGTTGGATTTATTTATCAAACCTGGACTAATCAGATCAGGCTGCGTTTGAAATTGCAAACGTAAAGCAAATTTTGACGCCACCTGCTAAGATCTAAAACAAAATTTTTTTTACGGCATTTACGGCAGCTCGACACTCTGACTAACACTATACCGTACATTATACTGCATTAAGTGCCAGTTCTTATATAACAAGTCATAAGCGTTAGGAGGATGTTGGGTGACGTCAGGGAACTGATACCGTCGGCTGTGACCCAAGCTAAAGCTAGTTAGCTGGTGTGTTTTCGTCAGTGGGAAAAGATTGCTATCGCACCATTTTAGGAACATTTCTGTGTGAGGCATCAAGCTAGCTACCAACGTGGAGATCTCACAATGGATTATGGTTAAAATAAGATCCATGTTGTGTTACAGAGCTCATTATGTGTTCCATAAAGAACAGCAAAAACAAAAGGTTTTTCAATCAAGAATGGAAACAGACCATGTCTTCACAGCTTCAGGTCAGGTTTCAGTCTTTCAACAACAAATATAAATCTATCTAGCTAGGATAAACCTCGAACTTTACATTGGTCTTTGGGTTGTCCATCTGGGGGAACTCTTATATGTAGAACCATTTCTATGTAGAAAATGTGAAAAATCTTTAGAAAACAGTACGCTTTCGGTAATTGTGGGTACAGACTCCTTAAGTAAGTAATTATTATCAAGGAATAATTGAGTAATTATTTTCTTCTTGGCACCTAGGACCTGTTTTTTGTTGAAATTGAAATTTCCAACAAATATGACAGAAAAACAGGAAATCTCATAGGTGAATATGAAAATCTCATAAAAAGTGAGATTCAAATATTTTAAAAATGCGGAATAAATCTCTCTTTTTCATCAGATTCTTTTTCTATTGGCTTTTGTCATTATGGTCATGTAATCTGATTTCACATCCGATTCTATTTCAATTGAAATCTTTCCTGCTCGGATCTGAAAAAAAACAAAAAATCGGATTTGAGCTGTAGGTCTGAAAAACGACACTGCTTGTGCACACATACCTTCCTTGTAGATGATCGTGTCCTCTTCGGCCACTTTTTTCCTCGTGTATGAGATGGTCACATTATCTCCGATGCTGGCCGTCACCGTGAGCGCCTCAGGAAGAAACGATGCTGAAAGATTTAACAAGATAAACATTTCTGAACATGTCAAAGCTTCCCATTATAACAAAACGGAAATATTATTAAAATAAACAAACCAACGCGGTGCTCTCTCTATGACCAAGAATGACCATACAAAGAGGTGCTTTTTTTGCCAGGAAACCAAACCTACTGAACGACAGATTTCATAAACCAACCCCCCTGGTCCGAGACGTGCTCAGAGATGCCACAGGGGGCTAAGAACAACAAATTGGATCAGGAATAATCCAGTACTCCGAATTGGGCAATTCAGGAACATGATATTGGACGTAAACCAGGGATTGCGTATTTGTTTTTCCATGCTTACACTTTGCCCCTTAGCACATTCCTGTTTTATTGGAAAAAAAGACTCCCAGGGAAATTACTTATTTGTGGACAAGATCGTGTCAATTGGTTTATAGAAGAAAAATAAAGACGTAATTGCTTTGATTGCCATGGTGATATCATTTTCCGGATTAAATTAATCTCTCAATTGTGGGTCCTCCTGTCATGAAATATGTGGATTAATTTAAATGGATAAATAAACAAAAACAAATAAATAAATTCTTAATGGGAATAAACAGGTAATTAAAATCGATGGGTTTAATCGTTGTTGTTTTCAATGAATTTTCTTCACCCCCATTTTTTTAATTTTTTTTTTTTATCAGAGCATGAAATGACTGTAACCTGAATCAACATTCATTAAAAAATGAATGAATGTACTTATTTACATAAACTGATACATTTGAGGTTTATCAAGCTCACACGCGTACTCACCTTCATTTAGTATTTTGTACGTGTACACCTTCCCACTGTCTGAGTTCTTGACCTTGCAATAGAAAGCCCCGTAAGTGTCACTGCGTGTCTTCCAGGAGACTCTGGCTGCAGAGCGATACATTCTGTCTGCTGAGGAACTGAGCAGGTCTTGCTGGGGCTGCGGGAACTCATGGCCCAGTGTGAGTGTGGCCGGACCGGAGGACGTCCAGTCGCTGCTCACACACAGAAGAGACGCGTTTGCTGTGGACACTACAGGATCTGGGTTTATCAGCGTCACGTCTGAGATGTCCAGAGCGCTGCCTGAGACACAGTTGATGATGTAGATAATTAGACCAAATTCTTGAATCTGATCGATCAAATGTTGTTGGTTAATTTTCTATAACAGCACAATAGTTCCAACCCCGTTAAACAAGACTAATAACTGTATTAAAACATGCTGTTATTTAACGAGTGTTATATATAAAACAAACATTTATGGAAGGAACAAAAAAGCTAAACAAGTCCACATGTACGTCTTAAATAAGTTCTCATTACACATTCAGAATAGCCACCACTACAGTTTCAGATGATTTCTTTCCACGTCTTAAAGGCCAATGTAATGACTTTGGCTTGTTAACTGGAAAACTTGGTAGCAAAACTAGCCTCGTAGCTCTGATACAAACCCAAATAAACAAATTAGGGACACCAAATATATCTGGCTGATTGACATCTGAACTGTTCCTTTAATAGTTCCAACTTTCCAGGTTTCAAATTGACAGCACAAGCAAAGCCACAAATCCGTACATTAGTTGCCAGAACAAAGACATCCAGAGCAAATAAAGATTCCTGGGAAGGATCATGGGTCGTATCTACAGAAGAAGATGGTGGGCAGTAAAGCACCCAGTTTATCTGATTTATTGACTCTAGGAACCGCATGCAAACCCCCAGGCGACTCACTGTGGTCTGGCAACTGATAAGGTGCTATAAAAGTCTCATACAGCCACAACCACGGACCAAATCCTGGAGCTATAATCAGGGTTTGGGTTTGCCCGTGGCACTTTAACTCTTTAAGGCCCAAGAAGGAATTGTTTAGGATTACTACAGCCAAGTGAACAAATCTTCAGTGCGAAGTCCACAATGTTATGGAGGCAGCTGTCTTTTTCTCTTTCTTTATCATCATCCCATTTAAGAGGTTACTATTTTAGAAAAGTCATAAATGACATTATGTAGTTTAGCAATGTTGCTTGAAGCAAGTACACAACGATTTGGTCATGTACTTATATAACATATTTTATTTAGGGTGAGACAGACTCCCATTAATTGTTAGTTAGAAGCCTCTTTACATACTTTGGCTAAGTGGTAAACTGTCTGTATAATTCTGTTGGACTGTTCCTGTTCGGAAAGTGCGGTTTGGGGATCCCCAAGGATCTGTGATTTCTTTACTTATTTATTTTTACATTTTTTTTTTTCTATTTTTCTACACTGATAGAAATCACAACCCAATTTTAGCAAATTGTTATCATTTATTAGGCGGTTTGATTGTTTCACTTAATTGAATGGCTTTGATTCCAAGCCCAATAACCCTGTCAGTGGAAAATTTCAGGAATAAAAGCTTTATGAAACTTTAAGATTTACATTTAAATAATGTTCAAGAAATAAATCTGTACTGAGTAGGTCGTGGAATTGATTTCGTGAACTGAAGGGCCTACAAAAAAATTGACACAGAAGGAATATTGCTGGATCCTAGGAATGTTTGCTTCATTCCAGGCATTCCCCCTGGGCTAATGTCTAAACTGAAAGGAAAGGTTCTGCGCAATACGACCTACAGCTGAGTTATAGATTTCCTAACAGGAGGAGGACTAACACTGAAAAACGGTTCTTTTTCTCTTGGGTTGGACTGAAGGCACCAGAGCGGCTTTCCTATTTAAACACTACACATCGAAAATTGGTTCATTATACTATAGTTTAATACTGTAAAAAGAAACAAAAAACCCCCCAAGAAAATTAGTATACAAGATGTTATTTACTAGTAATACATTCTGTGTGCTAATTTGAGTGACATCAAGGTCTTTTCCACTTTATTACATTTCTAAGTAAAAGCAACACCACAGACCTTTTCTAAATTCCCTTCTACATCTATCTTTCATATTTCCATTTGTAATATGAGCCCTGTGCTTAAATCGCAACCAAATTACTAAGCTGTACATTCGTAGGAAAAAAGCAAATGGTAAATCATCTAGTAAATGGCTTTTACCCACAACAGAAACTTTCCTTTTCGGAAACAATTCCAACTAAAAACCCCATAGAAAACCAGGATCACTAATGAAAGCATGTAGATATTGTGATGATGTAGAAAATGTATTCATGGACACATACAGTATGCAGAAATCTGTACGGTAGGTTATACAGGTAAAGTATGGTGATAATCACTAATAATTAGGAACCAATAATTATTAATATACTATGGTACATCATGGTTTAGATCTACGTTATCTGCGGTATCTGTGTTTTGACACACCGCACCGTTCTTCCCTTTTGAACAGGGTCCCAGTTTAAGACACACCAAGCGATCATCAGCAGTTACACAAGCGCCAGTGAGACGCCTTGGCATAAACCAACTTCCAACTCTCTGTCCTCTCTATCGTAATCCACACACTCCATCTTGGAGCTACAGGAATTGGGGTCAGCCAACAACATCCCCTCCAATAAATAAATAAATAAATAAATAACCCACTAATCAGAAAGTCTTTTGCTGTGTGCCTATTAAAGTAAACTTTCTCCACCTATTCCAGAATCCTCTGGGTGCATAGGAAACACATTCCCCTCATATCAGACTTCATAATCAGGCTCAGCTTTGATCTGTTTTCATGTTGTTAGGCTGGACAACTCCCTAGAAACCTCAAATAGATATGCTTCCTCAGATGGTTCACGGAAGCCGCATGTCTTAAGCATTGCTTATTGAGAATAGTTTGTTGAGTACGGCTCTTTGAGTATTAGTTATTGAGTATTGCACATTGAGTATGGCTTACTGAGGATTGCTTAGGAAGTACAGCTTATTGAATGGCGTTTATTGAGTATAGTATAGTTATGTAGTATATATGCCATTGACCATGGCATATTGAATATGACTTAATGAGTATCACTTATTGAGTCCAGCTTAAGGAGTATGGTTCATTGTTTACAGCTTATTGAATGTGGTTCACTGAGTATGTGTTCTTCAGTGGGCATTACTGAGTATGGCTTATTGAGAAAACTTCTTATAGAGTATGGTTTATAGAGTGTTGCTTACAGAGGATGGCTTATAGAGTAAGGTTCATTGAGGATGGCTTACTGAGTATGGCTTATTCAGTATGGCTTATAGAGTAAGGTTCATTGAGCATGGCTTATTGAGTAAGGTTAACTGAGTAAGCCTCAGAGAGTATGGCTTATAGAGTTTTACCTACATAGCAAGGTTTATTGAGTAAGGTTCATGAGCATGGCTTGTTGAATAAAGTTGATTGAGTAAGGCCCTTAAAGTAATGTATGGCATATTATAGTCTATGGCTTATAGAGTATAGCTCAATTAATATGGCCACTTTACCATGGCACATTGAGTATATGAGTATAATGTATTGATAATGTCATACTTGCTTAATTGATAACTTGAATAACTGAAAAGGCACAGTTTTTCTGTCCACTAATAAAACGGATAACTCTGCACTTCCTGCTTGATACCCTGGAAGCCACATGACTGCCAGAACAGCATGTCAGTAAGTTTGTGATTTGCAGCTATTTGTCAAAATATGACTTAGTGTTTCGTTTAATCAGTTTGCACAGTCTCTGAAGAATTTTGGAAAGTTGGTAGTGTGCAAAGAGGGAAACCTCGCCCAGCTATTGTTGTGGCAGGAATAGTCCAGTGTAAAAGATCTATGCAAAGGGGTGTGGGGGCTTAACTTTAACACACCAGCAAACACGCGTTAACACACACGCGCGCACACACACATACACACACACACACATGAAGGAGAGCAGAGTCTCATTTTTAGGAAGTCAGTCACTATGCATGTGGTATTATGTAGGCTTTGTGTCTGTTTAATGTCTAGTGGACAATAGACACATAAACTCTGTTAGATAATAGGAAATTAGAGTGTCTCTCTGACTCCTAATTGCTCCTGAAGCCTGCCAAAGTTCCCCTAGGCTTTTAACCACCTGCTTGAGTGTTAAGAACTGTCAAACGGATGAATCCTCTCCTGTCGTTTCAGAGTTCTGCAATCATAATGAATCTAAAACGAGATCCAGAAAAATACGCAACACTGTGTCATGCTCTTGGCCCTATCTCAAGCTCTGTGTTTCATAATTGAACAGACGTGCAAGTCAGCTCAAAAATATCAGTTTATGTGCATTCATGCCTTTTACTTGATCCGCTGTCAGAGACAGATGTTTGAGGTTTTTGCGGTCAACATTCCACAAGAGGTTACGGCGCATCTGTGAGGAGTTACGACTGGATCCGAGACAATTCTAATGAGGGTGTTGCTGATTAGATAAGAATAACATTAGACAGAATACCTGCTAATCAAACGACATATGGATAAACAATGGAACATGTAAAAATATACAAAGGTTATTCTCTTATTTTAAGATGACCAGCATTGCAAATACTGTTTACTTGTAGGACAGTTATGAGTAATTATTATTAGAGCAAAGGCAAGGACAGATGTTTTTGTATTTATTTTCATACTGACTAAAGATATGAGTGTGGCTAATAGATAGAGCTCATTAAATGGGATTCTCTCACAAAATGTCAGCATAACATAGCATAACTAATTTAGTATTAGTAAATGCTAGTATTTATTAGAATTGCTGTGAGAAATGATGCTCATTTGAAGCTGTTCAACTTCTGTCTATTTCAACTGATACAGCTCAAAGAAATTAATGCCATACTTTCATACTCCTATATAAACAGTTTAGATGTAAACAAATGTGAGCCATAAATGAAAGAGTCGTGTCTTTGGGAACTGTTTTGCACAAGTTTGCCATTCCACTTCCTTATATGGGAAAAGGTTCCTGTTCTAGTTCCTATTAAATTAACATTCAGTTATTTGACTTAAAGCATATTATTCAGTAACAACCATAAATTATTCAGTAATCACAGAGGAACTAATGATAAAGAGAGCGAGGAACGTAAGTACGTTTCCTCCGACACCTCCCAGGAGTTGGCGATGTTGATTATTCCCACCTGTCACTTGTTACTCCTGCCTAGTTCCCTTTGTGTTTGCGTATTATGTATGTTGTATGTAAAAACTGCATTGTCAAGCCATAGTTCCTGGTTCATAGCTGTTAGCATTTAACATTTTCTGGTTCTGACATTTTGTGTCTTTGATAATGACAGTTTTTTTCACTTTAACACCTACACTGGCACATTACAAGTACCTACGGCTGAGATTTCTGTGCTCTGATTACTCGCTTTACTGGTTGAGATGATATTAAGTTTACAATTTGCATAGAATATCATGAAATGAACGCCAATGAGAACGAAACTGGGAAATACATTTCAGATATGTTGTCGGTCCGAACTAAAGTAAAGGCTTCAAGCAACATATTCACGAGTACTTTATATACTTCATGCAATAACAAGTGATTTGAGAATTTGGCCCACTTGTTACTATCAATCCCATTGTGACCAATTCTGACCATATGTTGTATACATGTAGCTACAGGATGAGAAGGTCAGCCCAGAGTTCTCTAGCTCCAGTCCTAGCTCCTCATCTGGAATCCTCAGACATTGCCAGGCCAACTGCGAGATATAATTTCTCCACAGGTCTTAGATCTGCTCCATGGTCTCTGTCCAGTGGGATAGCCACCTTGTAAGGTGTCCAAACCACATAAACTAGATCCTTTCAGTTAAGAGAAGCAGTGGCTGTGTTGTTGTCCTCAGGGTGTTGTGCTCACACTATCAAGGAGATTAAGCCCAGCAAAACAGCCAAGGAACCTCATTTCTGCTGCCTGTACTCATGACCTTATTCTTCTGGTCAATACCCACACCTCTTGACCATCAGTGTGGATAAGGATTGGTGAACAAAAAGCTTCATGCACAAACCGAGCTCCCGCTTCATGTTTGACTTATTCGGAAGTAAAAAGAAGCCCACATTTGAAAAGAAAAGGGCTTTCATTTGGCATGTATAAGAATTTTCCATTCAAAATGTTACTTTTACAATTCTGGTTTCAATATATGGCCACCAATATATTCTAATTATTTGGAATATGTTGGTAACAATTTATTCAATTTCCATAAAAAGCATGAATGACTCCTTAAAATAAATGATTTGACAAAACATCACATATTTCACCACATTTCTACAGCTAAGCTAATCTTGGCATGAAAGAATCCCAGCCTTCTTTACTTTATGTGCAAAGTTATAAATGCAGTGGATAATCAAGTGGGCTATAAATAATCATGAGGTTAATTAAGCGAAGGCTATGCTGCTGGGTCCAGTCCAAACCTTTCTGAAGTGTCCCAAGCAAAGCTGTTAGAATGAAGAATGGCTTCGTTTCTTATCTTTCTTTCCAAGAAATAAAACACTGGCTTGATATTGTTTCTGGAGTGATTAGTGGGTGTTTGGGGAGGGCACTCAAACACACGGTTTCTTCGTCTAAAATAGAGGTGCTCCAATGCTCGTATGTATGCTCATTTCTATAGTGTACAAATGGTTTTGGCCAGCAGTCTCACATCTGTAACAATGAAAATGTCAAACTGTGTGTTTGGTACATTCTAAATTTACATTAGACCATTGTTTTAAAGGTCGACTCGATGGTAAATCTGCATTGTGGGGAACCAAGGAGACTGTAAGGTAAGTACGGTGGTTTATCATGGCTGTAATGAAGAAATGGCTGCTTTGATTGTTCTAGAATAATATTTCTATACACTGGGACAAACCACAGAATTTGAGATGCGTTATGCTGCAAACGGTCGTAAATTCTTGGAAACATTGTTGGAATTGGAAACGTTAAACCAGTCAGCAAGCTAAAAAAAAAATAAAAAATAAATGCATTTTTAATTAATACCACCAGAACTGTGAAACGACTTCATACATACTGTGTTTTGAATATAATTTGGCTGTAATATTTTATTTAGTATTTTTAGTTTTGAATTTTTTTAATAGTTGAGGATCAAGTTATAAAACTTTCACTTTGGAAAAACAATACAACTGTCAGTCAAATGTCACACAGAGCTGGAAAACTGACCAATCAGCAGTTTTGATTAAGAAATCAACCATCAAAAAAGCATCACTTCTTTCTTTCTTTCTTTCTTTCTTTCTTTCTTTCTTTCTTTCTTTCTTTCTTTCTTCATTTTCAGCTGCTTCCATGCTCTGTGTATTTCTCTGAGGAACTGCAGTTCCAGTGTAAAACTAGATTAATGTTTACATGTTTATACGTTCAAGAGTTGAAATTTTGTTGCCAGTCTTCAAGAATAAATGAACCTAATACCAAAATCTGAATGAATTTAAAAGCAAGGTGTGGTTTTCAAAGCAACGGACAGTTCAGCCAAAAAAGTAAGCATCTGTTAAAAACATGTTTATTCACATCAGCAAAAATGCAGTAGTCTCTGGAGTAAGAGATTCTGGTTTATTGTAAAAATCATCTGATGAGACATCGTGACTCTGAACACTTTGGCATTTCTTTTCCCTAGAAAAACATCCAGAAAAGCACATAATAATAAGCAGATTCCCAATGATCACATTATAGTGACAAAATATTGATGGATGTGATCATTTATGGTGATAATCTGAGGTCAAGGTATACAACACTGCACTACCGATTTCCCTGCATCATGACTAATGGAAAGCACACAGGGTAGAAATGTACCAATCAGACTGGAAGGTACATTCAATTTTAAGTATGTGTACATCACAGAGCGTTAGTTTAGCAGCAGCGAAGTGTCAAAATGGCAGTATGGCTGTATGAATTGAAATTTTCAAAATTCGAATGAAATAAAGTGTCAAATCCATGATTCTGACCAATCCTCTGGCGTACATGGTCCGACATTTCTTCAGCTCACCACTCGCAATTCCTAGCTCCTTTAGTTCCCATTTACAGTTTTATTTGAAAAAAATGAAAGCAAAATTTTTATTACTTTCATGGCATCCTTGTATATATGTACAACGTATCGTTACGTTTGTATAGAAAGATTACGTAGAAAAATAAAGCTTGGTAGGAAGTAGCAGAGATACCTCTGGTGAGTGTATGTAGCCTGTTTACTGTGCTAATCTGAAAAATGAAGCTAGTACAAAGCCTTAAAATGTAAATTAAATAACCAATTTCCAGACCAATTGGTGCATATTTTACATTGTGTTCATCTAGTTAGCTTTTTTTGCATTTTGGCTAATACTTTTTCTCATTAACGCTGGACAGGCCACACATACAAGTCACAACATTAGCGGTTGCTAGGCACCCACATGTGACAAGCATGAACATTGGCTGTGGGGATGATTTATGTGCTCCAAAGTCAATTTAAAAGGCTCGGACACAACGTCTGCACATTTACTCCTATTACAGTTGCAAAATAAATAAATAAATAAAAAAATAGAAGTGAGGCAGACAGGATTAATTGCTTTCTGGCAGTCCTTGGATTTGAACTTTCAACCTTTCACTAGAAAAACAGCTGAGCAACCCTGGGATTAATTTCAGGACTAATTTCACGGTTTTACCAATATATTTATACTTATAGTAATTAATCTCTATGTCTGCTCCAATTATGCTAGTGGCAATGAACAAAACACAAAATGGGATTTACCAAAATGATCACTTATCTAAGTACTATTTAAGGATTAATTATTAATCTCATAATGTTTTACACACATGTTTCTGTGCTACTATTGGCCCAAAATGGAGTAAATAGCTGTCATTATGAAACAGAGGTGTGTGGCCATCACACTAAATGCACAATGAAATGGGTGAGAGAACACAGTCAGAGATGAAGGATCAGGTTTGGCTCATGAGGGAGGAAACAGTGAAAGCGCAGTAGTTCATAGCAGCTCATTAAATCTCCATTCGTCCTCCCCCAGACAGCAGCTCATTAAATAATCAGTTATGCTTTGCCTAGCTGCTAGTTATTGTCTAAAAGTCATGGGAAATGATCACAAATGATCAACACATGGTGTTTCTGGTGCTTATCGCTATGTCTTATCGCAATTGCTGAGGAATTAAGGGTTATCTGCCTTGAAATTTGAGACAACCATGTAGAACTGATGGTAGCTAGTTTAATCATTCATGTTCATGTTAGCGATTTTAGCCAGGAGGGTATGGGAAAAATAGTTACTCGGTGGAAGAGCAATATAGGGAAGCTAGTGTTGGAGCTTATATAAGAAATACAGGAATATCTAATGTTTTAGATATTATCTAATTGTATCTTTTGGTGGATTGGCTGTATGTCCCTTCATAAACCATTTTTTATCCTAACTAGCTAGTCTTGTCTTTTAGTTGTTTACATACTGTATCATGATCTATTTATTGTCACAGTGGGACAATAAGCTAACGTAGGCTACACATATAGCTAGTAACTAGCTAAATGCGGCTAGGAAAGCCAAGGGAAATGGCTTTCTGCTATGCAAACTATTTAACATTGCAAACATTATATGATACAAAATGTATGACGTGATCTCAGATGAAATATTCATATGTTAATGTACTTCATTCTTAATGAAATTCATACAATACATTTGGCTCGAGCGACTTTCAGAGATGGATGTGATCATGATTCAGAGAGCGTCTGCGAGGAGGATTATATTGGGGGAGTTGGTGATAATATGGAGATAAGATTCGGGTGCTAGAGCATGTGTGATAACCAGTAAAAGATGGTGGACAGGGAACAACTAAATGACTGGATATTTGGTTTATTACTAACATGTAGCTCAATGTAATCAACCATTTCTTTTTAAACCAAGTCATGGTGACAGCTTTTTTATTAAGTCAGGGGTCCCTGAACTAGGGGTCGACTCCTCTCCATGAAGATGGATTTTGTGTGTTGCTATTATGAAATGTTACTGGGAGTTGTAATGGTGTACCCTATTAATTTTCGCTATCCTGTCTAGCATACTTAAGCAATAATAATGGAGAACTTTTCTGTCCATCTAGCTCCAGCAGTTCCTTGAAACCTTGAAAACATTAAATCACTCTAATTCAGTGGACCATGAAATATACCAAAGCACTTAGTATATATGATTTTTGGTTTGATTGGGGCATCTGTCTAATTTGGTTATTCCCATAGGCTTGTGTATACATTCAGGGTTCACTTAGGTAACATCAGAACCAATTATTCTTGGCTTTCTTATGAATAGCTCAGGAATACAGATAACAAAAAAAAGTGTTTTTTTCTTGCACAATGCAAGCACAGGATGAACAAACACTTCAATAGGACATACAGGTGGGATTTAAAATTACAAAGAAAAATTCATAACTCAAAACTACTATTGCTACTTTTCTATCATATACACATATACACATATATATATCTATGATATATACATATCATATACACAGTGTTATGACTATGAATTCTCACGATGGTCCGAGAGCACAGCATGGACTCGTGCACGGTGCAATAATCAGCAGTCCCAAGGCTGATCCTTGAAGGTTGCCAACATTCATGCTAATCAGTGGTTTATTAATGTCAGTTTGACCTGGAGCCGGTATATAAAGCTGTTTTGGCTGCACTAATAAAACGTTTCCCTGACTAAGCAGTCACTTAACTTTACTTCACTGCTTCGCACAGACTATAAAGTTGGCGAATTCAATGCAGCTAGAAGATGTTACTAGTACGACATCCTTATATCTATCTGTATCACCTGATTTGCCCCTTAATAGTCCATCCCCATACGTCAACTCTAAACTCAAACTAAGTAAACATGCCATCAAATATGACCATTCTTCCATAAGCAGACATCATCTCTAGTCTTCACGAAAGTCACTGATACATAAACTAAATAACTCAGACCAGACAAAACAACAAAACAAAAAGAAAAGTCAAAACAAGTAACCTAAGGAAAACCATGAGTGAGTCAACCAAAGCTTAGAAACTTGGTAGAGTTAAAAACATGGGAAAAAGCATTTAACTGACCTGAAAGTAAGCAACCCAGCAAACACAGAGTAACCGAGACAGGCAGGTGAGGCATATTTGCCCGGCTGAGGGGCATGAACAAGTAGCGCGTCCACATCCACAGTATTTCAGAGCTCAGAGACCCCGGGAGAAGCAAAAAGAAACATAGACATCCCTTCTCAACGACTGAAGCACTGGAACTCTCCCTTTCTCTCACTGCTCTGTCCAGTCACAGGGAGTAGAAGTTCCTTTTTCCTGTTTCCCCTCTCTCTCTCTCTCTCTCTCTCTCTCTCTCTCTCTCTCCAGTGAAGATGGGAAAGGCGGCAGGCCGAACAATTGCTTGTACTGAGGTGCAGCTCCCGCTTCATCCCTGAAGGGAGTGGTCCCCATGTTGACCTTACCATAGAGGAGGGGACGGAGAGAGAATGAGAATGAGAGAGACATAACAATGAAGCAATGTCATCAAACATGATAGAGGTGTGGCACGCATCACATAGACTGACTTTAAATGAATGGCTTTACTTATAAGGGATTATTTATTCATTAAAAAAAATTTGGGGGGGTGAAATTGATTTTTTTTTTCCGTTAGTCTGATGGCTCAGTGGTTTTCCGAGTGGGGTCTGGGGAAGCACAGCCAAGTGGTCCATTACTCTTTATATTTGGTTAAAGTGGTTAAAGCTTATATATAATTACAATATGTAAGGGTCCAAGTAGAAGTCAGCTCAGGCCTAATGTTTTTTGTCAGGGGGAGTTTCAGGAATAGAAAACTCTATGGCTTTCCAAAACATTATGTTTATGAAATAAATCCATATTGAGGGGGTCCATGGAATATAATTTACAGTCACAAAACATTGGAGAAACCGTCATATGTCTGAAATGTCATCTATGGCACATGAAACGTCATAGCTCCGCTGCGAAACTGAAGACGCAAACGTCAGATGGCAAATATGAGGTTTACACAATTTTCACTCACCTCTAATCTAACAGGAGATTCTTGTTATCTATTTCTTGCTTTCATAGATTTGATCTGGAGATACATGGCTAATATATCTAACATGTAATGAAAGTCTATCTCACCTTAATTCTTTTCCATAAAGCCATTTCCATATTTACTTCAATCGATACTGATAAGCTCCGTGTTCTCTTTTTTTTTTTTTGGATGTCTTGTGAAGTTTTGTTCGCATCAGCAAGTCTGCGTAACATCAGTGAAAAAATTGGATTCAGTTTGAAGCAGATATTCATGGCAAGGATTCTGAATAAGACCGACATTCATTACTAATGAGATCTATTAGCTTCATATCACTAGCTGAAGAAGCAAACACCAGACACCAAACATCTTGTCTGATGAGCTTTATTTGGGATAAGGGAAAAATGTGTACGTTTGATTTTTGCTTAAACTGCTTCAGCCATACATAAACCCTCACCCTGCTCAACCGTCCTCCCTACGAACAGTTGCGTTTCAATTCATCACACTTCAGAGACTAGTAGCAGACTGCCTACATAACACACACACACACACACACTTTTTTTTTCTACAGCTGGCTTCTGGCTTTTCCCACATGTCCTCATAACTCCACATTTGTGTGAGTTTGAATTATTCACTACAGGCCTGAAGAATTTCACTGACAGCACATATCTTAGGTTTATTGTTATTATGACTTGGGCTAACATTATTGTTCAAATGACTTTATGTACATCTGTTTAGCAAGCCTAAAATATAAATCCAGTAAATTCGGCTTTACAGTAAACTAAGCTTTATCTGGCCAATTCTTGAGAAATATCCAAGTTTTATACTTATGCCATCATTGTTATAAGTTATTGTTTCAATAGTAACATCTTACATGGGGCCCTGTATGGTGGATGCTTCTAGATTGATTTTAAAAACGTGTCTAGTTGATATGGTGAGGTTTTCTTTAAGGACATGCTTATTTAAGTGAACGTTCAGGAAACTTCAGGACATGGGGCACTGGTGATTTCTCAGTAACATTAAAAGCTGTAGGGTTTTTCTTTTCTTTTTTTTTTGCCTTTTAAGGCAAACAAACAGAGGCTGGTGATGGAATGACTGTTTTTCGCTGCAATAATGTACGTGAGAACAGAAACTAAGGTATTTCAAGAACCTTCCTCAATGTTCGACGAAACTGTGTAAAGGAATAAAATGTACAGTGTACTATAATGAATACAAAATGTAATTATGACAAATCGCTGTAATATAAGAGGAATAAAGCACTGTGTTAAATGCTTCACATTTATTTATGTGGTTTCTGACACTACTGTTAGCTATAAAACTGGATAAAAGGATTTCACATCACTACAAACAGTTGAAGCACAAAGTTTGAAGGATTAAAATATAATTTGGTTTCAATTTAAGTTGCGTATTCTAATATTTTATTTGTATTATACTATACAAATAGCATCACTGAGCAAAATAATGTGTTTTCAGGGAAGTATGAGATGATTTATATGCAAAACAGGAGGCTGTAATCATCTATGTCTTGTAGCTCAATTGGATTCAAGATGGCCGCTTCAACTATTTGTTATGATACGAGATTATTTTGTCCGTTTTATAGAAAACAGCCTGTCA
The DNA here is from genome assembly GCA_030014255.1 of Parauchenoglanis ngamensis. Lineage (NCBI taxonomy): Eukaryota > Metazoa > Chordata > Actinopteri > Siluriformes > Auchenoglanididae > Parauchenoglanis > Parauchenoglanis ngamensis. The sequence continues at coordinate 3,334,376 of JAQMYM010000017.1, forward strand.
TGTAGTTTCAAAACTCTGAAATGAAACATGCCTTGACAGATTATAAGTGGATTGTGAATTTTTAGCCAAACATTATGTCAGTGAATGAGTTTGTTTAAGCTATTACAACCTTAATAAATGAGTATGAGGCACTAGATGCAACAAACAAAAGCATATTTGATGAGAAACATATGTTACGGAATTGTGCTTTCCAAATCCCACTGAACATTAATCATACTGCTGCTCTCTTAGTGAGTCCAGGTGTGCAGATTATTCCTCCTCAAAATACTGTAAGAAGACATTCTTTTGGGAGGCTAGAAGACACCGTAAAAGCAGGACAAGGATTAGCATCTGAGTAGCGACGATATGATTGATGGTGGGTGAAAAAGTCAGCTCACACTTTGTGCTATTTGCCTAGACCTTTGTGTTTTGCGTGAGTGAAAATGTGCAAACGTTTTCACGCAGGATTGTAGTTTTATTCCTTACGTAATTACTCACTAAGCGCACACACAGTGTCTCAGAGTCAGAGCGCATTAGAGCTTCAATGACCTTGAACCATGTGTTCAAACCCTCTAACACTGGACATCCACTGGAAACCAAACTAAAATGGAAATGTCCGGAAACGTCAGACTGATCTGAGGACTCTCTAAATTTAGACTATATGCCTGATGAGCGCGACGAGCTGAAATATGTTGTGTTTATGTGAAGCAGTGATTGGATTTGCAGTGTGAGGAGGGCAGCGAGAGTGCGGTGAGAAACATTAGGACGTATTTACATTCATGATCAGCCCCGGGCTTCTCTCAGCACGGTTGGAAAAATATTCTCATGGACCTTTGACTCGTGAGCGGAACAGGTTTAAGGAACTGGTGTTTAGACAGCGGTCTGTTTCTTCCTTTCTGTGTGTGTGTGTGCATGTGTGTGTGAGTATATAAGCTTATATGGGAGAAAGCGAGAAAGATAGTGAATGAGAGAGAGAGAGAGATGTTAGAGAAATAATTGCAGTCATTATGGCAGCTGTGCCAACATTAGCAGTGCTAACACACTTTTCTCACGGATGGTTTCCATTTAATTGCCGACAGAGAAAATCTGTGAATGATGCGACGCTGATGTTAAGAGATCAGATTTGGCGCAAATTCAAGCACTAGGCAAAAAAATGTTCTTGTTTTAGATAAGAAATATTGGCACCATTTACTAAAGGAGCAAAAGTAAATACCGCACTGTAATTATTTTCTGCAAAACACTGATTTCAGAATTATTGGCACCCCCACAGTTAATATTTGTGGACGTGTCATAAATAGGGGAAGAGAAAAATAGGGAAAAGCTGGGGTGGAGTTGTAGAGCACAAAAAGAAAATGTGATAAGGAGAGCCTCCTCAGGGCGGTGCGGAGGTCAAGGCCCTCTCTTCATGGCTGTTGGTGTGGAGGGAACTGTAAGTCACTCAGCATTGTACAGGGTGGAGTTCCTCTCTGCTGCTTCCATCACACCCACTGAGGGCTCTGAGCCAGAAGCAGAGCTAAAGAGCGTACAGCCGAACCTTCACAGTCAGAGTAGCTCACCAGATCTCAATGTGTACACTTAAAAATGTGTGTTTGGCAGAAAAAAAGAGCGAGGGCGTGTCCAAAATCATGAACACCACATTAAGGACATTTGGCATCAAACAGGATGTACTTTTTAAATTCTCTTTTTCTTAATACATTATTGTGTCTACAGAAAACACATAGATTGGTATGGAGGATGCGCTACATACATAATCTACGCCTAAATGACATAGACGACTGGAAAAAGATAATCGTGAAGATTTCAGGAAGAAAAGATACAACGGTTTATAGCTGCTATAAGAGAAAACAGGAACGAATTTGTTTTGTCGATGCTATAAATATAAGATAAAAAGTATGATGTGTTAGTGCGGTTGCTGTAGGCTCTGTCAAGTTTTATCACAATTTGTCATTTGAGAAGATTACATTTCTGAGGGTAAAATGGGCTCATTTTAACCGTATAGGAAACTTGACAGCATTATTAGTGAAACGTTTTAACGTTCAGGAACTGCAGGTTTTCTGACTGATGTGTTTGTTAAACCCTAACGCCTTTGCCGGGAAATACACAATGCTCCTATAAGCTTATCCAAAATAAGGAGCCTTAGGAGACGGCTTTGTTAAGGCTGCATTCCAAATGGAAAATAAATATGCTGCCTACTTAAGCAGCCTCCTTCAAAATTAAACTATGTCATGTTCTAAAGGGATACCAATATTTACTGGCATATAACTAATTTCCAGTGTGTGTGTGTGTGTGTGTGTGTGTCTGTGTCCCAGTTTTTCCTCCTTCACGCCCTCCTTAAGCCGCACAGCTGCCTGGGACTGAGTCAGCGTGTACGATTGTTACCTGGAAGGCACTAAAACTTGACATGCTTTTGGCTGTTCTCATACACTATTTATCAAACACTTTGGCTGGAAGACACGTTAGGGCCAATTATAATACATTTCAATAGAAAAGCTTGCTACAGATGGGGCGTGTAACAGTGTGTCATAACCTCCCAGAGAATAAAAGATCCATAAGTTTAAAAAAAACTCCTTAACAATAAACATGTGACAATGTTTATTATTTCTACTGTTTTCCCAAGAGTCGTCATAAGTCAAAGCTGCTTCTAAAAGGGTACTGAAAGACGGTGTTTGGAGCTGAAGGGTCGTTGCCATTTGTTATTCCATGAGGGATGTGAAGTCAGAGAGTTGGGTAACGGTTTGACAGAGAACATTTTGCAGCAGTGGCTCTTGCCACTGACAACAATCATCATTTTATTCAACGTGTATATCACCAGGGTGGAATGATGGTCCAGTGGTTAACATTTGGTTGGTTAAAACCCGCCAGGTTACTGGGGCTTTTCCGCATGTTCTCCCCATGCCTGTGTGGGTTTCCTCCGGGAGCTCCTGTTTCTTTCCACAGCCAAAAGGCATGCAGATTAGGTCAACTAGCTACTCTAAATTGCCCATAGGTGTGAATGTGAGTGTGAATGGGTGTTCGTGTCTATGTTAGCCTTACAATGGACTGGAGACCTCTCCAGGTGTACACCGCCTCTCGCCCAGAGTCAGCTGGGATTGGCTCCAGATTCCCCATGACCCTTAATGAATGAGCAATACAGATAATGGACGGATGGATATCATTTACACTACCGGTCAAAAGTTTGGGGTCACCTTCTAATTCAATTATTTCTTTATTTGTATGACTTTAAAAGAGACTGGATAATGATGGACTGTTGTTTCTCTT
>JAQMYM010000017.1:3339172-3352343 GCA_030014255.1 Parauchenoglanis ngamensis
TATGCCATACGTGTTGCTTCATAGTTTTGATGTATTCAGTAATGTTTTACAATGTAGAAAGCAAAAAAAAAATAAAGGAAAACCTATGAAAAAGAGTAGGGGTGTCCAAACTTTTGACCGGTAGTGTACATATTAAGTATGTAACTATTGTCACTATTCTGCATATTCCAAAGCAATAAAAACATTCTCGATAACGCTTCCCTTTTCATTCACCCTACACTACCTGCTCCTGCACATGCCATTTGAAGTTCAGCTGAGTTATGAAGAAAAACAGGTATGGCTAAATAGCGCTATTACACATGGAGGCTAATTTCAGGGCCAGAAAAATCCTGAAAAAGAATCAAGAATCTTTCAACAGGAGTACAGAATCAATGAACGATAACGGTAATTCTGTGAAAAAAAAATTAAGACACCTCTTCAATATGTAAAGCAAGTGTGTGATGTTTTTTTTACTTTGCCATTGGATTGGTTGTTCAGTGTTGTGAAGAATGAGTGAGTAATGGGTGACTGTTTATACCCGAGTGTTGTTTATGGCTGCCAATTTATGTTCTCTCTCTCTCGGTATTGGACTTGCCCTGAAATGAACTGAGCTGAACTTCAGCCTTGTGTGATTAAGAGTGGTAAACGGATTGCGCTCAACAGAGCCTAGTAAAAAAAAAAATCCTGCCTCCCGCGTCTTCATTTCCAGCCCATGAGTTAGGGTTATCGCACTCAATGGATAAGCTTTTAACCAAAGGGTTATAAATTCAGGGACCAAAAAATCTACAACCTTAGATTCTGGATTGATGTTCAGTATATAATTTAAAATAAAAAGCACAGGTCCAGTTTTCTGGTGCCAAATATTTGGTTCTTTTGGGGCCACAGTGGCAATACTAATCTCTGGCTTTGAGGCAAATACCCCCATCTTTGCACCACTCCCACTGCCACTATGTCTCCCACACCTCTGGCTTCTATCCATGGGAGGTGCTCGTGTAATGGAGAAAGGATGAAGATCATGTATATGAAGGGGGAAACACACACACACACACACACACACACACACACACACACACACACACACACTAGTAGCAGAAAGCAGTGTTAATGAGAGAGGAGAGAGTGGCTCTGAGTGCACACACACACACACACACACACACACACACAAGGCAGACAACAGGGTGGGTGAGAGGATGAGAGAGTCATGAATCTGAGGAGACCACAGGGCAACCCCCTTCTCTGATAAAGCAAAGCGGAAACCAATAACATTAAAACAATAGTGTTATCGGCCACCGCTCTTCCTGTCTGCCATTAACCCCTTACTGCCCCATGCCTGAGGCTCGCCAACATCTGGAAATTACACATCGTGCCATTGTTTCCTAAAACATCATTCATCGACTAAACAGAACATTAATTCATAACAGAAGGTATTGCAGCAATCAGTGAAATCAAGAGTCATTTGGAATTTGTAAAACTTCACGGAAAACAAAAGAAAAATCCCACTGTCTGTTTGGAACGCCACTTTATCAGACTTCAGACGAGGCCAGGATGCGTGTTAAAGTACTCAATTTGAAATGTATCAAATGTATGATTTACTACGATGATCTTTTTGTTAACAATTTGATTCGGCACATTATTTTAATTTTACCACAAGATCCAAAAGATCAGTTCCTCATTTACACACGTGAATTAATAACGGACACGTTTCCACTGGAAGTGACTAATTTATTAAATTAATTTGTTAACCTTACAAAGATCATTTACTGATTATGAACAAAAATATCCCAGTATAAATATCCATATAGGTGATTCAGATACTCTTAACTCTTCTCTACGCCTCTGCCTCCATGAACTCGGCATCAAAGAGCTGTCACAGATAAATCTGAGAAAGACAGAGTGTGTTTTCTTTTCTTTTTTTTTTTTACTACCGGGACCGTCTCTAATCTCTACGGCACGTGTGCCATGCCTTTGGAATGTTGAGTAGGAGAGCAGTCCTGCACGGGAAGTGAGTCAGTGATGAAGTCGCAGAGCTGCAATGGCGTCTGCGGGAGGCAGGAAGAAGTGGTGCTCAGTTTTTGGTGCCCTGCAAAGCATCCATGAGGATCTTATTGTATTCAGACAGCTGCTTGGTGACATTTTTCTTCACGGGCCGGTAATCGCTCTCCATGCCTTTAGAAGCGATGACTGGTGGTCGGGGAGTTAAAGAAAGATTGTGCACTGCTAAATGAAACCACCTGTTTAAAATCTGACCCTTTAACCTCTGTGGTTGAAACATTAAAAAAATCCCACCATATCCAAGTAAAGTTCAAACAGAATACATATTCTGAAAAGAATGAAAACTGCAGAGGGAATGAAAATACTTGAAAATTGAAAATGCTAAATACTTGAAAAAAATAAAGTGTGATATAATAAATATTTACATTTGTAGGCCAAAACTAAAATACGACCAGATCAGGTGAAGGATTGTTTATAGGCCTGACAAGTAAGCGCCGATTTGTGTTTGATAGCTCATGTGGTTATAGAATTGCTTTTGCAGATAGTTGTGGAAAACATATTAAGGCTAATACTGAATATTGCATGTTCGGGGTGTGTTCAGCTTCGACCCCTGGGATCAATATAAGAATGAACGATGCCAGAACACTGATGGTAACAATGCCACATCATAACTCCACGGTCCCAGGTTTAATCCTGAACTTTACTGTCTGTATGGAGTTTCCCATGTTCTCCCTGTGGGCTTCCTCTGGGTCTTCTGGTTTCCTCCAACCATGACCAAAAGTCTGCAAACACGTGACCATCACATCCATATAGGGTGAGCAAATCCACACAGCCACACTCCAAAATCTAGTTGCCAGAAAAGTGGAGGATATTATTAACAGCAAACAGACTAAACCTGGAAAGGGATTTTCAAACATCACGTATGGTCGTGACGTTCATGTGTCCACAAACTTTTGGCTAAAACAATGTACGCTGGTAGGTGCACAGGCTATGCTAACTTGCACCTAGGTGTGAATGTGTGTGTGAAAGTGTGTATGCAATGGTCTGGTGTCTTAGTCAGGGTTTATTCCTGCCTCGTGCCTGATTCACCTCAACCTTGACCAGGACAAAGCTCTTGAAGATAAATGAATGATGGAAAACTTGTGCTTAGCATGGATGCTGAATGAGCAGTGTGAAAGGATACATTCTTTCATAACAAAGTTGTTCTGTTCAAGATGTTGCCACTTCCTTTCCAGATTCGTCAGCTGCAGGACAAACGATAGAAATGCAAAGAAACAGACTGGCGTTAAAAGCAAGCAAAAATCATTTCTATTATTTCAGAGTGTTTTTTTAAATGTCGTCCATCACAATTTTTATGTCAAACAGAAAACAGCATGGAAGTTGCTTACACCCTCATCAAGAAACCCAGATTACATGAATATACAACTTTCCCATGGTAAACCAGTGTTACATGGATATTTGTACATGTTCGATTCATAAATGATCGCTTTCCCGTCATGTGTTTAATACTAACTCCGATTTTCCAACGAGCTTTCAGGAGCAGAAGCACTGCAGTGATGCTCCCTAAAAGGATTTTTATCGTAAGAAAAACGTTTCATAGCGATTAAGGTGACTTTAAGTGGGCATGTGAAATGTGCCAGCTAATCCAAGAAACAATGGGTATGTTTGGAGTATCTCAGGACATGATCGTCGCCCGCTCTCTCAGCAGAACAACAGTGTAAATTTGCTGGCTGGACAGAACCATTTCCTCCATAGATAGGCACAGAGGTGTGTTGCCAAGACTGCTGTGAAGACTGTGAGCCTGGACCTTTAGCCTATATAAGAGCACAGGCATCAGGAAACGATACCCCACCCAGAAATAATGCAGTGCTGGGACACAATAAAGTCACTTGTTGGGTGTTGACACAAAAAAGTACAGTGAAGGAATTAGTTTGCCAACATGGTACAGTTGCGGGGAAATACCTATAAAATCATTTAAATATTACTATTAAAACTGTAATGATGCTGCTTGTCCAAGTGTGTGTGTGTGTGTGTGTGTCTGACCTGTGCATGAGTCTCATTCTCCTGTAACTGTGCTGCAAGAGCCTCGTATTCCTGATTCATCTTATGATTGATCTTCTTAAAGGCATCTCTCCTCTCTGTTAGAGACACTCGTTCTTCCTGCAACATCTAAAAACACGTACAGGGCAAACATACGTCTCTAGAAATTCTTATCTAACAATACTGCAGCTGCATGGTAAATCACATAAACATTTACAGTACATTAACATGTCAGTTCTAATACGCTATGTTAACAGCTCATTCACTACAGATTTGGGAATTTAGAAACTTGGGAAAAGTCTAGGAATGTTTATAGTAACAGCTTTAAGATTTTGTTTTTTAAACTTCCATCTCCGCGTATTTGAAGTACACAATCACCGGCGATGTTAACTTATCCCTTCTGATTTGGCGACCGAGCTCTTAATCTAATTTTGCTGGATCTGTAGCTGTGTCCTTGAAATGTTCTGTTATTTTAGAAACCTGAAAGTACTTTCAGAACACAAACACGTCGGGAATTAAATCTGACCATGAAACCACAGATTGCCCAAATCAGACAGTTGTACATGTGACTTGTCAAAACGTGTCTATATCAAAACAAGCACTCATTTACTGTTTGCTTTTTTTTTTTTTTTTTCAAAATTGAACCAGGTTATCTGACTCTGATAACAACCTTGTTCCGTCTGTGAAACATGGAGGTGGTAGCATCAAGGTTTGGGCCTGTTTTGCTGCACCTGGGCCAGGACAGCTGATGAAACAATGAGTTCTGAATTATATCAGCGAACTCTAAAGGAAAACGTCAGGACATCTGTCTGTGAACTGAATCTCAAGAGAAAGTGGGTCGTGCAGCAAGACAACGACCCTAAGCGCACGAGTCGTTCTAACAAAGAACGGTTAAAGAAGAATATAATTAATGTTCTGGAATGGCCAAGTCCAAGTCCTGACCTTAATCTAAAAGAAATGTTGTGTAAGCAGTTCATGTGAGGAAACCCACCGACATCCCAGAGTTGAAGCTGCTTTGTAAGGAGGAATGGGCTAAAATTCCTCCAAGCCAACAGTTACCGGAAACGTTAGCAGGTATTCCTGCACATGAGGGTCTGTGAGCAAAGCTTTACATACTTTTGCCACTCATGGATATGTAATACTGGATTGTTTCCCTGAACAAATAAATGACCAAGTATAATATTTTTGTCCTATTGTTTAATTGCGTTCTCTTTGTCTACTTTTAGGACTTTGATGTTTATGCAGAAATATTGAAAATTCTGAAGGGTTCACAAACTTTCAAGCACCACTGTGTGCATGACTGTTGAGCTACAATGCACTTTCCACAGCGGAAGACGCATGAGCTCCTAATGGGAGACGTTTCAGAAAAAAAGGTGCATCCTGTTTTAGGCAAAATGCCTTTGGCGGGTTAAGTGCACCGGGTCCTCCAGAAAAGCCCGAGCAGCTGATATCCATGTTTATGCTACAGTGGGCTTGCGTTACTATCAGAGGAAATGTGTGTGTCACCGAACACTGCCTGCTAACGAGAGGAAAAGCCATAATGAAATGCATATTCTTCCTGAAAGGCCACGGTTTATGGGGAGGGAGATGCTTATCTCAGGTCATTACAGATAAACTATTCTTGACATGTTACGCTTTTAAGTGAGCCGATCAACATGTAAAAAAATACAGCTGTCCTTCGTAAGAACAGATCAGTCACCTTCATCTTGTGCTCTCCGGAGGCTTTCAGGGCGTCCAGATCCCTGTACGTCTTCAGTCCTTCAGTCATCTCCTGGATCTTTTCTTTCAGAGAGTTCATCTCTGCCTGCACTTTCCCTTCCAGTCGCTCGACATTCAGCAGGTCCTGCTGCAGACGCTCGCACTCTGCACACACACACACACACACACACACACACACACAAAACACTGAGGGCTATTGCTAAACCTGCACTGTTCTTTTAAATTCATCTATTAAAATAATGCATGTCCTTTACCGTTTTATTCCTCTTACACTACAGAAATGTGTCCACATTTATTAATGTTTTTTTTTTTTTTTTTAAATAATCCCATTTACATTTAATGTTGTGTTTAACATCACGTTTTAATCCTTACTTAAAATTCACATTCGTTTCTTTAAAAGCAATTCCATTGTTAGTCCTAGTGAGAAGAACGTCATCCATCTCTGTATGCAAAGTTTTCATTTTATCTCTTTCTACTGTTTTTTTTCGTTTCCGCCGTCATTCTGCTGCCACTCTGTCGTGATGCATCTTTTATTTAAAAACAAAAAGAAAAAAAAAGGATGATATTCCATTGCAGCAGAAACACAGATGTCACCTTTCCCCTTAGCCTCTATTTGAACTTTAAATCTCTTTAAAACTTCACAAGTTTCTTCCTTCCAAAGAGTAGTTGTACTTCATATAGGGCAAAAGAACCCGAGGTATATGAGAAAGTTTGTATTACACTGCAAGGACAGTTATACAGAGTTAAACAAAGCAATGATTCAATGCTTTTAGAAGCAGCTAATGTGTAAAAGCACTGCTATACGACGTGGAAGCTAAGCGAAATCACTATCTGTAGGATTTTTCCCACTGGAAATGCTCTCCAGTGGCTGGTTCTTCAGTTTGCACAGCGCTGGTGGGTTTGGGGAGACAGGAAGGGGAAAAGGGCCAGTTCCTCCTGATAGGCAACAGGCCCGGCTCTGTGTTTGGAGAGAGTGGTGCATGTGTGTATGTGTGTACTATATAGTGTGTAATCAAAATGCCCTGTCAGCATTTCTGAGCATTCTCTGCTGCTGCTTCCTCCCCTTTGGGTTTTTCTTTTACCTACCACCCGAGCCAATCATCTTTTGCTCGCTCTCTCTCACACACACACACACACACACACACACACACACACACACCAAGGCAAAGGCCACTTTACACAGACCCTTTTGTGATTAATATCTTAGACAGGGTTACAGAAAATATTTACACAGCAGCAATGCGGCATTCCAGTTGTTTAATAAAGCTACTCGTGTGTTTGTTCTTCACATTTACCTCGACAAACCCGACAGCTGGATTTCTTTCCCGCTATACAGAATCGGTTAGCTTCCCAAGGCCTCATATATATATATATATATAGGAAATGGCTAAATATCAATTTTCCATTAAGATTTTTTATTTATTTGGCAGATGTGCTTATTAATCAGTCAAGACTAACCTAAGTTTTGCAGAGGATTGAATTTCTTCTACTTTTCACCTCAAACAGCACCTCGTTCTTAGTTAATGTCTCACAGTCTCGGCAGCAACGTTTCGGAAGCAGTACGACTTACTGAAATCTGTAAAAATAAACAAAAATGACGACATGACACATTTAAAGGAAAGTCCTGAGTGGCGCAACAGAAAAGTGTTCGCACTGTTACCGGAAATTGCACGTTTGAATTCTGAGGGCGCAAAACCGGCCGTGCTCTCTGGGTGGGAGGGACGACGTATTCTCTCCCCTGTCAATCACAGTGACACCAGCCAATCATGTGAGCTCATGCATGAGGAAGAGGGTAGAGAGCAATTTCCTCCGAGTGTGTTACGCTGCTCTTTGACACGGCATGAGCAACAGCTGGAAAAGATGCAGCCGGCTGTCTTTACACGTCTCACATCTCAGAGGAAACGTGTATTTGTCTTCACCCTCCCTGGTTGTGAAGGAAAGTAAAAAATGTAAAGAATGGAAAAAAAATGAAAACAATGTTTAACGTTAAATAGGATATAGAAGTGCTTATTTTCCCACATCAAAATCGACCACTTCGAAGTGCCGTATTTATAACCATAAACGAATGAAAAGGTACGTATATCCTGTAACTACGTATTTAATCATGTTTGTTGTTTATGCAAAACTTTGTAAACAATTTGTAAAGAAATTCTTGTAACTGGACACAAACTTTTTATAGTGTGTCTGAACACTGCAACGTTTTTGTTTTCTCAAAAATTAGGGTACAATGTTTAACAATGTCTTCGAAGCATGTATATGAAGTAAATCTGAAACACCAAACATGACTTGGTTGATTTATTCGTTTTCCCACCAGACCACTGTTTAAAGAAATGCCCCCCCGAAATATGAACTTTGCTAATGAACGCCATTATGTGCATTAACATTACGCAAATCAGTCCCTGCTGCTTTTCTTCTGGTCTCCAGCAGCCTCTTCCTTTAAAGCCAGGCTGTACGGCATTCCCCTGCACTGCTTTTCAGCAGGCTATGAAAGTGCACTGCTAGAAGATAAACAAACAGGGTGCAGAGGAACAATGCTTGGTGGTCCCGAGAATAGAGTGCGGTGGAGGAAATGGGGCGGCACTGCGGAGATAAGACGATACTGAGGAGTGGGAGGGATACCGCAGCTCCAAGGTGTCTTACACAAAGGAAGGAAAGCCTCTTGGCTGAGCTTCAGCCACTATTTAGACACATGGAGCAGGGAGTGAAGGAGAAGGATGTGGAACTGGGGAGTGCACATGGGCAGTGTAACTGACCGTTTGGTCACCTTGATTCGTTTGAGTTAGCTTTCTCTTGGGACTAGTGCTTGTGTGGCCGCTCCTCATTTATTATCACAGGTCATGTGCAGTAACAGCAGAGATCCGTCGTGTTGTAAAAGCACAGTAATAAGATGGAACGCCTTGCCTGCAGTTAGTCACTCCACTAAATATCAGTTACTGCTTTCAATCCATGAAAACTTTCATCTAAAATTTAAAGCCTGCTGTCAACGTATTTATTATCTCCTTCATTTATTATGAATTACACCACAGTTCTACTGAATTCTCAGTTCTGATTGGCCAGCAGCTCTGACAGTTGTCTGGCTGCAAGGTTGATATTTATGCACTTGCTCTAATACGTTATCATTTCCTTAACAACGTGTATGACAGGGATTTGTATGGTTTACGCGCTGTATAAACAGATTAAGAAACATGTAAGAGTTGATATGATAAACGTTTGTGCAATTTAGAATTCTTGGACGGGACCGTCAGTGTCAGCGTTTTGTAATAGCTGAAACATTTTCCTGCACAAGAAAGACTTTGCGGCTGCGGTAGCACGACACGCTGCACTTTTTATTTTCAAGAGAAAGAAAAAAAGAGGCCGAGAAAGTATAACTGTGTGTAGCTGCTATGCTAAAGCGTATATGTGGATAATGTGTGTGTGACTGACCAGAAGACAGTCCTTTGGCAGTACTCTGAGATTTCTGCATCTCCGTCTCTTTAAAGCTGAGGTCCTCCTGCATGGACTTGAGCTCATGGGGACTGACGGCCGAAAGCAGATTCAAACGATTCATCATCTGAAAGAAAAACAGAACACTTTTATCACCCTAACTAGCTGACCAACATTTCACCAGAAGCTAAACAACTGGTCTATAAATCACTGAACAAAAACACTGAGAGCTTGCAGGCTTCACGAGCAACAGTTAGTGATGCAAGAAGTCAGAGTGCATGCTGCGTGTGCCGGTTTCTACCCTGCTCGTCTGCTCCAGCAGAGCCACGATGTCGGCCTGAGTCTCCTGAATGTGCTCCATCTCCTGAGCTCGATTTGTGTCAAAGATCTCCAGGTAAGCTGGGAAAACATGCATGATTAAAAAATATATAAAAAATGACCTCAGCAACATGTTAAATCGCAAGCAGAAGCAGGAAGATTACACTCACTGTCGATTTCCTCTTCTTTTTTCTGCAGCTCTTTGTACTTTTGGGTTCGTTCACCTGTTAACATAAAGCATAAGCTCATTTGTGGAAAAAAAAAAAAAATAGTAGTCTGACATCGTAATATCTCGAACCGATTTTTATTGAAACTCTTCCTTTAATATGGAGATGTCTAACTTTCGGGAATTTTAATAGACATTGGTATGTAGGACAGGAAATATCTCACAAACAAGGATCCAGGATCATCAGCTTGTCGAAGAGTCCTTAAAATTGTACGAACTCTTATAATTACATTATCAGTTCTGTAATGAAGCTTGCAGCTCATACACAACGATTCTTTTATAAAGAAAATTTTCCATTCATTTTTCACCAGGAGTACTGCAACTAACTCGTACAGGGACGTATGGAAATAATCTTACCGTCTTGACATGAACACAGGGAGAAAGACAGAAGGAAAAAAAAGACATACACACACAATGAGAAAAAGAAAGGCGAGGAAACAATAAGAAAAACAGCGAGACAGAAACCAACAATACAAAGCAACATGCTGCGTGTGTAAGTATGCTTTGGATATGTTTGATCATTCTGTACAATGAGCCTTGCGGTGTCCACTTCCTCTCTACAATGGACAGAATGGGTTTGGCTGTATACACACACACACACACACACACACACACACACACACATACAACTCTACCTCTTCAGTTTCACTGTATCTTCGCTAGGCTTCTCCCTAGACACTATCCAGGAGGGATGCTAAATGTTTTTGGAGCACATCCAGCAGCACTTAAGGATTTACGGGCCGTTCAGGGCAAACAGCCCCTAGAGAAAACAAAGCCTGATTGCCTAGTGCTTACACACTGAAACAACTATAGGATCTGTCCCAGGGGCTTTCCCAGAAATTCGGACAAAATCGTGGACGCACACATCACGGACCCTGATGGAGCCAGGGGTGCCTTTACTTCCGGAAAGTTCATTTTCTCTGTCTCTGTGTGCTACCGATTTGGGACAGGCATGAGTCTCCAGGCTCAGATACCTTTTGTACATTTACTCTACATCTGATTGGCTATTCACATTTCTCTATATGACGGCAAAACAGAAAGTTTGAAAACCGTGCTTTTCAGAACAAGATCAAATAAACATTCTGGCATCACAAGTTATTTTAGGTGTCGTTTCGAGTGAATAAGATCTCAGGGGCTTCATTACGGGTCCTCGGTGACCCTGTCATGTGAACGTAGACAGTTTCATCCACAGTTAGTGATGAATTGATTCAAAGCAAGTCTGGCTCTCTAGTGAGCGCAGTAATCGACCATGACGGCATGCTAATTTCCTTTAATCATTGTCGTTAAATGCTTTACTCCTCTTGTACTACAGCAATTTTCCATCTATAAAAAAATAGTATTTATTAAAAAGTGATACTTTTGATCTATTTATAGTTACATTTAGTGTTTTGTTGAATGCCTCGTGAAAACAAGTTCCTGTTATCAGTTACATTTTGGCAGCTACAAACCGTTGTTCTCTTACCAGACTCTCAAGCATTTTCTATCAGAAAACATCAACAAATCAACGATTCCACGTATTTAAATTGGCTTATTATAAACTTATATAAGTGAAGTGTCCTTGCATATTAGAAAATTAATAAACAACTTTTTTGCTTGTTACTAATCAAAATGACATAGTGTGTTTATTGAGAATTACCCGTAAAAAGACTATGTAGGCAGACTGTGTAGAATCACTGTACAATTTCCACAAATGATCAGATCCTTACTACCAATGTCGTACAGCTGATGAGGCACTTCTAACACAAGAGGGCACTGTTCCCCACACACACACACACACACACACACACACAGAGTCCTCGGGGCTCTGCTTCTAAAATATCTCACACAGCAATCAGGTAAGAAGTTTGATGCAGTTGTAAAATACCTTGATGATCCTCCATGTCCATGTCAAGTTGTCGCAATTCTTCCGTGATGCGGTTCATTTTTTCCCGTGTTTCAGTCAGTCTGAGGGAACAAGAGACACGTTTTCACGTCAAATAATTTCATGTTATTTAACTCGTGATCACATCAAAAAACAAGGTTACTTACTGCCTCTCCATGCTGGCAATTTCTTGATTATCTTCTTTCACCTGAAGTTGAAAGAGGACATAAAATCAGTGTGTACAAGTCCGGCTTGAATCTGTTACACCGGCGTTAGAGAGAGTGAGAGGGGTACAAAGGGTATGCGCTGACCTGCTTCAGTAGACGTTCTCTTTCTTCCTGTGGCGAGATCATGCTCTTGTCTTCAGTCTGCAGGGCGTCACGGCGCAGCTCCAGTTCATGCAGCCGCTCATACAGCACCACGGCCTCCTGCTTCACCTGAGAGTGCTCCAACTCCTACAATACTCACAGACAGCAACAGAAAGAAAGAAAGAAAGAAAGAAAGAGAAAAAGGAACTGTGACATCAGGAACGGGGGTTCTACTAGCACCTTCTGGAAAAGAAGTTAATCTGGGATTCTTTTGGGTTTTAGGTCTACAAATAAGCTTTGTGTGTGTTTTATTCATAGGAAGATTTGTGTGCGTGTGTGTGTGTGTGTGTGTGGCAGGTGTGAGGAGTCCACTCACAGCCTCTAAAGTTTCCTTCCTGGTCATCAGCGTGTCTAGCTCGTCCTGACGAGCTGCCAGTTCCTGAAAACACAGACATTCATGTAGACGGCGGGACAGAGATTTACAATAATAATCATCTTCATCATCATTTACAATAATAAAGCTTGTACTTGCACACACAGTTCCTGTACAACACTTGAAGCTATTGTTCACCCACATCTGGCTGCTTGCGACTTATTCTGTTGGTACTGAGATTTCACTGATGTAAATCTTGTTATTAATTAATTATTATTTCTTTTTTTTTTGTACACCAACCTGTAGCAGCTCCTCGTTCACAGCTTTCATCTCAGCATACTTGGCTTGTTTCTCTGGGGACATCTTTTTCACTATGTCATCTGCTGCCTGCTTCTCCCTTTCAATCTCTTCCTCTATAGCATGGATCAAGTCCTCCTTCCTGAGACAGGGGGTTAATGTGACTATTTACGTTAGACGCATAAATGTAATGGGTCTATTCATACACTGCACTCTGCACAGTGCACTGCCAGCTAGGATTAGGAGTAAATGAGCAACAGCTAAATCCTCAACATTAAATTAATGAAAACAGATTTAACTCTTAGTTATGTAGTTTCTATATAGTATGTGTAGTATGTGTCAGTCTGGATGTGGACACCTGACCACTACAATCATAGGCGCTTGATAAAAATCCTGTTCCTGTGCATGGGTATTAATATGGAGTTGGAGATGTCTATAACATACCTTGAGTCCATAAATGTAATATAAATTTGACCAAAACAGAAAACAAATCAGCCTCCATAAAGATTTGCTAGCTACAGTTGAATTACAGCTGAAAAGCCCCAGGAATTATGGAACATTTTTCTAAACTTCTTCCCAATGTTTGCAGCATTGATGAAACTTGATATAATCAAACATTCACCAGTGCTATTCAG
>JAQMYM010000017.1:3356292-3379601 GCA_030014255.1 Parauchenoglanis ngamensis
GGTGACCCGGGGATCGAACCCAGGACCTTCTTGCTGTGAGGCGACAGTGCTAACCACCGCACCACCGTGCCGCCCCCTGATATGTTTTAATATGGAAATTGCCTTAAAAATGGATTATTTTTCTTAAATAAGAAAATGTTCCCATTTCCTGCCATTTTAGAGATGTAATGTAGCCCTTTGCTTCTATGGCAGCTATTCCTTATGAAGTCACATTTGCAGGCAATACGATACAGATTAGTGTCTTTCATAGCATGATATTGTAGGATGATATTTACGTTAATAATCTCATTCGAGTGGTGAATTTAAATAATGAACTGTGACACAGGGATCTGTGACTCTTCAGGTTCTCCAAACGAAGGTTTTTCTTTCTGTGGTCAAACAAAAAAGGCTGCTGTTCTAACCATTCAAGCAAACAGTAGAAAAAACAAAGATGAACAATGATGCTCTGTGTAAACACACTGATAAGATATGGCAAGCATGAACTAGCCAATAAAAACAATGCAGTTTTAACATGAAAGAAAGACTTCAGCTACAGTATAACGTTCATACAAGACTATCTGTCTAGAGTGAAACTTATTTATATATGACGGCAGTGTGTGTCTTGCTTTAGACGCCGAAGCTGAAAAAAATGGCAAGTCGGTGGAGACCAACAGCTGGAAGTTCCTCACTGGAGTGATCATAATCATACTCTGCACATCCATGGTCATCATATGCGCGGTCAAATCGCCCATCTGGTACAAGATGGTCTTTGACTACCGACACCAGAGGCTGCATGAAGCCGAGGAGCCCGGTATCTTCAACACGGGCCGCTACTCCGACTTCAGCCTGGACACGGAGCAGACGGAGACCAGTGCTCACGAGCTGGATCAGGACCTTACGGAACCGGCTGAGGATGAGGACGGATTTATAGAGGACGGCTACATTCAGCCTGACGACTACAAGGAGCACGCTGACATTGATGAACTATAAACTCAGTGAAAGCATGCTTAAACAGGTCCATTTGAGGAATGCTAAGCAAAAGGTGTGTGACAAGTCCAAACATATAAGCAGCAGCAACTGTAAAAATGCTTATAGAAACCAAATGTGGTAAAAGATACGACATCACAAACCGGACAACTCCTTGTTGTCATCTGATGACTGTTATTCTTCCCAGTGAAACTCCTACACTTATTCACAGGTGCTGTGTAGTCTCTATTAATCATCCTATAACCTCTGAGTTTCGAATTTTTAGTATAAGTTTGGCAAGTGTATAAAGACGGTGGCTGTTTTTATGTTTAAATGTGTGTCAGAAATGAGACAGAGATGGTGGTGTAAAGCTGAATGAGTTGTTCCTTTGCATCTATTTTTAAAGCACACTAATGTTAGACTGTCATTAACAAGCTATGAACTTTAATCTTTAACCACAGGCTACAGCTGAGATCAGTGATTTACAAACACGTTATACCACGGCGCTCCTGAATTCTCTGAGCTGATTGGTCAGAAGGTGTTCACTAATCTCCTATAAGAGCAACGCTGAGTGTAGGTTCAGTGGCCAAGTTTTATTTCCAAAGTGGCAGCTCATTCACATGAATATGTACGGTGGACACTCCACATAATTAATAAAAAGCACGCCGTTATTTAACAAAGATAAATATATAATTGTTGATATGGTGACACTTTCCGTAATGAGATGTTTTTTAACTTACCTCTTGCGCATTCGGGCTTCTCAATAACATGACAAGCTGTGTTTTTTTGCTTGGTTAGTTTTTTGGATTATTAATGGATATTCCATAACATGTAACTAGTTATGTAACATAACTAGAAACGGATTAAAAGTGTGTCCTGTAAGTATGTAAGTCAGTCAGCTTCGGTGTGGTGACAGTAACTCCAACCATTGACTATTTTTCCTATAACAACACATGCCTTCGTGTTTTATTCCCTACACACCGCTAAGCCATTCAAAATATATTATGTGTATGAAATTGATCAAATAAATGTTTTCTTATGTTAATAAAATTAAAATATACACTTAAGGCACTTACTCTCTTCTCTCTGTGAATATGGCGTCTATGCTTTGGGCTTCTCGGTCATTCTGGGCTTTCAGCTAAACATGTGAAGAGAAATGTGATGTAGCTATAAAAACACTGCAATGCTACGCAAGCACTGAAAGAAAAATAATGCAGCGATGCTCACCATGCTGATTTCATTCATTACTTCATCCATTTCTGTGTTGGTGTTCAGTTTGTCAACCAGCTGAAAGTTTCACAAACAATACTCATTCACCTTCAATTTAGAATACTAATAATTTCTACTCTGTGGTTGTTGTTTTTTTTACTTAACAGGAAGTTAACTGAGAAAATATTCCTATATACACGATAACACAGAATTCCTGCACTGTTATAATAGAATGATTTTAACGGATCAGCTTTTTACTGAAAATGATTTACTGTTACGTTTAATGCTTGGTTTAGTTCTATAGCAGTAACTGTTCGTGTGTACCATGTTGTGGTCTGCCAGGTGCCCCTGTAGATCCTTTATTTCTCCAGCAAGGCTCTCGGCCCTGTACGGGTGAAAACCTTTCAATGAGAAAATGCATCCTAAAGAACAAATCTGCTCCCAAAATACTGCAATAAAATATATGTGACCTCTTTTCATATGACAGATAAACCGAGTTCTCCTGGTTGAAGACGTCGATCTCTTTCTGTAGCTTGCTGTTCTCTGTTGTAAGCTCATTTATTTTACTCCTGTAATGAAGAGAGGGTAGAAAAGTAATAGAGTAATAAAACATAATAAACTAAAAAAAAAATATATATATATATATTTTTTTTTTAATTCTCTCTCGTGTGTTAAATCATAGGATCATCAAATAGTCAATTAATGTGAGACAAAATAAGAATTCTGTGACTAATACTTGTGAAGAAATATTAGTATTTAAAAAAGTACAATGTAAAACAATGGCTATTTTGCTGTTGCTTTAACACGATAATTAATCAATTATGATTCTGAGTGGTCTGATTGACTGTGATGCATACTTTACATTTTCATTTCATTATTAAGAAAATATCATTTTTAAGGTGTTATCACTGATCGTCCTTCTCTATGTTCCAGCTAGAACGGATGGATAACAAGCGGCTCACCGGAGTAAACCAAGGTAGTAGGACTTATCCAGGATTTGCCTCTGGGGTCCTGCAGGGGAAATGAACCACAGAAGGCTTGTAATACAGGTAGAAACTCAGTAGCACTAAATGCTGCATTTTAGCGAAGCACCTTTTCCGCCGGTCTTCATTCCACTGAGACCCTGCTGAGTGACGGGACGATCGGTCACTTTAATCTGAGCTGATAACACACCCGGGGTGGCAATGGGCCCAGCTCTGGTTCCTGGACGTCCAGTACCTGGCACCATCTGGAACACATAATACACAAGTAACTGGATGTGTTTTTTTTTTAAATAATTTTTGCACTGAAACACCACAATATTTGCGTTCACCATTTGTATATTTAATCTAATGTTTGCCCATTAAACTGAGATCCCCCGGTTGATCCACTCACCCCTGTTCCCACTCTGATCGCTGTCTGTGGAGGTCTGACACCAGTTGGTGGTCTTGCAGTCCCTGGGATTAAAGAACTACGGCTCATAGGCCTGCCTGATTGGGGTCTCTGACTTGCCATTATGATTTAATCTGTTAGGAGTACACAGTAACATAACAATAATAATAATACTACTAATAATAATAATAAACACCTATATGTTCTTTATTTGTCATCTATGATCAAATTCATACAAAATATAAGAAATCAATTAAAATAAAATCAGATAACTCACAGCAACTTTAAGGTTATTAAGATTTCTAAAGTCCATTTTAATTCAAAAATAAAAATTTTAAAAACATAACTACATCGTACCTACCTAGTAAGTGACCACTTCGTTAGCTAGCTAACTAGCTGTTTGGAGCAAACCTGCTAAGCTAATTTAGCGTTAGCACGCTTTGCTATCGTCAAAAGACGAATTTATTTTCTAAACGCAATTACAAATGTAAAATAATAATCTTTTAAAGATAAAATATTATGCACAGATGTTAAAGGGAAGTATTCTGTAGCCGACGGCTCCTGCTGCTTCTGTAGAAGTAGAGGACTCTTCTGTTGTTGCCAAGCAACCTATAAGAGTTATCGCGAGATTATACGTGAAAAGACCACGCCTCCACTTGACGTTGAAGTGTGTAAAAATTCATCCCAGCAATCAATTTGTCGGCGTCTAGTAACGTAGTACGGATTATTTCTGGCTTTATTTTGGAATCAGTTCATATTGAATTCGAACTGTATTTAGAACATGTATTGTTTGGGTGTAGTAATTTTGAGAAAGAGAAATGGAATATTTTATTTGTAATATAATTATTTCCCTGGCGAATTATTTAATACCCTGCATAGATGTAAGGTGCAACTCTATTTTTCTTAAAATAAATAAATAAATAAATAAAGATATTTAATACTGTATGCATTAACAACCTCATGCAACAAGAAAGTCTATTAATATTATGGAGTCTGAACTCCACATTTAGCTTTTTTGTGGTTTTTTATTATACTATATGTGTGCTTTATTTTTTTAATGAAACGTGTGGCTTAATTGTTTTTAGATGAAATATTCTAAAATTTATAATGTACTACATATACTACTACTACTACTACTAATAATAATAATAATAATATAAAATGAGAGGTAGTTTGAGTAGACATTAAATTTGTATTTAAATACAGCATTATCTGAGACTTGGGTCGTGCTTTATTTCTGTAAAACGCAGGTTTTGAAATTATTGGCACCCAACAAATAATTTTTGTCTGGTGCTCCCTTGGAGAGAATAACAGCAACAAACCTCTTCCTGTAATGTCTAATAAGATAGGAGAGCACATTTAAATGGATGTTAAACCACTCCTTCATGTAATCATAATCAGTTCTCTTCTGTGGTGCCAATAATAATGAAGTTGACTAGTCAACAGCACGACTAGTCAACTACAGCCCCCCTCTCTTCCCTGTATATTTTACTGTTGTCCCTGCTCTAACACACCCACTTCAACTTAGCAAGAGATGTTCATTACCTGATTATTTGCATCAGGTGTGTTAAAACACTGAAACGCGCAGGCGTGTTAAAACACTGAAATGTGCAGAGCACAAGGTTCTCTGGAATGTTATAGCAATACTATGCCACGTGGAGGCGCTAAAAGACCAGCTAAAACCAATGAGACGTTCTAAAAGGAATAAAATCCGAGTCTGTAGCCTACAAAAGTACAAATGCAGCACCAGACAAGAAGGGAGGATAGCAGAGAGATTGGAGTTTATAGAGAATAATAAGAGGGAATGAAAATTATTATTTGCATAGGTTAGGCTAACAAAAGGGTTTGGTTGGAAGCATGCAAATGCATTGTATTTGCAAACCGCATCACTGAGATGCATCACTCGGAGCTGCTGTCTGTTCATTGCGTCCTTTATTAGAAAGTGCACGTGCATGCGCATTCTAATAAAAGATACCACAATGCCATTTGACTTTACTAAAGGTGTCATCAAACTTTTATGCAAACTTAGTGCACCAGTTTGCCTGAGGGCTTCCGTCTTTCTTGCCATGTCAGAAAGCACGTTTGAGAATTAGTTTCCTGCGCGCACACTCATGTCCTGCAGAGAGTGAATTAAAAATGAATTTCCAGGAGGGAATATAAAGGACGCGCGTTCGTTCGTGCGTGCGCGTTCCTGGTGCACTGCGCATGCGCCCAGTGCTCCGCCTTGTTTTAGAGGCACAGGGACAGGGATCATCGCCTTGCTCGCGCTGAAACTTGGCCACTCCATGTAACATTACCGAATCCGGGTTGGGTTATTTTCCAGTCCTCGGTATGGACTCTCAGAAAGTAAGTAGCATTATTGCATTGTACTATGTAATGAACGCTCTTAATGCAACGTGCGCGTTTAATAACGTGCTTATAACGCCCAGACGCTGCACCGTTACATTGTATCCTATCTTATCCGCTAATTTGATCAACTCTGCTATGGGAGTGTCATTGTACATTCCCTCCTGGTGTGTACCTTCCTTCCTTAAGCCTTTAATTTCTACATCCGGGGCGCTGATTCAAGGTCGCACAACGATGCAGTTTTGAACTGCAGGTTTCATTGCTCTGCTTGTTTGCTTTAGGGATTCGTTGCCAGGAGGTTACAAAAATATAGCAGGGCTATTATAGCATGATGATTATTATATCATGCATGTCCTCCTAGTACACCACAGGTTCCTTAACCAATAGGGAAGACTAAATAGGATTGGCCTAATGCATATACATCACTATTATAAAGTTGCACTGCTGAATCCAGGATAACAAGTGATGACAATAACTCTTTAAGAAGATTACAAACACTAATATCTGATGGACTAGGCCAAGGATTCTGAACCTTTTGGCCAGGACCCCATATTAATATAAATTAATACTGGATTCTTATTTATTCCATACTTGTACATATAAACTGGAAGACGTGTAGAATATGATTTTTAAAAATAATGTGTAAAGCTTGGGCCATAACAATTCAAAACCTTCTTTAAAAAAACAACTTCCTGTCCAGAATGCTTGTTTATGTTTGGATGCACTTCATGTCAGTCATTGTATAGACACTGTAGTGGCCGCGTAAGATCCTGGGGCGGAGCTTCACGAATATGGATGGGAATCTTTCAAATACCACCTAACCTTTAGAGATCTAATCCTGGTGGTGGTGGTGGTGGGGGGGTCGTAATCTTACCTAATGCACCTTTAAAGAGGGAGTCATCGATTTCGGAGAAAGAATCTTCAGAAGATTTGCCCTCATATTCATGAATGTGCATTGCCAAGGGAACAGAACGGCACCCCCATCTCCCTCTCCCCTTCCTCCGTCCTCTGATTGGCTGGAATAGTGTTGTGTGGCTCGGGCCGAGTCACTTTCTTTGTTTCCCCGATTACAGAGCCAGGGCTGTGTACGGGCACCGTATTTTTTTTTCAGCTAGCAGACCATGACGAGATATTTCCTGAATTTGACAAAAAGTATATTGGATTAGAATCGTTGACTGCACCTTTAAGGGCCTAATAATGAGAAATTATTAGCCTGTTACTTTAAAGAAATCACAGTATGATGATTCGCAATATAAAACACATAAAAGATTTTCTAAAAACCACAGGTATCACATAAGTAATTTCAGTACTGTAAATCGGAGAGGGAAAGATAGCACATGGGTTCTTTATATTTGTACATTTAAGGATGCATTTATGGATCATGCTACACGACTACACACAATCACTGTGTGCACTCGCTGTGTCTAATGAGAGGACTGGGATTGTGTGTCACACTGCAGCTTATCAAACTCAGGAGATGCAGTCAGAAGCACACTTGCTTTTACAGCCAGTCTGGATCACTAGTTTGTTTTGATGCACACAAGCGTGCTGAACACTGTGTTCCAAAACTACTGAAAATCCTAGCAAATGTGGTTGACAGAGAGATGTGCAATTTAAAGACGCCTGTTTATAATCATTTAAAGAAGTCTGTTTATGGTTATTTAAAAAAATCTGCTTACTGATGTGATGCTAAAACCTTTGCTAATCCTCCACCTAAAGAGAGCAATGCTTCACCACGCTTTAATCCTTTAGTCTGTCTAGCTTTCTAACTCCTCATCTCGACACCCGTAGTGCACCAACTAGCTTTCCTGTCAGAAAGTGTTTATTGTTTGGGATACTACACACTTTCCCATGCTGTTAGGGATGAGTGTGGCTCAGTGTGTAACTTGATCATGCGTTTAGTCAGCGAGAAGATTGAAGTGTAACATTACAGGTTTGCATTACCTTTTTCTTTTGGCTTCATACTCCTTCTCTTATGTAGGGGAGAGAGGAGCAGGTAGGAGAATTGAATTTCACTGCCATTCTACCTATTAAAGCATCAATATCTTCAGTTTTCAGTAATATGTAGAATTTTAGAGGAACGTGTGCCACAGGTAGGACACAGGTGTGTAAATTTAACGTGATATTTATTATGAACAATCCAAGCAATCCAAGAATAGTAGTTATAGTCCAGCGTGTGGGTCAGATTTCAGACAGGCCACACCAAATAAGGAATATCCATAATAATATGTGGGAAAATGGGTATGGACAAAAATCAGGAAACATGGAAGCTAAGCCAGAAACAGCAGAGTATATACAGACTAACTAATTAATGCCTAAACACAGAACAGGTGCACACCTTAAGGTAACAAAGCAATGACATGACAGGGGCAGAGATAGAACCAAAACCAAAACAAAGACTTAATGGCAAAACAAAGAAACGTTCAAGCAGTGTTTACTGTGCTGAGTATGTTTATGTCCAAATGGACTTATGAATGAGGTAAATACAGTCCCAGCAGAATGTGGAGAGTTGGTTTTCTGGCAGTCTTAGGATGTGAATCAACAGCCATCATGTCTGAGCCACTGAGCTGGCACTAGCTTCAGAGGAAGCCTTAAATTCTCTCAATATAATTATGTCATAGGCTTTTAAGGAATGGTCAGAAGAAAAAATTTGTACAATTTTCCACTTACCTCAGATGTATTTGGTTAGCCAAAATATGTTATTTGGTCTGTGCTTTTTTTCATTTACCCTCGAGCTACAAGGTTAATAAAGCTAGCATAGTAGTTAGTCTTTCTCATCAAAATCGTCCATAAATTTATGCCCAAATCAAGTTACAATCTTAGCATGTTTTTTTGGAAAATGTATGATAATAATAACAATAACAATAATAATACATTTTATAGCACTCTTTCACAATGGACATTTTAATCTGCTTCACGGGACATAAATAATAGATCAGATTTAATTAGCTAAACCAAAAAATGAAAGCAAAAAGGAAAATGATTTGATAAATCCATATTCACAAACTTTCACCCAAAGTGGAATAATATGACTTCCAGCATTAAATTTTGTGATTTAGGTGGTGAAATTTTGCCAAACTGTGCTGAGGGAAAATTCTGGTTAGCCAAGATTTCCGCCTCGGAAATGTTACAGCATTCAGCTAGCTACACTGTAAAGTTTATATAGAATACAATTACTGTCAGTAAACCACAACAAAAAGAAGATATTAGTAGAGGTTTTGGGTGAAATACAGTTTTATGGTTGTTAGCTACATATGTTTAGTGCAAAACTAAAGAAGCAATCACTGGACAGCAAATGTGTCTCAACTAGTTGATGACACAGTATGTGAGGTAAACATAAAGCTGTCTGAATTTGTGTGTGTGTGTGTGTGTGTGTGTAA
Source organism: Parauchenoglanis ngamensis (assembly GCA_030014255.1). Taxonomy (NCBI): domain Eukaryota; kingdom Metazoa; phylum Chordata; class Actinopteri; order Siluriformes; family Auchenoglanididae; genus Parauchenoglanis; species Parauchenoglanis ngamensis. The sequence continues at coordinate 3,365,544 of JAQMYM010000017.1, forward strand.
ACAGTGTATGTGTGTCCTTTGCTTTGGTTACAGCAATGTAACAGTATATCATATGCCAATATATCCTCTGATACACATAGTAAAGCTAAGCCTCTGTCGTATTTTAGGAAACTGCTGTGTCATATTTCCACACTTTTCACTGGAACTATTTTAATTCCTGTCTGGAAGACTGGGATACACAGGAATAATATTAACATTTAGAATTTCTTCATTCAGCCATAATTGTCATAGCCATAACAGGCGGTAAAGGGGTTAAGGCATTTATGAGGTAAAGAAGTGAAGGTAAAAGGGTTGAGTCTTTCCTGAAGATTCAACCCTCCCCAGGTAGCAAACCAACACTGGCCCAACATCTATTTTGGGTGGCTATGCTGGCCATCCTTATTCACTGTTGCGTCAGTACTGGGTCAGTGTTGGCAAAGGCATAGTTTTTAAACAACCCTTCCAACTTAAGTGAACTCCGAAAATGGATTCTGTTTATGCCAACATTGGGTCAAAGATGGCAAAGGGGCACTTTTTTTAATAAGAACCCTGCCAATGCAGGGCCACCATTGGTCATGGTGGATTTGAAGGTGGCTGAAAGATGGCCCTGGTGCCCCGATGTTGGTCCAATGGACAAAAATATGTTGGGTATATTGAATGGCTGAATACTTGGGACTGATCCAAAAAACCTTTGAGACCAGAACCATAAATTGGAGTCCTATTCCGGTACTATCTGAACTCATACTTTATCTCTTATTTAATGCATATAGTAATTACAGGGGTAATAAGATCTGGTCCTAGACTTTTAGTAGGACCGACTAGAGGTCAGGGAAACGTCACAAGAGATCCATGTTTGAGTCTGTTCCTAGACCATGGATTTAATGTATTACTATTTTACAGGTGGAAGAATCTGTACAATTGATTAATTTTACACTTATGTTTATATTATTTGGCACATGCTCTTATCCAGAACAACTTACAGAAGTGCTCTGTAGACTCGATCAAAACATTATCATGTTAGTACAGTTTTTTGGATTTATTATATTGGCTTTTCAGAGGTTAACACTCTGGTACAGTGATTACAAAGGTCATGAGACACAAGAACATAAATTTCAAATTTTCATCCAATCAATTAGACTTTTAGGGTTAAATAATTCTAAGTCTGCCATATCCATATTTATCGTGTCCTACGTTACTTGCCCTAATCACTCATTTGTTTTGTACCTTTCCTACAGGGCAGTAGCGTCTCGTAGCGTCTCGTCTAAAGATAGACTAATCCTTAAATCTGCCTAGCATAGGAACATCTCTGTCTTTCCCTAGTTTTCTGGTGCACAAAGGGACAGTAAATTGGTATCCTGTCCCCTGGTCTACCTAATGAACACAATGTGTATTATGTTCCACAAGTTACCCGTTTTCTGCTCCGAGGTCCCCACAAATGAATAATTAAATAAGTCAGCAGGAACACAGCAAGCCTTGCATAATGATTATGGGTGTATCCCAATCAGTGTAGCCTCACGGACCTGATGTGCTTATGGAACAATTTCAGTATATTTGAACATTTTAATGTATTTGAGATTTATTACCCTGTATGTTTGAATGGCATTGAGGTATAGACTGTGCATGAGGTTTGAACGCTGTAGCTCCTGACCTTCAGTGATATACGGAGCTTCTTGAATGTAAACAAACATGTAGAACTCCTTTAACAGTGCACTCATTCTACTTGTGTAGATGACTCTTAAGAAACTTTCTACTGAAATATTTAATTATTTTAATCATGACTTAAGTATTAAGCAGTTATTCGCTACATTAAGAATGAAAACGTATGAAGGTGCCAGACCATCATATCTATATGTGTTTGTTGAACATCTCATTCCAAAGTTGGTCCCCTGTTTGCTGCTATAGCCTTCACTCTTCTGGGAAGCTCTTTCCATTAGATTTTGGAAAATGACTGTGGGAATTCTGCCCATTCAGCCACTAGAGCTTTAGTAAGCTCGGGCAGTGATGCACAGTCTGCGGTCTAGTTGCCCCAAAGGTGTTCAGTGGGGTTGAGGTCAGGGATCTGTGCAGGACACTTCAGTTCTTCTAATCTAACCTTGGCAAACCATGTCTTCATGGAGCTCGGAGCATTGTCATGCTGGAACAGGTTTGGGCCTCTTGGTTCCAGTGAAGGGTATTCTTAAAACTACAGCATACAAAGACATTATAAACAATTGTGTGCTTTCAGTGTTGTGGCAACAGTTTGAGGAAGGTCCATATACGGGTGTGACGGTCAGGAGTCCACAAACCTTTGGCCATATAGTGTATTTTAAGCACTTGAACATGCTGGAAGATTTGAGACAGACTTTACACCGTGGGTCTTCTGCATGAGTTAATATATAGGACAAGCTGCACATGTCTTAGAGGACAACTTTAACCATAGCATTCTTTAAACAAAAATGAGCATCAGATGCTGATGATTAAATTGAGGTAGAACAAAGTGCTTGTGGAGTTTTGTTTGGCATTTATATTATTAATGTTTTGTTTACTACATCTTCTCGCATGTGCCAAAATGTAACCCGAACTAGAAGCAGTGAAGAGTATATATCTGTGATCCAACACTATATCTGCAAATACTTATTTTTTGCAGTTATCTAAAGTTATTTTGTTATTATCTCTGTGTGAATCTCAAAATTTGCTTTGTTCCTCCCGTACAGGAGGCCCTACAAAGGATAATCACCACATTAGCAAATAAAAATGACGAGCTCCACAATTTCATCGAGACACTTAGTCACCTGCTGGCTGGAGTTCAGGTAATGCGCAGGAAGTGGTAATGAAGACTAATGTAAATAACTTTCAAACTGGCCTCTCCAGTTTCTCCTTCCCCATGAAAGTGTCAACTGAAATTAACATGATGGAATTGAATATTTATGTGCTGTGTCATGTGATCAGGTCAACTCTAACCAGGTCGTGTCTGAGTTAGAAGAGGAGTTTGACACGTTGTTCTCGATCCTGGAGGAGACTAAGGAGAGTATGACCAACACTATTAAGCAAGAACAGGCCAGGAAATCCCATGAACTGCAGGTAATGGCATCCTCTCTGGAGGGGGAAAGAAATTTTAGGACCAAAAAAAGAATTTCCAGTATCTGTGCCTTGGTGTGTGTATGTGTGTGCTTGAAGTTTGTTTGGTTCTCTTCGGCCCAGTCTGGATGATGTCATCATGCTGCCATGGCATTTCTCTGAGCTCACTGAGCAGAGACAATACTGATGAGTGAAATCATCCCAGATGAGAGATTAGCCATTAGAACCCTGTCCATTCAGCCCTACACACAATAAGCCTCCTACTGGTCCACTAAACTGTTATTAGTTCTCTAATAGGTGTCTCACAGTGCAACAGTACTCACACATGTTACACACACAAGCAGGATAACTTCCGAAATTATGCTAATTACAAAATAGCATGTCAGAGAATCTACACATTTGGAAATGAGTTGATTATTTGGTAATGCAACCAAAATGGATGGCTTCTGACGCAAGATGATAGTTAAGCATATTTTAATGTTGTTTGTTTTAAGCAGTGTTCAGAAATTGAATAAGTAATCAAGTTCCATTCTTGTGAAAACTGAATTCTGTAGAAAGGCAGATCCTCAGGAACGGAGTTAGTGATATCTAAGAACTGAAGTCTGTATAGGAACGAGTCGTGTCCAGAGGGTCATATTCAAATACAAAGCACTGGTGTCTGGCAACCTCATTGTCAACTGTAGCCCTTGTTTTCTTGTGCCAGTTGGAACCAGAGAAGGGTGGGAGGAAAAGGAAAAAGGAGAGGGAATGGACAAAAGGCAGAACAAAACAAAAACCATCCAAGCTTTTAAGCCATTAGCTATATACATGCTTCGGCAAAAAATGGTTCCTTTTTATGCAGCAAAAGTGTTGGACCCTAAAGGAATCTAAAGGACAAGTTCATCCTTGTTAGCTTGCAAGTTACTTTTTTCGTAAGTCTTTACTTTTCATTCACTTCTGAATTAAAAAATACTAAATGTCATGCCTTTTTTAAAAAACAATTTTATGCTTGACCTTTTTGCCCCACAGTGGGCCAAGGAAAAAACAGTGCATGACATTTATTATTATTTTGTAAAGGTATCAAAAAGAAAATGCTTGAAAAAAAACCCTGCAGCAACATGCAAAAGCTTTTCCTTTACGAAAAGTTGTTAGGTGTATCAACATGTAACATGTCTTTCCTTTAGAGCATCATGGCACATTATTGCTGAGGGTAAAAGGCAAGAAACAAAAACTCTGACGATGCCATGATGTAGAGAAAAAGTAAGCAGTGGTACTGAGGTTGTGGTTTATCCATAAAAGGAAGTTCCATGCTAAGCAACCTGTATTGTAGCCTTCATTAAATGTTAAGAAGTAATAATAATAAACCGTCTTATTCTTCATGTAGACCTTCAGTTAACTGAAACTACTGAATGGCCCAAACTCCAAAGCTCAGTAATGCTGAGATGGATGCTAGTCACGGGTCAATGCAAGAAATAGGGAACAGAGGAGTGAAAGAGTGTCCCTGAGGAAGGACAAACTGAAATAGTTGAAAGTCTGCTTAGGAATGTGATAGGAATCAGAATGACTCGGCTAAACTCAGCAGCAACCTCTACTCTGTGAACTCTTTTATTAAGGCCTCAAGAAGCATCATATCTGATATACTAAAAAGACTTTTATGGCTATTAGCAAGAATATTGTTCATAATTACACTTATACACTCATAACGTGCATAGTCAAAGTTTAAAGGATTTTAAGGACATTTTTCTCTTATCTCAAATGTAGTTGATTGTTGAGCCCACACTGTTTTATTAGTTTTTTTTTACTGAAGCTACAAGGCTAATTATGCTAGTTTAAAGATGCTAGTTTAAATAGACAGGGTTTAAACATTGGTAGGCTGTGAAACCTCGTTTTTATTAGACTTTTTTTTTTTTTTTTACAAGATAGCTGCAATAGCTAAAGTATGTTTGTCAGCTCATTTGAAGATCAGTGTTAAAAGCGCTAACCTGTGTTTTTAGCTAAGCTGAGAAGCTAGCAAGTAATAGTGGGTAACAATATATTTGATTAAAATGCTGGCCAAGAATTCCGGTACAAATTTAGCTAAAATGAATCATTTGGTATCTGAGATTTGCGGTTTATGTACTTCTGTAGCCTACAATTTGACTAACAAACACATAAGCTACAAGTTTATTTTTTTTAGCTGTGTGGCCTACTAAACACATTTTAGCTAAATATGAATCAGCCAAAACAGTTTTGTTGGAATTTGGTGGAGATAAGAAGCTGATGATTACATTTGGGCTAAAAAGAGAATTAGCTTAGTCATACTGGAGGTGTTTTTACCACAGTGTTTGTATTTTCTGCCTTTCTTTCCATCAGAACCAGCTGACTCAGAGCACTAATGCATTAGAGAGTGCAGAAGAGTTGCTGGAGTTTGCTCAGCATGCACTGGATATCAAAAATGAGGATGAGTTCACCAAGGTCAGCATATATCAAACCTCTCACTCGCTAATCTACAATGTTTTTTACTCTTGTATCCTAATAAAGACCAGAATATAGACAGGAAAAAGCATCTGATTCTGAAGAACATACTGAAGATAATAACAAGGTGCATAGAGAATGTTACAGAATCTGTAAACCCTTTTTTAATTAGTAAAAAGGAATTTCTTTTATATTTGCCAGTATGATGTCACAAGGTGAGATTCTGAAAGTCCCAGAATGCATTGCAGTAATACAATGCAGTTATTGCTGAAACTCAGGTCGGCTGGTTCGTGATCTACGAGGTGACAAGCATGATAGCGTTAATAGCAGTATTGGTCGTCATTAGAGTATTAGAGTGTACAGATGAGTAGGTGAGAGAGCTGGACACACTGAAAGACTAAAGCCCTGCTGCATCGCTCTCTCTGTGTTTATCTCTAAGGCTGAGATAAATATAAGGCTAAATCCAACTGAACCACTATGAGCACATCATTGTGGGTAATGGAGGAAAGCGTAAACCAAAGTGAAAATAGATCAACCTGGGATTGAAAGAAGTTTAAGTTGAGTCCTAATTTCATTATGACTAAAAAATAATTAATTCTAAAGATTAATAATCAAATTATTCAGGGTGGATTTTTTCCTTTTATGTAAAACTGGTATAACTCTAATCGTTGTATAATTACCAAGAAATCTAACCGCTATATTTACAAAGTGGTGATTAATTGTTTTTACTAATTAATGCTCATTGATATAACACTTGAATTATTTAAACCTGCATGTCTGTGAGATTACAAATTTCTACATAAACGGAATTATAGGAGTAAAACGCATGTTTGGGCGTTGCTTGTTACTGATGTACTGCTCATGGCTGGTCACATGACTTTACATGATTTTATATATATATATATATATATATATATATATATATATATATTTAAAAACAGTGACCAGCGCTGTGTGGTCTTCATTCTCCTTGAAAATCTAACTAAACAATTATTATTTTATGGCATCTTGTTTTAAACTAATCTTTGTGTGTGTGTGAGGTCCAGTTCTGAGCAAGATTGCATACTCACTCTTCACCCTGCATGCCTATACTAACTGCCCCTGTTTTTCTCTCCTCTCACTCCCTGTGTCTCTCTGTCTCATTCTCTCGTTCCCCTTCAAGGCTGCCAAACAGATCAAAGATAGGTACAGTACACTCTCGACTTGTCTCTAAGCGCATCTACTGTGTGCATCTGTGTATTTATGTGTTCTGGTAACTGACCTCATATTTGAGCATGAAGTTACATTTGGGAAGATGTCATGCCTTTGTGTGTGATGTGTGTGTGTGCGCGTGCGCGTGTGTGACATGACTTTTGACCCAGGGTGTGTCCGACTGCGTGTCAGCCTGTGGGTGGTTCACAGACTGTGTTTATTTATTGTCAAGTCTTTATGTGGTTACACGTTACGCAACATATCAAACACAAAGCACCTGATTTTTTAAGCAATAGCGAAACTTGAATCCCTTAATGTGTAAATAATTTTCCTCATACACGAAATGTAGTTGATCATCAGTTGTGAATAAAATATGGGTTTATGAGATGTCCATATCATTGCATTCTGTTTTTATTTACAATTTGCACAACAATTTTCCAACTTTTTTGGAATTAGGGTTGTAAGCCATGTTTGGTGTCAGTCACATTTGGTGTATTGTTAAATTAAGGCTAACAAATGATTAGCCTCTGTGTCACCCAAAAGCTTTTTCGTCGTATTTTTCAGTTCTTCAGTGACGTCACAGACTTTCTGACGCGACTTACAACAATTTGTGACTTACTGAAATATATCAATTACAGCATAACTTCATTGTGTAGCTGAACACGCTAACATTATGGAGATGGCCATCCTGGACCAGAATATTTTTTTTTGTATCATTGATAATATTTCCAATTAAATAATAATAATGACAATATAATTTAAAGCAAGTAGTATGTAAAGATTTGCCCATGTATTTTAGCTACAGTAGCGTCATCTTTCCAGTGCAAAATTAAAGAAGCAGATATTAGGCACCAAATATGTCTTAGGTGATTACATATATTTGTTGTGTAAATTAGATTCTTGACGAAACTGTTGGTGTGGTATTAATAATCACATAAAGGCTATGTTGAGAATATGTCATATTTAGTGGTGTTAGAAGTAGCAGTACTAATTGTGATGGATATAGAGCTACTAATAGTGTCTATAAATGAATGAATTAGGCAGTAGAATTATTTAACTTGTTTGTCTATCACAGGGTGACGATGGCTCCAGCCTTTCGCCTCACTATGAAGCCCAAAGCCTCAGACAACATGACCCACCTGATGGTGGACTTTTCACAAGAGCGCCAGCTCCTCCAGGGCCTTCGCTTCCTTCCTGGTGAGTTCGCAAATCTATATGTTAATATGTGTTCTATATATTATATCCAGTTAATTCCATTATGTGTACGTTTAATTTAAGTTTAAGACTTTTATTCAGTACCAAGCATGTGAAGAATGGATATGTGGAAAGAATATTTTGGCACAGAACGAATGTACAAGGACATGAGAAAGGCGAAGAGATGATGTGCTGCCTGTTTGCCTCAAACGCTTACAGTTGCTCTACACAGGACAATGTTAATTATTTAAATTAGTAGTTTGTTGTTAGCTATCCAGTGCCTCCTTTCTGAAGAAAGCTGGAACATTATTGCTAACTAACTAGCCCGCCACCTGAAGAATGCTAAAACATTACTGCTAGTTAGATAACCTAACTAGCCAGACCCTATTCCTATAGAAAGCATTATCGCTAGCTAACTAACTCACCAGAATCTATTCCTGAAGAAAGCTAGAATGTTTGCTAATTTAACTAGCCAGTATCTCTTTCTGAAGAAAGCGAGAACATTATTTTAGCTAGATAACCTAACTAGCCCACCTTCTGCAAAAAACGAAAACATTATCGCTAGCTAGATGATCTCTCTAGCCAGATTTACTCCTGAAGAAGGCTAGAACATTAGCTACATGAACTAACCAGTGCCTCCTTCTGTAAGAAACGTTGGCTAAGAGAAACACTTTTCTCTTGATGAACATCATGATTAAATTTAATATTAAACCTTGCTGGCATGTATTTAAGTCAGTTAAAATACTTAAGCATTAACTAAAACAATGACTTGTAATAATATTCTGACTTGTTGTCAGCAGGAGGTTCCAGTTACATCAGTTAGCTAGCTAGCTACTAAATATATTACAATATATTAGCTAGCTAAAGAACCTACTTTGGTGCATTTAAGATACATTAGCAAGGCTTTTCTTGCTCCAAATTTTGACGTTCATGTTTTTAACAATAAAATACCTGAATAGTCTTATCCTTTGTAGCAATGTTGCTATGAATTATGTCTGTTAGTTCTTATTCAAATGTTGCTAATTGATATATCTTTGGTATTTGGCTATACGTCTCATCAAGTTACTTTCAAGACACTCCTAAACGTTTGGAACACTGGAGAGGAAGCATGGTGTGTGTTGTCAGTGACCACGATGGAGGTTGGTTTATTAGGCATTGGTCGGGAGTGATATTTGAGCCGTCCTGCTTTCGCTGTTCTGCTGCCACCACCATGTATCCACTTACACTTGGGACATTTGACGTAATGTCAGTCTGTTGTATGGCCCACTAGGGACAACTCTGGCTAAAAAACACAACAGAAAGCAGCAAGTTATTACATGATCATGTATTCCCTAGAGCTTTATGAGCAGCAGAGTTAAAGCATTTGTAATTCCGTTTGAAGCAGAATCAGGTTTATGTGCATTGCAAAATGGCTGAATGTGAAATCACATTGCACTGCACGTTGTGACCACATTAGCTGCGGGTTTGTGCACAGACTTTCTCCTCGGGTTATTCTTGTGCTGTACAAAGCTGTCAGAGAGGATAAACCCAAAGCAGGAAGAATTGCGCATTAGGAAGATGATGAATATTAAAACTTCTATATATTGTGTCCTTGGGGTCATATAAAAAAAATCAGCTAAAAATAATAGGCAATTATTAGTATCTGAAGTTTGCTATGTTGCTAATAAGTATGTAAAGCTTTGCTACCAGTTTAGTGCTAAAGTAAATTAGAACACACTTGGTTCAGTAATGCCATTTGTGCAAATTGACTCCTGGGTCATGAAGGAATGTGTTTGCTAATATTTTTGTCTGAGTTGTTTTGCACCGTAATGTGTTTGTGTGTGTGTGTGTGTGTGTGTGTGAGAGAGAGAGATGCAGATAGATGATGACTCCTCATCAGTAGTCTTTCCGAGTAAGCACTCATGAGGCTCAGAGCCTCTCAGGTCCACAGATGCCCCAAAGCCTGGCACAGCACACGCATCTAAAAATAACCAGAACTCACCACTGTCTTCTGTAACCTAGACTAAACCACATTATTCAACACTCCTTAAATGTACTCAAACTTGAAACACAATAAAATCAATAGTACAAGAAAACAGTCAATCTGAGCCAATTTAGTCCATATAAGAAGGGTTATTTAAGCGCCATGTGTTGCTGTGACAGCATGGAAGAGCTTTGGCATTAGTGTTGAACCGCTTTAACACTTTTCCTAGCATTGGTAATCTAATGCTCTTGTACACGTGCAGTGCTGAAGCTCTTTAGACAAGAAGAGCAACAATGAATCCTCTCGATATTGATTTTAAGTTCAGCCTGAAATTGCCTTACATTTTCCCAGCATGCTACTATGTTAAATAGTATGCCAGTATAGGCTTTACCATACATACTGTCCTGTAAAGTACTCTTCTGACAAGTCAGTTAGTTCTGTTTTATTTTTTTTTGCCTCTTTGTCTTACATGGATCCTGTTCCGTTGATCACTGAAGCATTTAATATCTCTCTGTTCTTAAAAATCTCTCTTTCCTTCACAGGGCCAGTCAAGGCTTTCTCTCAATTCTATTAACCCGTAGCCACTTTGAGACCCCGTGATCTGGCTCGATCTCAGCCTTTTTTCTTTTTTTTTCGCGTGAAATGTGAAACTGACACACAGGTCTTGTAAGAGTTGAATTGCAGCTTAGGGTAGCTCTCACATGTGGAAGCTGAGCTCATCTATATTCCATTATTTATATTGTGCACTGTGAAAGGCACGATTTTTTGGAAAGAAATTAAAGGGTACTTCCTTTCATCTCCCTCCTTGATATCTTTAAGCAGATTTTGACTAACTCTTTTGCCATGTAATCATTAGTGTTTGACCCAATAGCTTGTGATTAGCTTCATATCCACCAGTAGCAGTGGATACAGGATACACTGCAGCTAATCGATGGCTCCACTAAGCTAGTAAAGCAGATGGTCCTGTGGATATAGACGGGAACAACTGTGCCCAACAGTCCTTGTAGACCACTTTCAAAAATTCTTTCGATTGAATATCTATCACCACGACAAACTTGACAAGGTTCTCTCTCCAGGGTTTAGATAAGAACTGATGATCACTTCTTTCTTTCGTCTCTCTGGCTAATTCTGTATAAGCTGTGTGTTGATATGAATCATGAAATTCAGAATTTAATGAGTGATATTCTGTATAGTGGCTTCTGTTTCTTTGTGACATATAATAACTTTATTTTCACTATAATAATAACTTCTTTTATAGACATAGAAATATGATCGGTGTGGGTGGGCGTGGCCTAATATTCTTATAAGCTTGCTTGATTGACACACTTACATCTCAAGCGGAAGTAAACATGGCCAATCATGGATGAACTAGGATGAATTGAATGAATCAATCAATTAGGATGAACATATTAAAAAAGTAACTATTCTTTCTGGACCTCACTAAGTGGCTTGGACTTCAAGAGACAGTTTCAGCTTAAATGCATTTCTTTTTTTTTTATTTAAAAAAAAAAACAAACTAGAGGATGTGGCACAGACAAGTATGATAGTGGTGCTGAAGTATATATAGTCACTAAATATTCAAGTTTTGTACTGTATATTATAGCTCACAGACCAACAAAGTGATATGGGATAATTGTATATAAAAAGTGTACAATTTCTGGATGATTTTTAGCTAAAATTATCAGGCTGTCTGTTTGTGATCTTCAGCTGTTTTTTTGGGCCCCAGTTGAGAGTTTGCATGTCTTCAATAGCTGGTTCTTAATTCACAGAGTCAATGACACACAAGCCACCTGCACCGATTAGTGGTGGATACGGTCATGTAAATCAGGCATCTGTCGCAAAAAGGGTTTCTTCCTCCTCCCCATGTAATGAAGCACTGAACAGGAGATGCTGCTCGCTGTAAATAGATGTTATATACTATTTGAGACTCGCATATCTAACCATCCGAGACATAAATCTGGACCATGCAGAAAAAAATGAAGTGAGCAGTTACTTTTTTCTCCACATTCCTTTCCTAGCATGCACCATCAAACAGTGTATAATGGACCATGACAGCGTAGAATGGACAGAACTAACAAGGCTGCCAATGACAGTGGTAGAAAGGCAGTATTCAGAGTTGTAATTGTTAATGAGCTGTACATTTAAATGGGAACAAAATACACATAGCGCAGGAAACATTGCTGGTAAGTTTGCTAATGTCAGCAACATATTCTTTGGTGTTTTGATGTTTAAATCAAATGCATTTGTAATGGAAGTTCCTTTAAAGTTCAAAACATCCATCACTTGAATTCAGTAATAATTTTCTAGAACTATGTTCTATGTACATTTTATAGCATCTACTTCTAAGTCTTCTAGATAATTCTATCGCTAATAAGTGTCGTCATGATGCAGGTGGGTGTGATATGACAAAAATATCATCTCATGAGGCTTTTTTTGGACAGACAATACATACAGTATCACGATAAATATGCTTGCTAATAAACTGCCAGGATAACATTTTATAATAATTCAATAACAATGTTTTAGTTTGACGTATCTAAATAAATAAACCGCTTACTTCAGTCTTAAAAAGAATTAGAAAATGTACGTTTTACCATTTTGAACATTTTAATATTGAATAATAGTTTGTAATTGTAATATAAAAAAAAGTTTGAAAAAAATATATCGTGTGCTCTATGGAAGTGTTTAGTTAGAAAAGTGATGTAATCTTTCACAATATTGATAAATTATTGACATAATGCCCAGCCCCATGTAATAATAATGGCGGGATTTTATATGCAGGTTGCATATAAAGTCAATTATAAACATACAAATGCAAATTATTTTAAATGTTATAATATGCCTTACCCATACTAAAGATTTTTAGTATGTATATAACGTGTGAAGATTTGCTCTTGTCTTTCAGTCCCCAGAGCTCCAGAAATTGATATTCAGGACTGTGTGGTGATGGACAATGCAGTGACTGTCATCTGGAGGATGCCGGTGGAGGACAGCAAGATCGACCACTACATCCTCGAGTACAGAAAGACCAACCATGAGGGTCTGGCTCGGGTCAAGGATGAGTACCAGTGGGAGATTGTGGACAACATTAAGAGCACAGAGTATACACTGACGGGTACAGACACACACACATGGTCATGTGACTGAATTATTAGTCATTGTATATTGTGCCTAAAATGGACTCACTGTATTTTATTTTCAGGGTTAAAGTTTGATTCCAAATTCATGAACTTTCGGGTTCGAGCGTGTAATAAAGCAGCAGCTGGAGATTATTCTGATCCTGTCACATTGGAAACAAGAGGTAAAAACAATAATCAGAGCAATCAAAGTAACATCTGCTAGGTAAAATGAAGCTTTAGATAAGAAGGAGGTGTGGCCTCTCTGCTTGTCGGTCACAGTGAACAAGCTAAAACTTTATTTTTTGATGAAAATCAAACTGTATTATACAGCATTGTGTTGAATCTCCTAGAATCAGCTGTAAATTATATGCCATCAATTTACAAGCTGCTTTAAATGTATCGTTTCACAGCAGAGTGTTAACTGTGATTCAAAATATATACGTTTTATGAGTGATACCATTTTTTATTTTTACGATTTTGGATTTGTACACTCAGCTGCCGTAATACAGTGTACCGAGACATGAAAACATACAGCATTAATTACATTGCTTTTCCACAGCGTTCAACTTCACCTTCGACTCGTCGTCCTCGCACCTGAACCTGAAGGTGGAGGAGAGCAGTGTGGAGTGGGACCCACAGGGAGGCAAAGGCCTGGACAGTAAGGTCAAAGGGAAAGAGAACAAGGGCAGGTATGTGCTCGTATTCCCATCCATCACTATCACACTCTCACTATTGACATCTCTAGACTAATATTTTATATTTACACTCCTAAACACCTGCTGTTTTTATGCAAATCAGTGTTTAATTAGATGGATAGCTGGGTAATGATAATGTTGAAAACTCCAAAATCATCTTCAATAATCACCTCAAATTTACTTTCATACATTTGATTTCCTACGGCTGGGCAATATGATGATGCAATACTGATATTGCGATAAAATATGTCATAATACACTTTCCTGAGACATTGCTGGTACCATGATCTCTTTTTCTATTTATTTCTTTTAAACAACGGTTACAAACTAACTTGATGGCTTGAAGTTTTTTACTGTATTAAATTTTTAAAAACTTAACATTTTACAGCTTTTTATTTCAGTGTTCATGTGTATATACTGTATATAT
>JAQMYM010000017.1:3379796-3389848 GCA_030014255.1 Parauchenoglanis ngamensis
ACAACCGCTCAACTAAGTAAAGAGAAACAACAGTCCATCATTATCCAGTCTCTTTTAAAGTCATACAAATAAAGAAAGAATTGAATTAGAAGGTGTGTCCAAACCTTTGACTGGTTATATATATATAATGGTTATATATATATATAATGCCCTCTTAATTAAATTGTCAAAATGTAAATCTAAATTATACATCTAAAATGTATAATTGATTCATTTTTTCCTGTACAGTTTTAAGTAATTATTTATTGAAATTAAAGAAAGTGTCATTGAAATTTTTAAGCAACACTGTTTAACTGTCTTGTTGACAGTTTGCTATACAATATATTGTGTACCGTAGAGATGTCTCCGTGTATGTTATGATATTTCTGGCATAGATGCATGGTTGCTTGTTCCACAGAAATTAGGATTTGTATATATTACGCTTTCTTATATCTACATGCTATACTAACAGCAAACGTATTAGCATTTTATTTAGCTAAGCTTTTAGTCCCCCAATACATACAGTTATTGTTACGGTTACATCTAGAAAGCTGTTTTTATTTTTCTTTGCTCCTTTCTTGACGTATTTCATTAATACGTTTCCACTCTCTAGTCTGTAAATGATTCCTTTCAACCTAAATCGGTGTCATTCGTTTGTCATATTGTCATTAGGTGGCGTAATCATGAAGGCAATAATGAAGAGTAAAATGTAACCCTTACCGATGCTTTTTGTCCAAAATGTCCAGTGACATAGTATCAGGAACATTACATTTAAACCTGCCAGCCAATCAGAAATGAGTATTTTCTGTAGTCATAATCCAGGTTTAATGCATTTTGAATTAGATCATAATTACAGTCTTGAGTTTAAGGCATCTGTCGGTTCTCATTATGGAGGGAAAATGGGATCATAATATATTAAAGCTCACCATTCATTAAGAATGTAGGTTCCCTTTTCATCCTCAGGTGTTCCTGGGATCTTTGTGAGGAACTTTGCAGCTAACTCTTATTCCTGTAACATTTGAGTGCCTTACTTAGGTTTTAATACGTTTCCCCCGATATTTTCTTCCTTTCTGCTTCCCAGGCATTTTTCTTTTATTCATGCTTTCCTTTTTTCACCAACAGTGCACACCTCACTAATCTGAAGAACATGACAAGGTGATCGTGTGTTTCTGGCCTTGTGGGATTTGACCCTTTAGAGCTTTACTGCAACTGTTAGCTTCCTTAGTTTCTTCTTCCAGCGTGGTGTTCTTGGGATTTGCTCTTGGCAGAAACAGACACTCTTTATAACCTACACGGGAGAAGTGGTTTAGAAAAAAGAAGACAGGGTTAGCCAGATAAACTTCAATCTTTAAACCTTTACATTTAAATGCATGGACAATTAATTTGGAGAAATGTTTTTGGAAGTTTCTCTGGCTAACTTTGTTATTCTGAATCATTGAATCCCAGAGTTGCTCTGATGAGAAGTGTGTCATGTGCTAGTTTGCTGTTTACGTAGAATGATAACTGATAACACGTGTGTATGTGCTGAATATGAAGGTCATTTCTAGATGGAGAATCTCTGTAAATACTATATTAAATGTTTTATTATTAACAAATCCTTTAGTCATGACCAGTTTCCTTCCTGCCTCCATCTATAACTGGCTTTCTTACTGACTCTCTCTTCTGGTTCTAGGTATTCCTTCACACTTTCACACTGCTCTCTCTTAAAAGTAATGGTGGCAAGATAATATGCAGAATATACTGTACAGTACATTAGTCAGTGTTTTTTATTTCTTTGCGTCCAAAGCGGTAAATCCCCCCCCGTGTTAATCTTTTTCATGCTCACATCTTTATAACTTTGGTGAGTAACCACTCTGTTAAAATCAAGACTTCATTCGTGTTTTCGCCATCAGTCATTCTGTTATGGACAACTGGATTCATGACATGTCATTAGTGTCATCACTAACCATCACCCTCTAGTAGGGCATTAAGTACTGTATATGTGAAAGCAATAGAAGACATCTGGCACATCTGGAAGTGTTTTATTCCTCATATAGCATAGCAGTTTGCCAAGGATTACATTTTTATCCTTTTATCCATTTATAGTTACAATTCATGTTGTGGGTTGTCCACATAACAAATTAGTTCCTGTTAAAATGTACTATTACTGTGCGCAGACACTGGTGATCCCTTCTTTAAACATTTCTTTATAGAAAACATTATCACATCAATGATTAGATGATGTTTGTTAAATAACAGCTCTGTGAATTAGCTGTTACTAAAGAAAAGATCATACAGTATTTGAACAAGTACATTAATATAAACCTGTGATCTGCCTTGTATCGTATATACGTAGGAAGTCCAGTTACTGATCTGTGACTACCACTCCACGTGACACTCTTGGTGTTTCCTGCATGTCAGTCATAGAACTGTCTTTTGTCATGTAAGTCATGTGACCGAGACAATGGACACACCCACGATGCTCTAGCATCTGTCGCTCAACAAAGAGAATCCCTGCGGAATTCAGACATTCATTTAACCACATCCTTGCATCAGAAATGATGATGCACGCACTGCTGTTTGTTTAAAAATAAATTTGTAAACATGGCAAACTGTCACAACATCTACACCATAATGAGTATTGCGGAAATGAAAATATGGTGTTGATCACATGTTCTTAAAGGGGTACTCTGGTCTTTTTAACCTGTACTCTATCCATTGTAACCGGATGGTATGTGATATTACCATGGACAAGGATTTCGACTCATTTCCCTGTGCTGAGAGAGAGAAAAAAAAAAACTTTCAAACTCACTTGTAATAGAAGTCTAAGATTCAGCTTTGCTAAGAAACATTTATGTGACACTTGATGGTATTTATATTTATAGTCATGTATAAATCTTTATAATTCATCTACTACTCTATGAGGGGAATGGATTTGTGTTTATGGCTCACCAGGATAGTTGTGTGGGTCTGATGGCACATGGATACCAACATGTTTTGGGAACATGTCGATAACCAGATCCAGTGTTTACTGTTTAAATGTCACTAAGTCTTTAGCTTTAGTAACACGTACTTTCATATGAGCATTATTGTTAGTGTTATAGTGGTAACATTGAATGTTCATGATATAGTTGTGTATTGTAACACAACTAGCTGTGTTTTTATTTATTGTGTATTTAATCTGTTGACTAAATTTAACATCTGCCCTTAAGATTTTATTATAAATGAGTTTCTAGAAAACAGAGTTTCCATTAATTTCTCAGCACAGGGATTGATATTAAATGTATTCTCTGTGGTAATTACACATACATGCTGGATAGAGATTAGGGTACAAACATTGGACTATTCCTTTAAGGTCAGGTCATCCATTGAATAGGGTTTTGCTTTTGTTGCGTGTAACATGCGTGTTAGTTGCTTCATTATAGCCTTTTTTTCTAATCAGCCATCGCTGTCCTGTCCTGAAGCTCCATCTGCCTGCATCTCTTCTTCCATAAAAGTGCTCTTATTAACACAAGTGGACTTTTCCGAATATGCCATCGCCATTTCTTTTCATTGCTGCTTTTGCATTTGTTCTTCTCTGGCATGGCTGTTTAAGTGTGCCTTTGTGAATAAATCAGCATGCGTGTAAGTCATAGTGTTCCCATGAATCCTAGCCAGATGTGTGTGTGTGTGTGTGTGTGTGTGTGTGCTGTATAGACTGACTGTATTTTTGCTCTGTTGATGGTTACAGAAGTGGAACTCCATCTCCAAAAAGAGGCTCGACTGCCCGCTCACCAGCTCCGAGGGGAGGCAGAGACCGCTTTACTGGAGAGTCCTACACAGTACTGGGTAGAGAACCTGTTACTATTTGCATTTTAACCTCAACGGCAATAAGCGTCTGATTGGTCAGAGGGTGTTCAATAACAGCAGTTCTGACAATAGTGGAAAAAGCACTGTTCTTAATAAGTGATCGTTTCCATAGCAACAGCTTACCACAGGCGCTGGTATGATGGATGCTCCACAGAAACATTTTAAAAATGTGTGTAATTTTGGCTGGACTCTCCAGTGTCATCCCTATGTAACAGAGTTAAAGCTGTAAAGGACAGAAGCCATTGGCCTTTGCAGGTTCGGAGTACCAAGCTGCATTTTTTATCGTAGTAATGTCAACAGAGAAAAAACAAGACTAGTGAAGGAACAACACTTATATTGCTTCAATACTTATAAACATTCTTATACAATGCAATCCAATTCTCATAACTAGCTGTTATAATATCAGTGATAACAGGAACTAGCATGTTCTAAATGTATATATACAGTACTATGAAAAAGTTTTAGGCACCATATTGTTTAGTACAAATTTTGTTATAGATATATATACATTATTACAATAAGACATTTTAGATTTTCCAACAAATCTTCCATTTGTATATATCTTCCACAAACATTATATATAGCTCTATCTATCTATCTATCTATCTATATATATATCTATATCTATATCTATATATACTATGAGATATGACTATACTACTACACCATATTTTATTTTAATTTTATCATTAAATTATATATTATCTGGCTATTTAAAATGTGTAATTCAGCATCGTTTCACATATCAAACGCCTGATCACACTGTAGTGAAAGAGGATTCACACTATTTATATTTTCCATTGCTAAAATAAACTACATTACTGTGAATGCTAAAAAATGATTACGTGCATTGTGCGTCTTTTTTCTGTGTTCAGGTGACACCAGTATTGACTCCGGTCAGCACTACTGGGAGGTGAAGGCCCTCAAAGACTGCAAGTCCTACAGCGTCGGTGTAGCCTATAAGAACCTGGGCAAGTTCGATCAGTTGGGCAAAACCAACACCACCTGGTGTGTCCATGTCAATAACTGGCTCCAGAACTCTTTCGCTGCAAAACACAACAACAAGGCGAAGAGTCTGGACGTGGCAGTTCCAGAGAGGATAGGAGTTTACTGTGACATAGATGGAGGTACAAATTAATCTATTCAGTGACCTGTAAGGTGTCACGCGCCGTTTAAAGTCAAGTTAACTTCATCAATCATTTAATTCTGGTTACATTTCCACCAGTTTGAGAACCAAATGCGGGTTTTCCCTGTCACTTATTGTTTTAAATTCATCGTTTTAATTTTATGCATGTTTGGAGTACATACCAAGGAAGAGTGGAATAAAATTGGCAAATCAAAATGTGCTTAGTTGGTAAACTATTACCCCAACTGCTTAACTGACTTGCAAATTTTTTAAGTGTTAGTTAAGGGCACACTTGTGCAAATGTTCCCTATAAAATATTTTAACAAGTGGGTGTAGACTTATTAAATGCACTCTATTTAACCATCAAACTCGAATGTTGTATATTTAAAAATGCTGGCAAAATATTCAGAACATGAATTAACTATATTTATTGTGAATGTTTAGACTCTTTCACCAGTTCAAGGAAGTGAAAAAAAAACATGTCTGAATAATGTCACTGAAATGTTAACATTTGATATTTGGATTGACTGAAGTGAACCAGTAATTCGTCAACAGGAAATACCTCCACTTGTCTCCTAATAAAGTCCTGAAGCTACAGGAGATTATATCTCTGCCTGATGTACCGTTTCTAGGGCTATTGGACACCTGTAGATCGAATATCAAGTGGCTCCATTGACTCTCTAGATGTAGCATGCACATAAAAGAACTCTAACAAGCCCTTTTCAAGCCTGTCTGCTTTGTACAGTATTATTCTTTTCATATCCTCTTCCAGCAGAATGACCACAGATTATATTTTTCACTTAATCTGAAGGCTCCTTTGTGTCCTTTCAATTTCAGGTCAGCTGTCGTTTTACAATGCGGAAAGCAAACAGCTGCTTCACTCGTTCAAGACAAAGTTCACTCAACCTGTTGTACCGGCCTTTATGGTGAGTTGCATCACATGATCTATAAGCTCCTCCCCTTCTGGTCGTAATTCAGTTTCACCCAATGACAACAGTTTTAATGTGCTAATATAATGTCACTTTGTAATTACAGTGTAACTCAAGTTGCTGTAATGTAACTGTGGCTAATTGTAGTTAGCTCCTGAAACTGGAGATGTGAGTCAGTACGCTACACTACAGAAAGCACGAGCTTGGGCTATATGTAGCCGTGTAAAATTAAATCTGACCCACTTGTTCACGCGCCATTCTGTGTCCCGCGACAGAAGGAAGGTTATGTACTTCATGTGCTATTAGCAGCTCTAGCAGCAGGACGTTACTAGTACATATACATCTTTGAGGTACATGAGATTAAGCTTTTTTCTCTTGGGTGAAATTTACAGCACATCAAGTAAAGTATATCAACAAACGTACATGGACACCTGATTACACCCATTTGTGGTTCTTGCCCAAACTGTTGCCACACTTTGAAGCACACAGTTGTCTAGAATGTCTTTGAATGCTGTAGCATTACAATGTCCTTCTGCTCTTCCGTATGAATGGCAGGCACAGAGGCCACACCCCCTTTAATGAGATTGACAGACACTACAGCTATCAGGCACAGAGGCTATGAGTCCTTCTCTATAGTAACCTTTGACTCAGACTTGTATTCTGTGTCTTTCAGGTATGGTGTGGTGGCCTGAGCCTGACGACTGGGCTGCAGGTTCCCAATGCGGTTAGAAGCTTCCAGAAGGCTGAAAATGGGCTGGCGGGATCAAACAACAGTCTGAACAGCATGGCCCAGTAGTCTAAGCTCAAAAACTGTGAATTCACTGATTCTAGCTGATTTAGGACTAGCTTCCTCTGTAACCCATCTCTTATCAGCAGCAAAAAGCAACCTGTACGAACAACCCATGACCTTGGACCCTACTTCCTGCTTCCTGAGGAATACATCATCCAGCAGTGGAATACTGTGAAGCATCATGGGAAATGGCATCTGTCATTGGCAAGCCTAGATTTCTCCAAGATAAGGAGAGCTGCCTCTTTTTCTCTCTTTCTGCTTCTTATTCAATAAGAAATTCTAGCAGCTTTATCAGGGATTAGCTGAGTGCACTTTTTCCCCTTACTAAGTTTAGATTGAATTTGTTTTTCTTGTTTTTGTAATGATTTATTTCTGACACAACGTTATGCTGGTAAGACAGGTTCTGTCCTTTATGCTTTGATTACTTTCAATGACTCGTGTACATATTTCAGTTGAGTGTCCGTATGTACATGTGTGAGTATGGTCTGTGAGTGTGAGTGACGATTACCTCGTGTCTGAGCAAAGGTATTTTTCCTCGAACTCTCAAAATCCTTTTACCGTTTTGATTGAATTATGAATCCTGTAGTTTTTTTACTACAACATGTTGAGGGGTTGAATATGACTGTGGAACCATGTTTGCACGACATAAACCATTTAATGCTGCTTTCCATATATTTAGGTTCTTGAGTTACTCTACTGTTTGTACAAAGGTCTGATTAAATCCTCTTCACGAAAAACACATCTTTCAGGCAAAGGCACCAGCTTGCATTAGTGCTGCTGTGTTGAAAATTTCTCTTTTCTTTAAGTTTGTTTCCTGATTTGATCTTTTTGTTTACTGTAAGTGCATATCAACAACTGTCATTTCTGTCCATTCAGTAAATTATTGATTTTCTAAAATTGTCATGTCATGCTAAACGTCTGCTTTAACCTTTAGGACACTTTCATAATACATTATTGTAGCCGCACGCATCACGGACGATTCTTAGAAAGCCAAAGCAAATTAATTATCATACAAAGTTTTTTTAATCAAAGAGTAACCTGGTTCAGTGTTTATCAGTACAGAGATTGACATTTCCACAGAGCTGCTATATGACCAAAGGTTTCTGGACACCTGACCATCACACCATATGTCTGCCTTCCCTAAAATGTTGCAACAAAAGTGGAAGAACACAATTGTATCGGTTGTTTTATTACAATTTCCTTTAATAGGAACTAAGAGGCTCAAACGTTCCAGTAGAACGTTCCAGCTCCATGAAGACATGGTTTGCCAAAGGTTGAATTAGAAGAACTGGGGTGTCCTGCACAGAACTGTCTCCTTAAACCCACTGAACACCTTTTGGATGAACTGGAACGCTGACCGCGCCCCAGGCCCCCTCACCTAACATCAGTGTGAGCAGATTGTGAAGAAGAGTTCTTGCGTGGGCAAATGACTCTTTATTACGGAAGCAGTTCTTGGGTGTAGTGTGCTGTATATATAATATCTGCAGTGTACAGGTGTGAGTATTCACTTAAGCAAATACAGACTTAAACTGGGCAGAAACTGTTTTGGGGAAGTGAGGTCTTGGGAAACCATCCAGAACAGCATAAAGTGACTTCAGAGGGGTGAGAGGACCATGTTAAGACCAGGCATATTTTATACACCGTAGTAATTTTTTTTAAACAAAATAATAAATGAAACTGTAAACAGTTACAAGTATAATGTCATTTGTTAGTAAATTGAAAAATGATTATTGTTGGCAAATTGCCGTGGTATAAGCGGAATAAAGCACATTATGATGTGATGACATTGGAAAATAATCCATTTTGTGTAACTGATTCTCGTCGGCTCACAACACATTGCCTCTGTTTTAATACTTTCCTATAACTAACTACATACCCCCAAGTGTTTCATTACTTACAAATCACTCCTATGTAATGCACAAATCTTAACGTGATGTTTCTGTCAAGAATCCATGACCAACAATGTAGACAACCTAATATTGCTTACTGATTATCGTCACCCAATAAGCCATTAAAAAGTTTCCTAATCGCGTTTTGTTTCTGGCGCCATCTTGTGGCAAAAAATGGCTCGTGCGCCCTCTTGTCGTAAAAGACGGTTCTGGCGCCATCTTGTGGCAAGTAGATAGATAGCTAGATGGATAGACAGATATATCTAGCAACATTTTGGATTTAATTTATAATTATATAAATTACTATTATATTTCACTGGTCTTAAGGCTCACCAGAAGTGGACCAAATATTTTGAGAGGTCAAAGAGCATTGATTTTCACTCAGAGCTGCTGAAGATGGCCCAGTTTTTTTTTTTTTGCCATACCTGCTCACAACGCTAATACGGAGCGAGTTTTTTCCCTGACACCAATGGACCAAGGAAAGGAATCACTTGAGTGTTGACTCATTGAAGGGGATCCTGTGCACCCAATACAACTTAAATCATATGACATGCAAGGACTTTCATACTTATCTTATGAGCAATCCCTAGCTGTTAGGAAAGATCCAGTCCTCAGGAAAACATGCCCAGCCACCTCCGGATGAATGAAAAGTGTCTATTCCAGGAGTTAGGTTTTTTCCTATTTTCTAATCTTTTTTTTTGTTTTCAAATCTGTGGCCTTATATAAGAAATGTGGGGTTTTTTTTTCATTAAGGACAACATTGGCCAAAACAAGTTATCTCCTGAAAGATTTTGTGAAAATGTTCAAAACGTTCAGTTTAAAAAAAAACAACAACAACCCACAAATACATGCACGCTAAGGTGTCCTCTTTTTTGAAGACCAAAATATGGTCACCCTATTGTAGTCTAGGACATGACAAAAAATGTGCCTGTTGTCATGAAAATAAACCTTCACTGTCTGGTTTATGTTAGCTGTGTGAACTGCATATTTTAAATTTCAGACCATGTAATAAGCTGCAGAAATTAATTTAGGCTAAAGCGTTACTATTTTTGCCACTTTTAATACGCATGTGCGGGATTTCTCCATAGAAACTGTTTTTCGAAACGCGTTTCTGCCGTATGTCCTATGCGCCTTGCCGTCCGGCTGTGTCCTGGGAGCAACAGCAATCTCCAGAATATGAAACTATAATATAGTAAGCCTGAAACATATTACATAACCCGGGATAATATTGACTAATATTACATGCTCTTCTAGTGAGTGTCAAACAGTTGAATATTTTCATGTGGAAGGCGTTGTTATTTTAAGAAATAAGTGGTGCGTTAGCGTGCTAGTACTGGCAGTGTTTGTGCTGTGACGTGCACGCGCTTAGACCTAAAATAAAACAAACAGTTAAACAAAAGCGAATATAAATCCTGGGTTATATAAACGTTATACTAATATGGCAGGGTAATGCATGAGATTTAATTCACGCAGTTGAGATAAGATACTATTCAAAGTCAAACAGCCTTTAC
>JAQMYM010000017.1:3398574-3409867 GCA_030014255.1 Parauchenoglanis ngamensis
GCAGCTGGTTAAGATAACGCCCACAATATCATCAAGCTCAATGGGGGCGACTTTGAAGAATCTAAAATATGAAACATATTTTGTTAGGGTTTTTTTTTATATACTTTTTTGTTTACTACATAATTCAGTATATGTGTTGCTTCATAGTTTGAAGTATTCAGTATCGTGTTACAATGTAGAAAACAAAACAAAAAAAAGAAAAACCTATGAAAGAGAAGGTGTGTCCAATCTTTTGACTGGTGGTGTGTGTAGGGTTAGGGTATCTGCCAAATTCCATGAATGAAAACGTAATTGTAAAAAGAAACTGCCCTTGAAGGTGTGTCGTTCTCGGGGAGCTCCCCATTTGGGACTTCCTCTCAATAAGTCCCTAGAACAGTTTGTTCCATAAGTGTGATAAAGGCAAAAATAAGAATAATAAGTGAAATTTTTCTTTCTTCATACTTTGTAATTTGTTTAATCATTGATCATGAATAATTAGCCTGAAACATCATCTAGCTACTGTGACAGCGCCTCCTGAAGGACATGCCCATTTTACATGCAAGTATGTATTTAAGGATTAAAAAGCGGCATCACTAAATGGCACGTCAGAGCCCAAACACCCCTGTCGACCAGGTTTCCAGGCAGTCGTTACAGTGTGGAAATGCTGAGCAGTGAATCATTTCAGTAATTTTTTTTTTTACTGCGTTTGCTCATTGGCTGATTGACAGTGGGCCATGTTTGAGTTCTAGTGCTCTGAAGTGACCTGAGATACCTGATTTTCCAGTCATCATGAATGCATGTGAGAGAGCTGCTCTCTGTCTTTTCCTCCTGCTCAGATTGATCCTCCAGGCTCCACTGTGTGTGACCGCAGGGAAGATACTTGTCTGGCCTGCAGATTTCAGCCACTGGATGAACATGAATGTCATCATAGATGAACTCATAGCAAGAGGACACAACGTGACAGTTGTTACCCACAGTGCTACACCATCTGTAAAGACAGATCAGTCTCAGGGCTACAATGTGGAGATAATACAAGTGCCTCACAGGAAGAAGGACATTATTGATGTCATGGATAGGCTTTTAAGGTACTGGATGTACAACCTGCCAAATGTCAACATGATCCAGGCTCTTCTGAAGCTTAATGAAATAAATGACGTTATAGTAAAGCAGAATCACGCACTATGCAGGGAGCTTTTTGCACGTGAAGATCTGCTGGAGAAGTGGAGAAAGGAACAGTTTGATGTTCTTCTGACAGACACCATGTATATGTGCAGGTGTTTCTAGCTCGGAAACTGAACGTGCCGTTTATCAACAGTCTGAGGTTCAGCTTTGGGAGTTCTGTGGAGCGACTCTGTGGGAAGCTGCCAACACCTGCCTCTTATGTTCCAGCAATCAGCCTTGGCTTCACAGATCTGATGGATTTCCCACAGAGAGTGAAAAACCTACTGTTTAATCTCTTTCAGGATTTTCTGTTCACATTTCTGATGTGGTCAAAGTGGGATCCTTTGTATACAGAGGTCATGGGTAAGTGAAGAAATCAGTATCACTTTGTGTTATTTTATGATTATTTAAAACGGTTGAAAATATTTTTTGAGCAAATCTATCAAAGAGAAATAAGTTCCTGAAAGTGTTTTTGTACTCGCAATGAAATTTTAGCAACATTTCTAGCCTCTCACTTGCCAGTCTTGGTGACTACACAGTTTTAAAGGTCCTTGAGGACAAGTATGCATGAAGAATTGTAGATGAAAAGGTAAGGAGGCTTTTGTGTGGCCTGTAATAATGTGTGGTGTGAATAATGTGCAGCATTCTGATTTCATTTTACACAGCATAAACCTTTCATGCATTTATTTATCTGTCATTAATGATAATTCTGTTTAAATATCATAGACTCTACTTTAGTTACACAGTGATTTTTTCCTCCTAGTAATTGATTTTCATGTTGTTAGTGATAAAGGTGTAGGCTGTGTTACTTGATACCTTTCATCATAAATCCTTGAGCCATTAGATTAAAATGTTCAAAGGTATTTTTTATGAGATGCTTGATATTTAAGCAGTAAAGCACCTGGGACGTGCTATTATAAGAAAATGATCAACTATGGGGAGGTGTGATGCTGCTCAATGTAAAGTGGAATTAGCACCCCAAAGTTGATTATTTTTATAAAACACATCCTGTAAAAAAACATATTACTGAGAAATCATAACATACTGTACCTCTTTACCACTTTTCTGACACTGACAATGTAGACTCCTTATATAAATGTTAAATAAACCAAACTATACAGGAGAAAATTACATAAAACTACATGATGTCGATGATTATATTTTTGTAATCAGTTAATATGGTGTGTCTGTCATGCAAGTGCTTAAAGTGAACATTTTTACAATAGAAATGATAACATATCCAAACAAAGCTGCAGTTATAGAATATTAATCAGCACCTCGTTACCAGTCATTTTCCATAAGATGCACTTTATAGAGACAGCGAGAAACACTTCAGAAATGGCACAAATTCGCCTGGTTTTTTAATTGATGCCAGTTTGGGTTATCTGTTAAACGGTCAACAGTGGTTCAACAGCAGTGACTGTGCAACAGAACGGGTCAGTGAGCCCTGTCTTAAACTTGTCGTGCATCACTCTACAGTCTGGTTTCAAGGAAGTCTGCTAGTTCAGAGTCCAACAGTCTTAAATCTTATTTCTTGGCAGTGTGGTGAAATTACAAAATTACATATAAATCTTTTTCAATGTGCTGATGAAAGCAAATGGTTAGGCATTTGTCCAATGTGTCATATCCCATACAAGCACCTTCTTACCTACAAAAACTGAGATATTATTAAACATACTAGTTTTGGAATATTTTTTTTTGTTTGTTTTTAGCAGTGTAAATAGCATTTATATTTTTTGCGAATGGGTTACAAAAGCTGTTGGTGTCCTGGTCATAGCAATAGAGAACCGATTGTGCTCATACGGTAATGACTGGATTGCTGTTCTACTAGGTATAACTAGGTTATGTCTGTTAGTTCTAATAGATAGCTCGTTGGAGTAGCTCATAAGAAGAAGTGAGCGTGTATAACTAATCTGGATTTTGAAATGATGAGTTAAGGAAGCACCACCCTTCTCACCAGGTGACATTGTTCAGTGCATATCCAGCCCCCCGTTAGGGATAATGTTCAACCTACCATGGTCCTTATTTGCCCATTATATTGGATTGCATACTTCTGGAAGGCATATTTATTAATTCTGGTATCTCCTAAGCCGTTCAGTCACTGTCTCTCCCCCTGAAAGTGAGTGTGTGACCTAAGAAGCCTGATCATCCTGTCATCATGAGTGCATGTGAGAGAGCTGCTCTTTGCTTTCTCCTCCTGCTCGGTCTGAACCAGAATCTGCTGCATGTAACAGCAGGGAAGATCCTCATCTGGCCAGGAGAATTCAGCCACTGGATCAACATGAAAGTCATCGTAGACGAGCTTATAGCGAAAGGACACAATGTGACCGTCGTTACCCACAGTGCCACACCGTCTGTAAATACAGGTCAGTCACGGGGCTACAATATGGAGATCATACAGGTGCCGCACACAAAGCAGGACATCATGAATATGTTGGATAATTTTATGAAGTACTGGATGTATGATGTGCAACATGACAACGTGATCCAGACTTCTCTGAAAATCAAGGAGACCATTGACATAATTACAGAGCAGAATCACGCACTATGCAGGGAGCTTTTTGCAAATGAAGATCTGATGGGGAAGTGGAGAAAGGAACAGTTCGACGTTCTTCTAACAGATCCCATGTATATGTGTGGTGATCTCCTGGCTCTAGAGCTTAACCTGCCATTTATCATCAGTCTGAGGTTTAGTTTTGGGAGTTCTGTGGAGCGACTCTGTGGGAAGCTGCCAGCACCTGCCTCTTATGTGCCAGCTGTCAGCTTGAGCGTCACAGATATGATGGATTTCCCAGAGAGAGTGAAAAACCTACTGTTTAATCTCTTTCAGGATTTTCTGTTTATGCTTGTGACTGCAGTCAAGTGGGATCCTTTGTATACAGAGCTCAGTGGTAAGTCAAGATACCTATCATTTATTTGCTGTAAAAGAAGACCTAGGTTAAGATACAGCTTTCTGTGTCTACCCTTTAAAAATGGTAGTTTAGCTGCAATATCTTTTTCATTTTTCATCTGGGCTGCATAGTTAAGTTTCTTTTTTGGAATGGTTTATAGATGATCCCAATTCTACCTGGCTCAGCTGCGAACCAGCTTCTTTAGATAGGATCGCTTTGCAGAATTTATTATACATCTTGGCAAGGAAAGTTGCAACACTAATTAAAGACATTGTGGTCTTAAAGAATATGTTGAACATCTGGTGTAAAGTCAGGAAAATGGAAGGATACAGTGATTGCTTTTATTTGTTAACACCTAGTCACGAAAATTCTGACTTCCAACCAGGCCTTCAGGCCGAGCTTGCCTATTGGAGCCACAGGGGTATCAAGGTTGTTTGGTACATGGTTCAGGGAGGTTCAGTCCTCCCATTCCAGCAAGTCTGAGTCATAGTCTGAGCTTTGGACTAAGTGTTAATCTGCTGTTGGGTCATTTTTTCATTGTTTATGGAGTTGTCATCATGTCCAGGTGTTTAATGTAATTTGTAAATGGTTTCTACATCTGATTTTCGCTACAGAGGCCACTATTCTGAGGCACTGTTCTCGGAAAGGTATTTTGGCCATTTGGATCGCTGATAAAGCTCCTACTCTCAATCAGTGGATATTTCTCTTCATCTTGAGCGTCATATGATGTCATCAAAGAATTCAGTTTAAGAGGATAATGCAATCTCATAAAAGTTGATCTTGAAGACTCCGTCTTGGAGCCAATAGATTATAAAATCCTCTCAAGGTGTTCTTTATGTGGTGTTTTTTATGTAAGCAAAACACTTGGGGAATGCTAGTATAAGAAAATAATCAAGAAGGGGGTGATATTTGTTAATCTGGATTTATCTCTATTCAAGTGCCTGTGTAAATTGTTACTATAGAAACAATAACATATTAGAATAATGTTTAATGGGCGGGTCAGTGAACATACCCTTAAACTTATTATCCTTTGCTCTTCTGTGTGGATTCAGGGAGGTGTACTCCCAAAAAGCAGAACAATAAGACTGTTACATTTTAAAACCTTAAATCTGCCCAGTGTGCTTTAATAATCCTGCTGAGATTAAAGCTAACATATTAAGGTTTTTTTTTATGTGCCAATACCAGCAAATGGTTAACTATTTGGGCTTCAAAGTTCCAAAATCTCCAGAATGCTTTTCAGTTACCTACTCATGCAGTGATAAAACCGTTAGCCCTGAAGAAATTCAGTCAACTGTGTCATATGTCAATCAATCATCTGTTGTGTCTGCAACAACTGAGACATTGTTAACAAACTTTTAGTTTTAGCATTTTTTTTCTAGTTTGTAGTAAATGAGTGGGTTACAAAAACTCTTGGTGTTCTGGTCATAGCATAACAAGACTCTCGACACAATAGATTAAGAGACTATTACACCCATATGCTAATGACTGGATTAATGTTATGCAAAGTGCTTAGAGTTAGTTCTAATTTAAGATGCATTGATCAATGGCTAGTGACCAGAATTGGCCAGTTTTCATCTTAACCAGGCATGACTGGTGACTGGCTGATCAGCTTCAGATATATTAAATTATGTGCCTTCAAATTTACTCTTATGCACCACACAATGGTTCCTGTCACACACACAGCTGCGGAGGAACAACCTCAAAAACATCTGGACCAACAACCTTATTCTATCAACAACAAAAAACTATCACGTCACTGAACATGTCCAATTACAAGAGACTAGGGAAGGCAAAGTGGCTAAAATTAAAGCTTACAGGAGCGCAAAGCCAGTCAGTGAGAATTATCCATTGAAAGTTATTCAAAATCTTTGTGTATGCTGGCATTTATATTTCATAGAAAGAAGGAAAATTGGAATCAGACAAAATCAGAATTGGAAGGTCAGGCTTTAAAAGAAAATCGGAATCCGCCAAAATAATTGCAATCAGTGCTCCTCTATTTCTAATAGACAGTTGTTTATCCTAATCTATATTAGCTTCTAAATGGAATGACCATGTACTTTAACTAATGTGGATTGTGAAATAATGTGTTAAGTTCACGGGAGCCTGTGGGACCATTGGGGATAAAGTTCATTGTGCCATGGGCTTTATTTGCTGTTTATGGTGGATTGCGTAAAGACATATATGTATATATATGTATCTGTGGTATCTCCAAAGCCATTCAGTCA
The DNA here is from genome assembly GCA_030014255.1 of Parauchenoglanis ngamensis. Lineage (NCBI taxonomy): Eukaryota > Metazoa > Chordata > Actinopteri > Siluriformes > Auchenoglanididae > Parauchenoglanis > Parauchenoglanis ngamensis. The sequence continues at coordinate 3,404,831 of JAQMYM010000017.1, forward strand.
CTCTCTCTAGTTCTGAAGGTGAGCGTGTGAGCTGAGAAGCCTGATCATCCTTCCGTCATGAGTACTTGTGAAAGAGCTGCTCTTTGCTTTCTCCTCCTGCTCGGTCTGAACCAGAATCTGCTGTATGTAACAGCAGGGAAGATTCTCATCTGGCCAGGAGAATTCAGCCACTGGCTTAATGTCAAAGTCATCATAGACGAGCTTATAGCGAGAGGACACAATGTGACCGTTGTTACCCAAAGTGCTACACCGTCTGTAAATACAGCTCAGTCACGGGGCTACAATGTGGAGATCATACAGGTGCCGCACACAAAGCAGGATGTTGTTAAGGGCTTGGATAAGTTGATGAACTACTGGATATATGATGTGCAACATGACAACATGATCCAGGCTTCTCTGAAGATGAAGGAGATCATTGATCTGATGACAGAGCAGAATCTCGCGCTATGCAGGGAGCTTTTTGCACGTGAAGATCTGCTGGAGAAGTGGAGAAAGGAACAGTTTGACGTTCTTCTGACAGACCCTATTTACATATGTGGCGAACTCCTGGCTCTGAAGCTGAACCTGCCGTTTATCATCAGTCTGAGGTTCAGTTTTGGGAGTTCTATGGAGCGACTCTGTGGACAGTTGCCAACACCACCTTCTTATGTGCCAGCGGTCAGCTTGAGCTACACAGATCTGATGGATTTCCCACAAAGAGTGAAAAACATACTGTTTAATCTTTTTCAGGATTTTCTGTATACACTTCTGTCTAGAGTAAAGTGGGATCCTTTGTATACAGAGTTTATGGGTAAGTGAAGATACCAGTATCCCTTGTAAAGTGAAAAAAAAAAAAACTTCTTTCTTTATCTTGAGCATCAAATGATGACACCAAATAATTAAGTTTAAGACAGAATGAAATTCCATAAAATCTTGAAGCCTCTAGATTAAACAACCTATCTAATCTATCTTAGAGTCAATAGATTACAAAATAAACCTATTTTCAAAGGTATAGTTTGTGGTGTCAGTTATGCACTACACTTCAGCTTGCTGTTATAGGAAAACAATCAATGACAGGATGGTGTGATTGTCTAATGCGAAGAATTGTTACTGTTACCATACCATAGTAAATAATTTTCTTAGAACAGCACTACCAGTCTGTGAGTGCTACATTTAATGTTGTGGAAGTACATAAGAAAACAAATTCATCTGGCCATGTTACTGAGAAACTGCAACGTTTTGGAAAATTTCCTCTTCAGCTGTACCTCTGACTGCTACAAAGCACTGACTTCTTCCAAAAATGTTAAATGTCTCTTGACATAAATCTACATCTGCATATCAATGACGAAACAGCAGTGACTATTAACAGAATGGATGTTATCTATATTTACTTGTCATTTATTGCCCTATCATCTGGAGAATGCGGGTTTGAATGCCAATGATGCCACAGCCATCCGTAGCTGGGATCAGTAGAGCAAATTGTCCATGCCATCGGGTGGATGGGACTTAGCAATTTTTTCCTATTCATTCTTCCAAAAACATTCTAAATCTGTCACAATTGTGAGGTCATTTCCTGTGCACAGCCTGCCTCAGGTTACCCCACAGATTTTTAGTTGGATTCAGGTCTGGGCTCAGGCTCGGCCATTCAGTACATTGATCTGAACGTTTTTCAGTTAAGCCATTCCTTTGTTGATTTGGATGTGTGGTTTGGGTCATTGTCATGGTAAAAGGTGAAAGTCCTTTTCATTTTCAGCTTACTAGCAGATGCCTGAATGTTTTGCACTAAAATCGACTGGCATTTGTAGCTTTTCATGCTTTCCTCCACCTTGATAAAAGCCCCAGTTCTGGCTGAAGAAAGGCAGCCCTAAAACATGATGCTGCCACCACCGTGCTTCACCATGGGGATGGTGTGCTTTTGAGCATGTGCTTTTTTGTTCCAAGCATATCTTTTGAAATTATGGAATTATTCCACCTTTTGGAATTGGTTTCATCAGACTACAACACATTTTGCCACATGGTTTAGTGTGACTTAGTTGGGTTTGGATGTTTTTTGTGAGCTTCTGTATAGCCACCCTACCCCATAGCCCAGACATGTGGAAAATATGACATTGTTTTCAGAGAAATCGGTACTTGTCAGATGTTCCTGCAACTCCTATAATGTTGATGTAAGACTCATGTCAGCTTCCCTGCTATGTTTCTGTAAATTTTGGAGGGACGTCCTGTTCTTGGTGATGTCACTGTGGTGCTCCATTTTCTCCTCTTGTTGTTGATGGCCTCCATAGTGTTTCTTGATACATCTAATGTTTTGGAAATTCTTTTACACCCCTGTCCTGATCAATATCTTTCAACAAGTGAGATACTATACAGGTGTTGTAAGCTCTTCGAGGGCCATGGATTCAGCAGTCAGACGAAACCAAGATGATGTAAAGAAGATCCTTCAGAAACAGTTAATCTTTGTTTGGGGCTTAGCAGAATAGTTTCATTTATGACAGCTTTATGATAATTACTTTTTAACATGAGATTGAATGTGAGTGAATGGGAATGAGGTTCCATTTGAACACAACCACATCCCCAATTATAAAATGGTGTGCACTGGCTTGGGCAACCAGGTTATTTTAACTTTATTTTTACATACTTTTTAATTTTACCTAATTTAGTCCAGTGTATTTTATATAATTTAGTCCAATGTATCCTATTCCACCCAAACACCTTTTGTATCTACAACAACTGAGTTTTGTTATTGAACGTGTTTTGGCCATGTCTAATTTCTAGTTGTCTAAATACCAATGATTTTGTGAGATGGTTACAAAATCTTTTGGTGAAAGAAAAAAATGATATACTGTGCGATGTAAGTGACTTTCAACCCAATAGATGAAGAGACTATTATGCTCATACGCTAAGAACTGAATTAATGTTATACAAGGCACATATAGCATAATTAGAGTTAATTCTAAAATACAGTTGATCCACATGGGAGAGTAAAGTTTTAGATTCATTACAAGCTGTTGGAATGTGTAAGGAGGCACCACCCTCCTCACCAGGCCATATTTGTTCAAGGTATATCCAGCCCATAACTGGGGATAAAGTTCAACGGATTGTGTTCCTTTATTGCTCTTTGTAGTGGATTGTTATTGTGGTGCGTTCTTTGTGTGAGTTCAGATGCCTGATCATCCTGTCATCATGAGTGCATGTGAGAGAGCTGCTCTTTGCTTTCTCCTCCTGCTCGGTCTGAACCAGAATCTGCTGTATGTGACAGCAGGGAAGATCCTCATCTGGCCAGGAGAATTCAGCCACTGGATGAACGTCAAAGTTGTCATAGACGAACTCATAGCAAGAGGACACAGTGTGACCATCGTTACCCACAGTGCTACACCATCTGTAAAGACAGGTCAGCATCCAGGCTACAATCTGGAGATCATACAGGTGCCACACACAAAGCAGGACATTATTGACAACATGGATAGATTCATGAAGTACTGGATATATGACATGCAAAATGACAACATGATCCAGACTTCTCTGAAACTCAGGGAGATCCTTGATCTCAGTGCAAAGCACAACCATGCACTATGCAGGGAGCTTTTTGCACGTGCAGATCTGCTGGAGAAGTGGAGAAAGGAACAGTTTGATGTTCTTCTGACAGACCCCATAAATATGTGTGGTGAACTTCTAGCTGTGAAATTGACCCTGCCGTTTATCATCAGTCTGAGGTTAAGTTATGGGAGTTCTCTTGAGCGACTCTGTGGGCAGCTACCAACACCTCCTTCCTATGTGCCACCGGCTGGTGTGGGCTACACAGATCAGATGGATTTCCCACATCGGATAAAAACGATACTGTTTAATCTCTTTCAGGATTTTCTGTTCACGTTTTTAACTGTGACGAAGTGGGATCCTTTGTTTACAGAGCTTATGGGTAAGTGAAGAACCCAGTGCCCATTGTTAAATGTGCCATTTTAAATTTGGGTTTTTGTTGTTGTTTTATCTAACCCCATGAAGTTATTTGTGCAAACTCATCAAAGTAAAATGATTTCCTGAAAGTGCTTTTGTACTCACAGGGAGTGTTCTTGCACCAATCCTAGTCACTCACGTGTTAGAGGAGATATATTATACCCCTTTTCCAAAAGTTGACACAGTTCCTGATGTCTTAATGTCTTAATGTCTGTGACATGCTATGATCAAAATACCACAAGGATAAAGCACCACAGCGCCCTTCTCACCTTGTCTCAACAGCCCTGGTCAGAAAGGATGGTTTGAGTACCTGTTCCTTTAAATGATGATGTGCCACTGCTCACTCCACCCCCCTCTTCCATGGGTGTGCCAACGTGCAATGGCTTTGCCTTACCATAGCAACTAGAAGCCTGCATGCCAGGTCAGGTTTCTGCTCATTCTAGCAGCGACATGCACACTAACGTACATTCCCACAATTCTCAAGGCGTGCCCATCTGAAACATTACAGATAAGCCCTTGCAAAACATGCTAATCCGCATCCATAATTCCTACAACCATTTTACGCTTACATTATTTAAGTGTTAATAAGATAAGGTTCATCTTACAGACATTAAACTAACAAACTAATAGTGTTACTGGTATTGTGGATCCTGCAGGAAGTAACAGCAATAACTTTCTAGAAAATTAGCATAAGTCTTTTACCTCAGCTGTTAGCGTTAGCTAGTGACAAATGGCCAAAGAAACACGTAGCATAATGATTTTTGAAGTGCTTACATTTCCCTCATCTGCAGTTTTGCTAGGTTAATAGTTAAGCTATTGAGCCTTCTTTTATGAACAATTTTGTTGCCAGTCCTACTTTGTACTGGCCCAGACTGGTAAAGCAGTCAGATACAAAGTGGTTAGAACACACTAACAGGTTTTGCCAACTGAATCCACTGAGCTCTTCTGTCCTCTTAGGCTACGGGTCGATGTACCAATGTATGCTGCTCTGTGCAGCTGAGAACAGTTCCCATACTCTAGTTTTACATTACATTTTACATTTATATCATTTGGCAGACGCCCTTATCCAGAGCGACTTACATACATCTTATTTTTATACAAGTGAGCAGT
>JAQMYM010000017.1:3431694-3450430 GCA_030014255.1 Parauchenoglanis ngamensis
ATAGCTAATCTAAACACATTTTGTCCTGTCATAAAGGCCTTGATTCTCAAACAGAAACAGGACGTAAAAAGAAAATGCAGAAAAGGACAGTGATCAAATTTAAACAACACGGACAAGATTTTCATTCTAACACTTACAACAGTAGAGACTGATGCTTTTGTCAGTCTATGCATGTCTTTATTATTTATACTACAGAGAGAGTTTTATTTCTAATTATTTCTTTTCACAGCTACAAAGAGAGCATGATGAGGATGTCCCGAATCCACCACGATCAACCAATGAAGCCACTCGACCAGACCATTTACTGGATTGAGTATGTGATGCACAATAAGGGGGCCAAACACCTGAGGGTTGAAGCCCATAATCTTACATGGTATCAGTACCACTGCTTGGAGATGGCTGCCTTTTTAGTCTTTGTAACTGTACTGGTTGTGTTCATTTTTGTGAAAACATGTGGTTGGCTATTATGTAAATGTTTCAGAAGTACCCCAACAAAGAACAAGAAAGAGTAAAGCATGTAGTGTATTTATCCGTTTTGATCTGTGATAATTTTACACAGATTTTAGAATAAAAATGTGTGATGCATTAAACTGTACTTTCCAGAGTATTTATCACAGTATGAAAAGGTTTATTTTTATTGTCTTATACAGTTTCTTCTGTATCTTGTACCATGTGGTTTTCTTTTAAACATAATTAATAGCTGATTTGCTTTTACTAAATTGTTAACTGGTGATCCAGCTATGATGCTGATTTCTGCTTTCTTCAGTCCATGAAACATGTTACCAGATAATCAGTATTCCATAAATTAAATCTTTCAAATTAAACTTACCCCTAAAGATATTTGTTTATTTATTTTTGCACACAGCTATAAGGCTAATGTAGCTAACCAATAATGTTTTTTTTCCACACTTAAAAATCCTGTCAGTAAGTACCTGCACAAATCTTTAGGAATTTGCTTCAAACAACGTTATAAGCTAACCTCATTTTGGAAAAATAAATTTTTATTTTTATTTCTTTTGTAAAATAGCAGGTTGATAGCTGCACCCGTAATGTTATTAAAGCATTCAGCTACCCTGTGAAGATTTGTTAGTTTCCAGGGTCCGTTGTTAAGTCCTAAAGTCAGATTACTGTCTGTGTTGAGTTTCTCATGTTCTCTCCATGGGTTTCCTCTGGGTTCTAGTTTCCTTCCGCCTCTGAAAGACATGCTGGTCTATGACAATTGCTGTAGATGTGAACATGATGTCCCATCCAGGGTACACTATATGGCCAAATGTTTGTGTACACCTAACCATCATACCCATATCTGGTTCTTCCCTAAACCGTTGCCATAAAGTTGGAAGCACAGAATTGTATAGAATATCTTTGCATGCTGCAGTTTTACAATTTCCCTTCCCTGGAACTAAGAGGCTGAAACCTGTTCCAGCATTTATAATGCCACTGTGCACAAAGCAAACTCCAGGAAGATATGGTTTGCCAAAGTTGGATTAGAAGATCTCAAGTTTCCTGCAGAACCCTGACCTCGACCCCACTGAACACTTTTGGGATGAACTTCAGGCCGAGGCCTCCTCCCAGCATCAGTGCCTGACCTCACTAATGCTGCTGTGGCAAAATACGAAAACGCCTACATCCCCCATTTTTTTGTGTTATTTCTTGACATACATGTTCACTCCAATCTGGCAACCCTACACCCAATTTGGCGCTTTCTATACATTGCGAAGGAACTGGTTTAATATAAATAAAGTAATTAGAAAGGAAATAATACTCAGATGTCAGAAATATAGACAACACTCCTAAGAACGAGACGAGAAAAAAACGTTTACCTAGGTAACCTGGCAACCCTTTGGTTCAATCTGGCAACCCTTTGGTTCAATCTGGCAACCCTTTGCGCAGCGGCGGTGCAGAGCTGGAGGAAGTGTTCAGCCATTTTAGACGAAGGCTCAGACACGAACACAAACATCGAACTGAATGTCATGGTTTTTTTCAATGTAGCTAACGGATTATATAAATAAAATATATTGGCCATTGAATAGGGGACAGAACGAGGCAACTCAAAGTCTCTTTTTTAAAAAAAAAAAAGGGCTGAAGACTGTCGAAGATGGCCGTCAAAGGTAAAATTATTTAGCTAGCTAATATTAGCATGTCGGCGCTTAGCTTACACCTTTGTCTACTCGCGTTGGATTTTTTTTTTTTTTTTTTTTTTTGCATAGTTACGTTACCCAGTGTCATTGTTATGATAATAAAGCATAATAATTCTAATTAAACAGCCCTTGTTATTGTTATTAATAGTAGTAGTAGTAATTAGTTTATATTACCACGTTAGCTTAGCTAATTTAATAGCCGTGTGAAGTGTTTACTTGGGTTAGCATTTTAATAGCGCTAACTAGCATTCAGCTCTGCATCAGTAATTCGGCGCACGTCATGTGTATTAACTTCAAGTTATTTCATTTAACCTACATATAAACTAGGCTTCACGATAACTGTTGTTTACGCCATGTTTTAGATGGAGAACTCAATGTTCTGGAGGATATCTTGACTGATGCTCCAGACCAAGACGACGAGCTGTACAACCCTGAAAGTGAACATGACCTGAACGAAAAGAAAGGTGTGTGTACATAAATACATTTTTGTGCAAAATGACAAAATATAGCTGGGGTTTATTAAGGATCTTGCTCAAAGACGCAACTTGGCATTGCTGGGATTTGAACTCCCATCCTTCCTTCTGATCAGTGACCCAAAGCCTTAACCACTTGCACTAATGAACCATTTACACACACACACACACACACACACAGACAGACAGACAGACAGAGAGAGAGAGACAGTGTGTGTAAAGCAAAAAATATTATGAAATCTTTGCACATCCTTGTGTGTGTACACTATGTGGTCAAAAGTATGTGAACACTAGATCATGTGTGTTGAACATCCCGTTCCAGATTGAGTCCCTTTTTAGCTATTATAATAATCTCTATAACAATGATCTTCTGTGTTATGAACTTGCTAGGCGTATCAGCAAAGGGAACGATGTAATTGGTTATGATAGCTGAATGGATTTCAGTGCGGCCGTGCGTCCTGCTCTAAGGAACTGAGGTTGCTGTGTTGTGATTTGTGACAAGATCAGTTTACACAAATTCAGCCCAATTCTGACATGAATTTGGCATGGCCAAAAAATTTCCGGGACTAACCGGTATTCTGTGATGTATGGAAATAGTGACGTCTGATCAGACACCGTGACAACAATCTTAGAGCCTTAATCAGCTGCAACTGATTTACAATAAGAGTTGTTTTTTTTTTCCTGATCTGTAAGGTTCCAAGCGTAAGAACGAACGTGGAGACAGCCACGATGCAAAGCGACTAAGGTCCTCTGGCCACTCCACCAGGCACCTGGTTAAAAGGTCAGTATCGTCCAGTGGAGTCATTGGGAAAAAAGTGAGCAGCCTGAGAGGCAGACACCACCCTGATGATTTCTACGAAGACAGAAAGAACCATTCTGGCAGAGGGAGAGCTTCCAGGGCTGATCTGTCCAAAATGCACAGCAGGGACCATCAGAGGAGGATCAAACCACTGATGCCAGAGTTGAATGAGGTGTGTTGGGCACTTTGGCCAGATATTGACAACCAATAAGGCAGATTTTACATTTTGTATTGAAGTACACTTGAGCCCTGTTCACACTTGGTATTAATATCCATCTCAAGTGATCAGATTAAACGTGACCAGCACAAGATAAAGGTATAAATGCTTCTTTAGATCTTCTGATCAAGTAGTTTTTAGACTGTCCAGGCTGTTCTGTGGATGTGTGTGAAGAGGGTTTTTTTTTTTTTTTGGTCCATGCGTTTTGAGTAGGTTGCATTTTACATTTTAGAGCTCCACGTCGTTGCTCCTTTTAGGTTGAAAATCCAGTCCCTTTATCAAAAGCTCAGGAACTTATTCAAGAGTAGGTACTTTTTTGTCTGCGAGGGTGTAGCACTGCCTCTTAGAACTGCCTTTTACTAATGTTTTGATACAGCAAAGAATGCATGATGTACTGACTTATCTTAAATACAGTAAACATTGTTCACGCAGTAATACATATTTGTGCTTTTAGAAGCTGAGGAGGACGAGTGAGGAGAGTGTGGGCCGGGTCAGCCGCTCCTCGAAAGAAGACGAAGAAGCGCGGTCGGTGGAGTACGCTTCCGAGCAGGAGACGGGCACTTCCGCAGGGTCCTCTGAAGGCAACCGGTCTGACGGTGAGGAAGAGGAGGTGATGGAGGATGAGGATGAGGAAGGAGAGAAGGGCCCAGATGATGATGAGGAGGAAGATGATGTTGAGGGAGAAGAAGGAGAAGAGGAGGATGAAGACTATGAGCTGGAGGATGGTGACCAGCAGGAAGGGAATGAGCCGAATGACTACGACACGCGCAGCGAAGCCAGCGACTCGCAGTCAGAATCTGTGTCCTTCTCGGAGGACGAGTCGGTGCACTCTGCCTCAGGCTCTGATGCCTCGGGTGAGCAGCTGTCTTCCTCAGCATCATGCGTTAATTACATTCCTAGTGGTCAGCATACAGCTTGATTCCAGATTCTTCCAAACATCACAGAAGGCAGCAGGTTTGACCGGTGCTGCTCCTGTAGATAATTAGAGTAAAATGATTTCAGTTGAAGAAAAATTTAGAACACAGTTCGGCCCTTTTAGGTGTTGTAGGCTGAAGTCTATTCTGAAACAAAGTCCTTTGGAAGGCCACTTTACCAAAATGGAGCCGTTCTGAAGACTATCACATGCAGCAATTGTAAATATCTCCTAATGTATAGTTCCAGTGCATTATCACTGAATGTCAAGTAAATATTTCATAGAAGTATATTGATGATATTGCTGTGAAACCCTTGAAATATAAAATATCTTCAACATTTCCATGTATATAGTATAAATGGGGTTAATTGCTTCAGAATGCATTGTGTCAATAATATGCATTCATTTCCTGTTAGATAATCATTTTTACCATTATAAGCCTCCACTTGACATTCCTTCATGCCTTTGGTGGTCCTTGTCAGTGAACAAGGCTGTACTCGACAGCAAACCTTTAATTACGTGTTGTCAGAAGTTTTCACTACAGGTTGCTACTTGGATGTGTTCACGTTAAGGACAGAGATACGAAGTGCAGAGCTAGAAATTCAAGCCCAAATTATCTAGAGAAGACATTTATATACATATACATATATACACTCTAACAGAAGGGGCTTGTTCTCCCATTTACTATTCAGATCAGGAAAGAAAAGAGAAGAAGCACGCTAGAGGGATATCACCAATCGTTTTTGATAGAAGTGGAAGCTCAGCTTCAGAATCATGCACAGGTATTAAATAATCCCAAATAATTCAGTTTTGCATATATATAAGCTCATGCACTAATTAATATAACTAATTTTTAATTATGGAAGAGGTGGTAGTCTTTGTATGATTTTGACCGATTAACTGTGTAAGCTGACCTGCCTCTGCCCTGGTAGCAGTACAGGATCAGGGCATTTATTCTCCTCAAGGCATGATGGATAACATCTGCCGCAAAAGAAAAAACGTAAGCACAATTTTAGAAGGTTTTGCACAATACAGGTGTAGGTCACTTGGCATTCAGTGGCAGAGCAGGTCAGATTACAGACAGTGGAATTAATGCAATCACATCAGTGCACATCTGTTGGCCACCTGGTATAGTGTAAATTTCCAACAACGAACCGAGTCCTTTCATAGGCGTCTGAATGCACTCACGAAAATTACTGACTCTTCTAGCTCTGTAATTCAGTGGTGGGCAGGAGTATATGCAAAAAATACATTCGGTCTTATTTCACCAAATCACCTGAAAGGCTCCGCACAGCACGTTCATTGCTTGTCAGAAATTCTGGCTCTTGGTAGTCAGCCTATATTTTCCTTACACGGACATCTAGACTTTTTTAGGGCACTCCTTTTTTTTCTTTTTTTTTTTTCTTTTTTTTTTTTTAACAGCCGCCATTGTATGATTGTGGACGTGGAGTTTCTGAACGTTTGGTGCGCTCAACAAAAGGATTAAAGATCAATTTATTCAATTTGAATAAAAAAAAAAAAGTCTTCACCTGAATTGAAATCGCACATGCATATAAAATGCCCACCATTTTACCAAAAGTGTCATTTCTGTAGCTAATTTATTGCTGTTGCGGCAGGACTTTAACACTTTGTGTTTGCTGCCTGCAGGGTCCGAAAAGAAGCGTGAAAAGCTGCCGTCGTCTGTCCGCGCTGTGAGAAAGGGTACGAAATCCTCGCAGAATTTCATAGAAGGCTGCAAACATGGTTGAAATGGCTTTCTGTATTCTCAAGGTCTTTTTGTTCTTCTTTCATTGTCATTTAATAGATCAAACCAGCAAGCTGAAATACGTCCTGAGGGAAGCCAGGTACTTCCTGATCAAGAGCAACAACCATGAGAATGTTTCTCTCGCTAAAGCAAAGGTTTGTATATTGTGACGTTTTGTGGCGAGAGCGCTTTATCTGAAAATGAGAGATCACTGGAAATGTGTCATTTGCTCCGCCTCCAGGGGGTGTGGTCGACCCTGCCTGTGAACGAGAGGAAGTTGAACGCGGCATTCCGCTCGGCTAGAAGCGTCATCCTCATCTTTTCTGTCAGGGAGAGCGGCAAATTTCAAGGTGAGATATCCCAGGATAAATGAACAATTTCTTGTAGGTATTTTCTGTATTGTTGATAACAAAAGTAAGTACTCATAATTACGACATTGCTGATGTTATTATAAAACTAATAAAGCTTGTACAGCATGCCTGGATTTTGTATTAAAATGACATTAGACATGTTTGCTTCCTTAAGCGACCTGTGTTGGGTTCTTTTCAGGTTTTGCTCGTCTCTCGTCCGAGTCTCATCATGGAGGTTCTCCCATCCACTGGGTCCTGCCTGCAGGCATGAACGCCAAGATGCTCGGAGGAGTCTTTAAAATCGACTGGATATGCAGGTAGCTTTGACTCGTACACACTTTCGTGTACCATATAAATGATGCGATTCTTCACAGAGGATGTGTGGTCCTCTCTTCCTATTAGACCATGCACGTTTAATGCTGTTTTTCATGCACTTTCAGGCGGGAGTTACCTTTTACAAAGTCAGCACACCTTACCAACTCCTGGAATGAGCACAAGCCTGTGAAGATCGGACGAGACGGACAGGTTAGTCCTCCGTCTGACTGTCTCTTTCTGATCCATTCTTTTAAAATAAATATTCGGACATTTTATAGTGTTTACTATGCGATGTGACATGTATTTCTACCATTTTGTGTGGAAATGAATTGAAATTCATCACCGAGAAACATCAGTCATGTTGATCGCTCTGCAAAAAAACAACCACTTGACACATGTCTATGTGCGGAAGCAGCAGTTATTTAAGTTGCTTTGTTTACGTACCCACCTGCGTACCTTTTTAGATGTTAAACATCAGCTGAATTATTTCCTCTTTTAAAATGTTACGCCATCTTTGTGATTGTTACCATGAGCCATGTAGGTTTTAAGGTATTTAAAAAAAAATAAAAAAAACCTCTCGCATTAATGGGTAAATTCCCAAAAATGGGTGTTGATTCCCAAATGTTTGCCAAATCAATACAAAGTATGTGCGCATGCATAGCAACAAGCAAGCATAAACCTGGTCTTATGTTGCAAGCAATATGGAAAAGTCTTCCATTCTACCTCCTTAAAATTCTTTGTTTTTCCATTGTTTGGTGTCTGCAGGAGATCGAGACGAACTGCGGCCTGCAGCTGTGCATGCTCTTCCCTCCGGACGAGAGCATTGACTTGTATCAGGTTATTCACAAAATGCGCCACAAGAGGAGGACGCACTCGGAGCCTCGTTCCCGGGGCCGTCCCCCCCACCGAGAGCCCGCACCCCGAGACCTGGGAAGGTTAGAAATGTTCTTTGGACTGCTAGTGCGCACATGTGTCACATGACGGGCCAAAGGGAGCGTGTTGTTGTTTCCTTCTTCCTACTCGTCATCCTCGAGTCCTCAGAGAAGAGCCTCGAAACGAGCCGGCCAGAGCTCACCGGAGCCTACACGTCCAGCGGCCGGCTGTGTTCTGTTATTGCTGTTAATGTACATGCTGATGTCCATTTGAAAGAAGCGTAACATAATCATTTTTTACTGAATGAATGTACGCTAATGTTAAAAATCCCAATGTAACTCCTTATTCACTTCAGCCTGACAGTAGTTCAGTTAACATTTTCTGTAGCGGTAGCAATAAGGTTCATTCTCTTTGTAGATGAGTCTGTGTTTAAATTTTTCCAAAAGCCTTTTCTTTCAGGAATTTCCATGAGGGGATAGACCCAGTCATTTATGGGACTATTTAAAGGAGCCATAATATATAAGCAGAAGATGGCGCATCCATTTGAGAGGCAGAAAGCATTGATTGTTTAAACAAACAAACAAAAAAATCTTTCAAGAAGAGAATATTTCTCGGGACTCTTTCACTGGTTTTCCAGTCCTGTCCAAAAGCAGCTTGGATGGGTGTTCTTGTGAATGTCGATAGTGTGTGCAGAGCGTAGCAGAAAGGAGTGAGAGAAGGAAAGAGAGCGAGCAAGCGAGAAAAAAAGAGAGAGCCAGGGAATGAGGCAAGCTGAGCGTGTTCTACTAGCAAGTTCCTGGGGAGAGATAGGCCAGTTCCGTTGCTACATCATGCAATGCCTATGGACTGAAATGATGCCAGGGACTGTCCCGTATAGCACTGCTGTTTATGAACTCTTGCTGCCTGAAATGAGCTCGTATTTACTCAACTCAAGCAGAAAAACAAATGGCCCCAAAAAAGGACTGAGGAAGTTTGATGGTTTTCAGGCTCTGATCCACTAACCCCCAACCCTTACTCAAGGACTGTGGATGTTTGTCGTGGCAGAAAAAAGAAAAAAAAAAATCCCTCCCCTTTTCCTGATCCCTTTACTCCTCCCTGTCTCCCAGCTGGCGGTAGGTAGGCTGTCATGTTCAGATCAACCCTGACGGACTGAGCTGGTGTAGGGCGGCAGCACACCCTGCCTCCACCTCATCTCCCCCTCCCGTTCTCTCAGGTTCCACTGAGGCTTCCATGGACTGCGTACCACAAGAGAAGCACTTGGGAGGGGGTTCACCCTGGGGGTTATTTCCAATGGCTGGAGCTCCTCTTTTGTCTTTTTTTTGTTTGATTCTAAATGGACTGCATCACACCTTATTGCACCCCTTCTTCCGCCTTACCAGGCCGATCAAGTAAAATGTGTTTACCAGGCCATATACGGCTAAAGAGTAAGCTGGACTGTTGTATGAACTTTTGCTATCATAAATATTTGCCAGCGTTAACAGTCACAAAACTACAAGAAAGCGGTATGTCACACTTTCAAACAGAATTCTTTTTCTTTCGCTTTACTGTTTTGGTTGTTCTGGGTCTGACGTTTTAAGCCAGAGAGTCATTATTAGATAGAATGGGGTAGTGCGCTGGACAGCACATATTCACAAATTCATTATTACTTTAACTTAGTAGTACATTTCTGACATGACCTACTGTAACCACTGAATGATTTTCAAAACTTTTCAACTGATTTTCAAGGCATAAAACATCATCATACTCTGTAATTGGAACTACAGACCAAAAAAAATGATTTACATGCCTGAATAAAATGCACTTGTGAAACTTAATTTCAATGCAATAACCCCTGTGGGATGGACTGGGAAATTCCATAATCAATTTTTTTCCTCTGGGGGTCTTTATTTTACAAGTCTGATGATGTTTTAGGGAAAATTTGAATATTATCAGCCATTACCACTCCTCCTGTGGACAAAACAGAGAAATGCATGTTGTAATTTACCTGTCTGCGTGGTTAGTAGGTTTCTGAATACACCTGAATAGTTCTCTGAAAGCTAGCATGTCATAATAGCCTGTAAAGCTATTGATAATTCATATCATGAACCCTGCAAGAACAAGTTGGAGAGTTTACCTTGATTATTCAGTTCACTATTCGATTTTGGGCATTTCTATATTTGGTATTAGATTTGTTCATTTAAGGCAGATATTGGCATATTATGCATATGCATGGTGCTGTTATGGTTTCTTCTGTGAGTTTTCTGTTCATGAATAACAAAATGGGATATTGTGGGAAAACAATTTAGGCTGCAAATATTGTCTGCTGTCTAGAAAGCCAGGTTCAGGAGTTTCATTTGCATGTATGCAGCTTAATTAGTAAATCTCTTTTAATGTGGCTTTGGGGAAAGTGTTGCTGTGGAGGCAGGTTGCTCAAAATTGACCCAGTGAGTATAAGAAGTGTCTGGAAATGTCATCGCAATGTTTAAATATTTTGTTCATTAGTAATGAGCTCATAGGTCCTGGGCAATTTCACTCTTTTTCAGCATTTAATTCATTATGTCAAAGGTCATATTGCTAATACTAATGATGTAATATTTTTGTTTCTTTTGTAGCACATGGCAAGAAATATGTTTAAAATGAATGTGACATTGTTGAACTTGATGTTGGAAAGTTGTGAAATCTCCCTTTGAAAAATGTGTATTGATGCGTTCAGACCTTTTTAATATTGAAGATTGATAAACATTTGAAAGAGCTCATTCGTTATAAACTGTTGTAATAAGGGAAATGATCTAGGTTTTACAACAATGACTTCCTACTAACCTGCCTGATTCATGTAGGCGTCGTCCAGAGGAATATGACATGCACAACAGGAAGCGACCCAGGATTGACTATCCTCCCGAGTTCCCCCAGAGACCAGGTCAATATCTCTCACTGTTCGTCAGAGCACAGGATCAATAACAACACTTCTTACTTCTGTTCTTGCAAACATGTAACCGCACCACTGAATGCTTGACTGCAAAATTGTGTATGCTGTCATTCGCTGTACTGTAATAAGACTTGAAGTAATGTGGTTCCTGTATGATTCATATTAATGTATTATTCATATGAATATGTACACAATGTTTTTGTCTGTTCTATCTGTTTTTGCATTTTGTGTATTCTGTCGAATAATTCTTTTTTTTCTTTCATACTTTCAACTTTCTTTCATACTAATTCTCTTACCATTGGTGAAACATGTGTTTGGTGACTGTTCAGGTTTTATGCAAGACCCACGCAACCAGCCTGTGGACAGGTACCTCCCTCGCTCTCGCCCACGCCCATTATCTTTACTTGTGACTTTTTAAACAAGCATTTTTAATCTCATACGCTATTTATTCCTGCAGGCGCTTTTCTGGAGTAAGGAGAGATGTGTTCCTCAATGGCGTGAGTCTTGAACCAACTTCTACCTTTTAAATGAACGTTATTTTGTGGTGTAGGCTGTAAATATATTTTTAGGCTTTGTTTAATGGTGACCTTTTTGTTCTCTGCAGTCTTACAACGATTACATGCGAGAGTTCCATCACAGCATTGGGCCTCCACCTCCATGGCAAGGGATGGTCAGTACTTTTTTTCTAAGCCTTATTTCTAGTTTAACTTTCTCTATCAAACAGTTGATCCTTTTATTTTGCATGTTTATTTAAGAATTAAATTATTTCTGTTTCTCTGGAGGCACCGTATCCTGGTATGGATCAGCCTCCTCATCATCCGTACTACCAACACCATCCTCCGCCACCCCAGGCCCACCCACAGTACTCAGGCCATCACCCCATGCCCCATGATGCCCGCTTCAGGGAGAAGAGGGTCGTCCGTTCATTCTCCTCCAGTCTGGTAAGGGATCACTTGAACAAGTTACCTACATTACCCACAGTGCCACGCTAATAGTGGGATTTACCTCTTGCTTCATCTGTATTTAAACAGAGTGATGCAGCAGGGCTTTAGTCCTTTTGTCTGTCCAGCTCTCATCTCCTCATTTCTTCATTCTGCTCAAACAGATCAGCTTCCAAAGTTTCAGCTTTCACACTAATACTGCTTTTAACACCATCTGCCTAGTCATCTAGTAAACTGCTAACCTGCCAAGTTGGGGCGTATTATATTAGGGTCCAATTACAACCAACAAACACCCCTAAATCGCTGCGTATTTAAAGTGTTTCAAGGAATTCACATTCAATGGGTAATCATTTCACATAAGACTGGTTGTTTAGGTGAATTGGAACCCTGTAAATTCACAAACCTTGAAAGCAAACCTAATAAAAACATAGATGGTGAGCTGTGCGCTAACACGAGCTGCTCCCTTCTTTGTTTCGTCTGGGCTCACATCGCACCAGGGTCTACCATATTCTTTTTGTTGTTGTTTCTCCACACAAGAAAATTTGTTTGGCTGCTGTTTTATAGTCTCTTTTTGAAGTCCTGTGCTTGTTACGTTATACATCATATGATTGTAAATAAGCATTAATTTTGTCCAAAACCACACGCTGTTCACTACACAGTTCACATTTTTTAGTAGTAACATATGAATGCGTATTGAAGAATATTGAGTGCAGATATTAAATCTCACAGTGCACTGTTACTGTCCAGATAATGTAGCCTGGCTGGTACAGAATACCCACAATGCATTTTGCTGTTTGTATAGAATACATGCTTTTCTGTTAGAATAAAATGGCTAGGTTTTGACTAAGAATTTTTCCTGCCCTTCATTCTGGTGGTGTACTATGCTCACGCTTAATCTTCACTCGCTTGTCGCAGCACGATTACGACATGCGTGTGGACGACTTCCTGAGGCGCACCCAGGCGGTGGTGAGTGGCCGCAGGAGCCGGCCCCGAGAGCGAGAGCGTCAGAGAGAGCGCGAGCGACCGCGAGACGCGCGACGGGAGCGCGAGAGAGAGCGAGGCCGCGAGCGTGACCGTGACAGAGACCGCATCAGAGACCGTGACCGAGAAAAAGAAAGAGGGCGCTATCGCAGATAAAAGAAGTCATCGCTACAGCTTGTCACATGGCAAGGTTTTGCTCACTATCTCGTTATGGATTCTCTATTGAAAATCCCTTTTAATTTCTGTCGAGAATTTATTGTTGGTTTTTTGGCTCATGTGTAAAGGTGAACTGTACTTCAAAAAAAGCTCCACTCTTCCTTTCAGAGTATTATTTTTAAATATGTACATTGTTTTACAGGAGATCGTTTGTATCATGTATGCAGTGTTTTCTATGGTGACAACCAAAAAACTATTTTTTTTCCCTTTTAATCATTGAGCATCTAGAGGGCACCTCTTACCATGTTAGGATGATTTGGTACCAGTCCCTTACATAAAGTAAGTGTTACAGTTTAGGACAAAGCTATGTTGTTTCCATCCTTTATTGTTGTTCAGCTCTGTAAATGTCTCTGCCGAGGAGTTAAGATAATTCACACTTGTGTCTGTGATACGTTATTGTACATAGCTTCTGAACGGACTGTTAAGCTGTTCAACAGACTGCAGCAACTTCTTTTATCTGGCTTTATGTTCCAAATGTTACGTTATGAGTATGTGGGTGTAAAAAAAAAAAAGCAATACCATCTTTTTTGTGTTTAATGACTGACGTATACTGTAAATTTCCTAAGATGAAGGTCAGTAAAGCAACATGCTAGATGTTTTTGTCAGAAAAGTTGTATCTTTTACTGATTATCTTTTGTATGATTAAAAAGAAAACACTGTGTTGTGGTATTTTGAAGCTTTTATTTATGTAACCTAACAGAACTTTTTAGAAAATATGGAGGTGGGAAAAAAAATTAAGCCTAAATGTGCAGTCAAAATATACTTGAGATTTGGGATTGAACTCGTGAAAAGACAATTTTATTTCATAACATTTAAGAGCCTTTTGGTCCAAAGCGTAAAGTTGGGGGTGTGTCCATTTATGGAATCTGAATTTCTTGAGACTAATAACATTTTGGGGTCAAGAAAATTGTGAAAGACCTCAATTTATGATGCATTCGAGACGCATGAAAGTGCCAGATGTGACTGGATGTCTGTCTCAGCTGCACATTTGTGATCGGAAATTAATACTAGCTAACAGTTACTGGTTTGCAGAAGGCGCTGGGAAAGTTTGGTTGTGGTTCCCGAATCATTCTGGGAACAGATCTGGTTTGTTTCCTCTTTACTTTTCCAAAAAAAGTTTTCTTTATGGAGATATAACATTCACAATTTGTTCTGTTATGGTCCAGATAAGCAGCCTTGCAGAAACCTATAAAAGTTCAGAGAATGTTCTATTATTGTTTTTGATAAGCTTTGATTATTTGAACCATGCAGAAACCTTTGAGAACATTTCTTGAATTATCTCTAAAAAAAAACTTTAGAGTTACTCTACTGATCTACACATGGTTGGCTGTCATAATGCATATAATAATAATAATAATAATAATAACAACCACAGCAACAACATGATCTATGGGGCAACATAGTGATGCAGTGGTTATCAATGTCGCCTCACAGGAAGAAGGTTCTGGGTTCGAAATTGTGGACCGACTGAGGCTTTTCTGTGTGGAGTTTGCATGCTCTCTCTGTGTCTTCATGGGTTTCCTCCATGTGTTCCGGTTTCCTCCCACAGTCCAAAGACACGCAGATTGGGTCAACTGGCTACTCTAAATTGTCCATAGGTGTGAATGTGAGTGTGAATGGTTGTCTGTCTCTGGGTCAGCCTTGCAATAGGACGGAGATGTGCCCAGGGTTCACCCCGGCTCTCTCCCGAAGCCGGCTGGGACTGACTCCAGCTTCCCCCGACCGCTAATTTATAAGCAGTGTAGATAATACAGTGCTGGATGGAATAAGATCTGTAATACAAAATATTTATTGATCCACACTCCCTATCTATTGAAATTTCTATTAAAATGTTCATCTAAACGTGACGTCGGTATGCTGAATGTGAGTTTGTATACAAAAATAAATAAATAAATAAAACTGCACGGTAACCCTTGGCGATCTTTGATGACTTCCTGTAGGACAATGTTAAAACAACATTCCTGGAATGTTAGTTTGTAGTTGCAAAAATAATTCCCAAGATCACTCACAAACTCATTAGCAAAACAGAGCATGTTTTAAAATTTCCACTAACCAAACTACAACACTCCCACAAGGTTATGAAATGGCATCGCTAACTGACCAAATGCTAACATAAGCAAAACTTTCTGTTTTCCCCTGAAAGCAGTAGCCATGGTTAGCGTCGTGGTGAATTAGTTTTGCGTTGTATTTGTACTGAACTAAAGATAGCCGTAAATTATTATACAAATTACTGAAATATATCAAAGACATACATAAGCAATCCCAAAAATGTTAGCTTAAGCCTTGTCCAAACAACAAGCTAGACCGTTACCATGCCTACAATTCCCATCAGCCCCTTCAGAGGGCTACGTCTTTTTAGCGCGCGACACGTTGGGACTGCTGACATGGCGGCTCCCATAGCGTCTGCGCTGCGGCTCAGTTTGTGGGCCGTTATTGTCTTCATTTCGGCGCTTTGCATCCCTTCGGCTTTAGCTCTGATTGAAGGACTTTACTGCGGCACGCAGATCTGTTACGACGTGCTCGGCGTGAGCAGAGACGCGTCCAAAGCGGAGATCGGCCGCGCGTACCGCCAGCTGGCCCGGAAATACCACCCGGACCGCTTCCAGGCTGGAGACCCCGCACTGGCCGGAGAGAGCGCCGACAGCGCGCAGCAGAAGTTCCTGCTCATCGCTACGGCTTATGAAACTTTAAAAGTGAGTCACTAATGCGTTATGAACGTGCGTGAAAGGTTGCGTGTGCGCGAGACGACAACTCATCCTAACCGCTGCCTGACTCACTTCCTGTCTCTGACCAGAGGAGGCGACATTTATTTCAGTTAATGTTTATGAATCCTCCCCCTGTGTGCTCCCTTACACCTATGTATATGCCACCATAATAATGACAAGGTTTCTCATAGTAATGATTAACCTACCTTAGCCTACCTCTGACTTGATGTTTATTAATTAAAAATTGATTGATTGATTAAAAAGTGATCAATTCTCAATTGCCATGCATTGAATAGATCGATTCACACACCATCTCTTCCTCAAATACAGTAGTATGTCTGCAGTCGTATCGTCAAAATATGAGAAACTGTCTCAAAATTATGGCTTGTTATCTCATAATTATGACTTAAGTTCTCATAATTACTTAGTATTTCAAAATTATGACTTAAGTTCTCGTAATGGCCTCTTTTCATTATGTCTTACTAGCTTAATTACTTTGCATGTCATAATTAAGAGATACTGTCTCAATTGGCTTAGTAACTCATAATTATAACTTAAGGTCACATAGTGACTTGCAATCTCATAATAATAATATATTAAGTCATAATTTCAAGAAAATGTTCTCATTATTATGAAGAACTAAGTTAAGTTAGTAATAAGATAAGTAATTTTTTACTTAGTCATAAGTCATAATTGACCTAGCATCTTATAATTATATGTGAAGTCATAATTATGGGATATGTTCTAATTATCACATACGATGTGACTTCATTTATTTATTTTTTCCAAGTGGTGTAAACGGGCTTCCGAATAAATCTGAGTTAGAACTGACCGCATGGCAGGACAGCATTATTGCATTATATAATATAGCATCCAGTCATGTTGTGCTATGCAAATGGAAATTCAGTATGACTTTGCTCCCAGATGGATGAACAAATCTCATGTGGTTTTCAAAATGATCTGAATCACCAGCTCACTCCACTCATTTCAAACACAATGTGTGACCTTTTCATGTCTTGCAGGATGAGGAGTCACGCAGGGACTATGACTACATGCTGGATCATCCAGAGCAATACTACAGCCACTATTACACTTACTACCGGAGACGGCTGGCACCCAAAGTGGATGTTAGGATAGTCATTCTTGTGACTGTGTGTGCAATCTCAGTTTTTCAGGTAGATGATCGATATTTTCATTGTTGTCCCTCAGCATCTCTCTGAAATCTCATTTTTCAGTCCACCTGCCTTATGAGACCCACTGAGAATGAAAACTAGGAAAATGACATGAAGTTACATACAAAAAATTTAATAGGAAATAAAACAGGACTGAGAAAAAGAACAATCATTTTGGTCTCGGTATCTGATGGTAAAAATAGTGTAGATAAATCTAGGAAAATAATTCCCACAAAACAACATTTGAAATTAATTTTAATTTCTTGGGTCTAGGAGCAATGCCGCTTCCATACAGTAGATGGCATAGTGATGCTATTACTCCAAAAATCAGAAACACACATGACACTGAGGATGTTCAGTCAGTGGAGTGTAAAAGTTTACCTTCTCTGGTTATTATGTAAGCAATAAAATGTGACCGGGCATGCTGTTATAAAAAAAAATAATAATAATGACGGAGTGGTGTGTTGTGGATATATACTGTTACCGCTAGAAAGTGTTATTTTCCAATAAAACTCAGCAGCACATCCTAAAGTTTGGTTCTTATTATAGCACAGCAAATTCTCAGCTATTTAAGTTTGTAATTCATTAATAATAAATGAATCCATGCTTTTTAATAAGTTAATTCCTGTTATCACTTATATTATAGCAGCTATAAACAGTTGTTCACTCAATAGCCTGTAGCTTGTTTTTCTCTCCCTTGAGGTTAATAATACAAAGAATAAATGCTTGCCATGATACCAAGAAACCAAACTCGCCTGTCCCGAAGACTTATACTTACTGACGGTTAAAGTTACTGACAGAGTACAAAAGCACTAGTTTTAGAGACTCCTTCCATAAATAGTGAATAAACACCTGAAAATGATTATTAAAATAATTCATAACTCAAAATAATTCATCATAATTATGGAAAAATAATAACACACTTTTAATCAGTTAAAAATTTGCCTTGGATTATTTGAAGCACCCGGCATACAAGTCCCTGTGAATGAGTTGTTACTATAGAAATGAGAGAGTATTAGAACGAGCACATTAATATGAACATATCATTTGAATTACAGACATCAGAGCTGCTGTTCTAGAAAATTAATTACAAGTATGTTAATATCTTAATGTACATCCTTTGATTGTTTACATTTACATTAATTAATGTGTTGATGGAAATGAAATTCTTTTGGCTTCATTATCCGCGAGGGTGCACAAACTTTTGCACTCGACCGTTTGTTGTTTAATTGCACTTTTTTTTTCTCTGCAGTATTACAGCTGGTGGAGCAGCTACACGGAAGCAATCAATTACCTCACCACCGTCCCCAAGTATCGCATCCAGGCGACTGAGTTGGCTAAGCAGCAAGGCCTGCTAAACCGCACCAAAGAGAAAGGCAAGAACCGGCGTTCCAAAGAAGAGATCCGTGAAGAAGAAGAGGAGATCATCCGAGACATCATCAAGAACAAGATCGACATCAAAGGAGGCTACCAGAAGCCCAACATCCGTGACATCCTGCTGTTTCAGATCATCCTGTTCCCATACCACATGTGCCTCTATGTAGTGTGGTATTGCTCATGGGTTTATCGCTTTAACATTCGTGGCGAAGAGTATGGAGAGGAGGAGAAGCTCTACGTCATACGCAAGTACATGAAAATGTCACAGGCGCAGTTCGACAGCCTGGACGACCACCTGAGACAAACATTCCTGGAGCGTCAGCTGTGGATAAAAGTGAACTACGAGGTGTGTGTTTGTGTGGAAACGTTTGGGTTTTCTCATTGCAAATATATCTAGCAGAGGTGCCAAGTTGTAAAATTTAGCCATAGCATTCACAATTCTTGTTCATTATTTTTCTGATTCTGCTGTCGCAAATGTAAGCATTTAGTATTTGTACAGATGCCTGAATAGGTCACATGATGTAGCTTTTGGGTTTTTCTTTATATATCTGAGCATTAAACGGTCTGACCTTGGATTGAATTTGCTTGGATGCCCACTCATGGAAAGATTGGCAACT
>JAQMYM010000017.1:3460193-3473931 GCA_030014255.1 Parauchenoglanis ngamensis
TGACAGTGCTGGGATTTGAACTCACGACCTTCCGATCACTAGTCCAATGTCTTAACCACTGAGCTACCACTGCCCATTTCCTGTACTAAGACAACTGTTAACCCACATCTGTTAATCACAAACATAGCCATACAGTAGTCCATATACACACAGTCCATACGTTTGTAATAGACTACTTGTTTGCAGGTTTTGCAGATATATGTTATATTGCTGTAATTAATCTGATGAATTTAATGTATTTTTTATTAGTGTCAGGTATTCAAAAGTACACCACTGACCTGGCAAGCCTAGTTCTGAAACTGGAAGGTTATGTATTTAAATTCTTCCAACATGAGCAAAACCCTTATCGTGAACTCTGGACCACAACAAAAAAGTGCTTCCCAAATTAATTAACATGACTCTAAAATCGAGCCTAAACCCACTTAACAATATTGTTTTGTCAGGAAAGTTCACTCATCATCCCTTGTGCAAATCCCTTGAGAACAAGAGCTGACATGTGCAAGAAGATGGAGGAAGTGATAACTGTGTCCATTGTGTCTTTTTTTCTGAGTTGTATGTAACTAGATGCCCGATCTCATGATAAAGTTCTTAGGCAACTTCCTCTGCACAAGAATCAGTCAGTCAACACTGTATGTCTGCAGCTGGTCCAAAATGCAAATTAATAGTTAGTGACTGGGTGAAGAAAAGGCCATAGCATCGCCACGTATCTTCACTGCTGACTGGGTGCCAAATATAGAATTATATGGGGTGTGCAGTTATAGGAAAATAAACAGCAGCCTGATACAAAACGGACTTACTGTTACCATTGATTATTTTCCTATTCGAGCACATCCCAAAGTGTTTTATTCCTCTTATATTACAGCGATTTGCTGATAATTTAATTTTTTATTAATTAAAGAAATACGCTTGATAGATTTTACTCAATAAATTACGTTTCCTTGCAAATGATACATCAAAAGTGCCACCATGGTATATAATACAGTGCATTTTCAAAACAAAATAGAAGAATAAATTAAATATTAAATCATTTATATACTTTACACTCTCAGAAAACTGCAAGTACTAAAGCGTACCTTTCTTTGTCACTGGGGTAAGTACCCTCATACTGTATTAGCCTTCCAAAAGTGTTTTTTTAGACTGATGGTATTCTTAGTCCATGATCTAGTACACTAGCATGAGCCTATATTGTTGATAGAGAATACAAAACACTTCTGTAAGTCACGCTGGATAAGATTGTCTGCTAAATGCAAATGTAAGGGTGCATCGCTTTACCTTTAGGGTGTATTGTTTACATGGTAACCTGAATGTAGTGTACCTAAATAACTGCACCACTGTTGTACCTTTAATTAGCCTCCCAGTAAATGCACATTTTCCTGAAGTTAGCGATTAGTTCCTCTTCGCTTGTTTATTTTGAGAACCATTTCATAGCATTCTAAGAATAATCTATTTTGATTAACAAAGTCAGCACTGTTCTGGAATTTTTTTAAAGCACAATATTCTTTTATGGTTCTTATGACAACTCACAAGAAACATATTAGCCAAATTAAACTTCATTCTTTCATCGTTTTACAATAGAAATTTCTTTTATTTATTTAAGAATTTAAGAAATGTATTTAAGGGAACATTTTATCAAAACTATGCTTGGATAATGCAAGATTTCAAATAATTTAAAGGTAAGCAGAACGTTAGGAGAATAATTTGTACAGCTCAAATTTACTTAAAAAGATACATATTAAAGGTAGAAAAGATGTACCTTTGAGGATACCAACTCAGTGGCAAGGATAGGTTCAGTTTAGTGTCTTTTTCCTTAGAGATCATGTATCCTTCAAATAAATGTCAATGCTGAACTATATCAATCCCATAATTTATTTATTAGTTAGTTTGTTTGTTTATAGGGGCTGCACACAGTAATTGTATACATTTCGAAGTGTATCTCTCTGCTAAGTACTGAATATAAACTGTCACCTCCGTGTATTTAATGGCATCGTGATTTCGAATAAAGCGACATTGGCGCCACCTAGTGAGAAAAAGAATTACTGCCTAAATCGATTAATTCATCCATTTTGGCCTTCGTGACGCTCCGTAACAAATGACCTTTGACCACCAACGGCGCACCTGCTTTTTAATAGTCATCCGTAGTGAAGTATAAGACAAGTGTGACATTTGCATTTTACTTTATAGAAAGGAATATAAATACGTATGCATTACAAATGCAATTTTTATCATCTTTTCAAAACTTTCAGCCCTATTTTTATATCCATATTCATATTTTCTGGAAAGAAATGAATAAATGATAAAATACACACGAATAAAATGGAAACAAAAAGAACAATAAATAAATAAATGAATAAATAAATAGCCTCTTTTTAAGCCAGCTACCGTGTTTTACAGTTGCTATGGCGACGTGAACGCGCTCTGAGCTGGCCAATAAGCGCCCGGACTGCTAGTGGGTGTTAATTATGAGCCAATCCAAGAGCGCGGGGCGTGGCCTGTTGGAATGCGGGTGGGGGGGAAAAAGCTCTCGTGAGACACACGTGGGTTACGTGCTTGCGAGGCGATAGCAAGCAACATGGCCAGTCTCAGCTCTAAAGGCTGTAATTTTCTGAGGCAGAGACTGGTGCTGTCCACGCTGAGTGGGAAAAGGGTGAAAATACGAAATGTCCGATCCAAAGATGACAATCCCGGGCTCCGAGGTGAGTTCAGGACACGGACTGAGCACTGTTTGTGCTGTGACGTCGTAGAAAATGTGCAGCGTCTGTGCTAGCTTAGCCTTTAGCATTGCGCAAACATCGTGAGGGGAGAGCAGTCGTGTTAGTGTTGGTTTCTGGCCTCTAATAATGTGAAAAATATTAGTATTGCACAGCAATAATGCCGTGTTTTGGAGCATTTTCATCACTTTATCGGTTATTTTTCACTATAAAGAGTTAGTTTTTTTTCTTTTCCCCCTGTACTGAAATTCTCAGTTTAAAAACTTCCCAGTTTACCAAAACGTGATGAAACTTCAAGCTAAAACACAAGAACAGCCCAATTAAACAAACATCTGCTCAAAATCAGGCTGCAGAGATGTTGTTGTTTGGTTTGTTTTAAATGCCAGAAACATTCTAACATTGTATTTTGCTTTGGAAACATTTCTAGTTCTTTGTAGTAATATGTCAACTACAATTACTTACATGTTTGTCCAGTTAAGCTTTAATTTGCGTCACATATGTTTTGAATGTCTTTGACGTCACGTCTGTGACGCGCTTCTGTGCAGAAATTTGGGACAAATTCA
The DNA here is from genome assembly GCA_030014255.1 of Parauchenoglanis ngamensis. Taxonomy (NCBI): domain Eukaryota; kingdom Metazoa; phylum Chordata; class Actinopteri; order Siluriformes; family Auchenoglanididae; genus Parauchenoglanis; species Parauchenoglanis ngamensis. The sequence continues at coordinate 3,463,465 of JAQMYM010000017.1, forward strand.
AGAAAACTAGTGTGGGAAAAAATTCAAAATGTTCTCTCGGTTCAGAGATTTTCATATCTTAACTGTGGTTTACATATTTTTGAATAACCTGTATGTTCACTCTTCTCCATTGTAACTGCCGTTTGTGGCTTTTGGAGCTTCTGTCATCGTCATGCTTGTATTTCTGCAGTGTTTCAGAGCAGGTCCGGAGACGGAGGCTTTACACAAATTTGTTTCAAAGTTTTTCTTTCTTTTGGCAATTAAATTGTAAAATCAAGCCATGTTGATTTTAATGTGGTTTGCCAGCACCCAAAGAACCAATTTGGGGGCGCAAACTTTTGCACCGGACTATAATTAGGACTGATTCTGGCTTTCACCCTGTACAATGCTGTCCTGCGGAAATGGAGGATTTAGTGTGACATGCAAGGGTGCAGAAACTTATGATTCAGCGTTTTAATAATGGTTTCTGTCTTCTCAGATTTTGAAGCAAGTTTTATCAGGCTTCTGGACAAAGTGACGAACGGCACCAGAATCGAAATCAACCAGACAGGTGGGTCTGAACACCACTTGAGTGCACGTGTGATTGCATTAACCAGGGATACATTTCTGTTTTTGGGTGACAAAATTGGAACCTGATGTGGTCTTTTGCTGCTGATGGTTTGATGCATTTTGCGACGCTTTTCTCCTCACCGCGGCTGCAAAGAGTAGTTACTTGAGTTAATGTAGCCTTCCTGTCAGTTCAAACCAGTCTGCCTATTCTTCTCTGACCTGACAAGGGATTTCTGCAGACATAATTTGTTCATTGGAGGTTTTTTAAAAAAACATTTTTTGGGTTTTATCTTTGCTCGTGTCCTCCACACAGGAACGGTGTTGTTTTACCAGCCTGGTCTGCTGTACGGCGGCTCTGTCGAGCACGAGTGTAACGTTCAGCGCTCGATCGGTTACTACCTGGAGGCGCTCATCATGCTGGCACCATTCATGAAGACTCCACTTAAAGCCGTTTTAAAGGGGGTCACGAACGGCCCGACGGACCCTTCAGTGAGTAACCAAGAAAACCAAAAAATAATAACGATTGCTTGTGCGTTATGTTTAATAATGTTTTTGTTTGGCAGGTGGACTTGCTGAAAGCCACCGCTGTTCCTTTGATGAAGAGGTTTGGTATCGATGGAGAAGGTCTGGAAATAAAGGTATTACTCGAGTCAATCCTGATTTGCATTTCTGACTGGTGACAAAGCATTTTAAATAGGATTAAAATTGAAATCTATAGCAAACCTAAAGGGATTAATCATTTAACCCACATTAAATATTTCCCTTATGGCAGATGTTCGTGTTTTCAAACAAGTGAGATCTTTTAGATGGAAGGTTAGACTAGCTTGAAAAGTTTCTCTAACGTCACATTAGAGGAGGAAGCAATGCTATGATCTATGATCTGGTATTTTTGCTGAACAAGCAGAGATGCAGCATCAGGACTGAAACACTTGTTATTGTGAGACACAAACACATAAAAGGCAGCTACATTTTGCCAAATTGTCTGTTTTCCTAAAGTTACAGCAAATGTATTTCTGAAATGCAAATATCAAATATTTTGGGTCAGGGACTCCTGAAGATCGCTTCCAAACCAAACCATCAGGTGATTACGCTTCAGTTTGGCATGTCGGGGAGAGGGACGGTAAAGACGACAAATTCAAACCAGACGACTCTGTGGGAATTTCAGTCACTGCATTAAAATGGATCCGGGATTATTTTTGCTGAACTTGCTAGCTGAAGGTCCGTCTCTAAAGGCAGGATTTGTGTGCAGTTTTAATGGATCAGAGCAAGGCCTATAGTTTCAAGTTTTGTTGAACGTTGTTTCTGAAGCATTTAATTAAACTCTTATGCAATCTGAGACACATTATAAGGCGTGTCAGCCTTCCCTAATGATGTCGTATTTAAAAAGCGTCCCACGTTTGGTTCGTTCCCCCTCAGGAGTAGAGTAATGCAAAACTTCAGGGTGGTGGTGTCTGGTTAAATTCTCCTGCGTATATATAATGTAATCTTTGGTTAATTTATGCACCCTTTTCATATTAAAACCATTTTGTTCGAGTTTCTTTTTAAAAGCACAATAAATCCGTAACCTTTCCATGTCCTCAGGTGGTCAGGAGAGGCATGGCGCCGGGAGGAGGAGGTGAAGTGCACTTTTCCTGCCCTGTCAAACGTACCATCAAGCCTGTACAGCTCAGCGATCCGGGCCAAATCAAGAGGATCAGAGGAACAGCGTATCCTTAACGTCGGCTTTTTGGTTCTTTAGTGCAGATGTGTACAGCTGGTTTAGACACAAGTGTAGCGTCTCACCATGTGAACTGAGCGCTGGGTTGTGAGTATATTGCTGCAGGGCTGAATTATAAAATATAAATGATAAAGGTTTGATGTGGTATTTGAACCAGAATGATTTGCGTTTGTTGGATTGTGTGAAATATAAAGACCCGTCTTTGGTTTGAACTGTCTTGCCTTTGGGTTTGAGCCCTTGACCTTCACATGTCAGCTACTCGGTGCGTGTGTCTCCTCAGATGGCCAACAGGATCGTAGACTCCACTCGGAGCATCTTAAACAAATTTATTCCAGACATTTACATCTACACAGACCACATGAAAGGAGCCAGTTCGGGGAAGTAAGCTCTCTTTTTGTTTGTTTGTCTGCCACAAGGTGGCGATGATGATTCAGAGACTGTAATATGTGAGTGTCACTATGCGTTACTGATTTAAAATCCTAAACAATCATATTCGATTTTATTAATTGAATGTACTCTAAACAGTAGCATTAAACTAATTGTTTGTTTCACAAACCATCACCTTTTTAACCAAAGATAATCACATGTCTGTGCTGAAATTTTTTTTTTTTTATGTTCGTACAAATCCCTGGTTCTTTAAACGTGAACAAGGTGGTTCGGACCGAGCCAGCAAACACTATTCCAGCCAATCAGCAACAGGGGGCGTATTCCAGCCAATCGCAGGACAAGTGAAGGGAAGGGGGCGGGAGAACTGGGGTATTGACGTCGTTGCCTTGGCAACGCTGGTCTTTGAATTTAGGAGGCGGAGCTTCTGCAGGAGCACTGAAGGGAGGTGTGTATGTATTTGGTGGCTGTTTGAATATCAGCAGTCTTTCTCCAGAATCAGTGACTCCTTTCTTTGAATCCTTATTAAGCAAGAATTTTTTTATGGACGCTCGATACTCAGCCCGGACAAATTCTAGTTGACTTCCTGTTCACTGTATGTGCTCACTACATGGTGTATAAAATGGTGGTGTAAAAACCCATTGAATGCACCAGACACTACTTGTATTTAAAATTCATCCACTTTCAATAAAAAGCTGGAAATGGTTCAGTGGGTACATTTTTAATGTCACTTTTAAGTCATGTGTGGGTTTTTTTTTTTAAAATTTTTTTAAATTAGGTCATTGAAGAGCCTATGCTGCTTCACAGATATAGTTTTAACTGTTATGGATCTAAATATGTGGTTATTAAAAGATCAGTAAACAGATTTGCCGTACTGCACTGGTCATATGCCACGTTTAAAAGGTTCGTTTCTATTTTGACGTCCAGGTCTCCGGGGTTTGGCCTGACTCTGGTGGCAGAGACGGTAAACGGGACGTTTCTGAGTGCAGAGATGGCATCGACTCCACAGGGACAGGGAGATACTGTACTACCTGAAGAACTGGGCAAGAACTGTGCCAAACTTCTGCTGGAAGAGGTCTACAGGGTGGGTTCCGAACCAGACACGGTGTCTGTCCATGGGCTTGGTGTCATTTGTTCTAGCTTTAGCTTTAGTTTTGCTAAGGTGATTGAAGTCTTGCCAGTTTAATTTGTGATATTTCATGTTCACGCATTACAGATTGTTCTTCTAGTGCAAAAGCCTGGTAGATGTTTAATGAGGAGTAGAATATGACTAGGCATGCTGTTACAGGAAAATAATGACCGAATAACCAAACAACATACAACAGTTGCATACTTTTTTGAAGGGGGGAAAAAAAATCCAATTATGTGTTGCGTCACAAACACGCAGAGCCGTTACAGCAAGAGCCGTTACATCCTTTATAATAATACTACATACAGGCACAGGAAGTGTTAATCTGTGTCACATACACTCTCAGAAACATGTGAGTCGGGTTCGTGGCATGAATCTGGTGATTTTCTGGTCTTTTCTATTTTTTTTAAATGCAGGTTAAGTTCAAGCAGCTTATCATTAGTTGAACACCGAGACACGGGGTTATGGGGCGAGTCGGCCACTGACAAAGATGGTTAATATTTGAAATGACGGCATCTCGGACATGCTCCGGGACCACCGGTCTAGCGTGTGTGAGCAACTGTGTGTTTGCTTTGTGGTTAATCAGTGCTCTGTGGTTCGTCCTTGTAGTAAACAGCTTTTGGACACACAGACAAATGCACATAGAGACGTGTGGTTGGCGTCTTAATGGAAAATCTCATATAAATTGGGAGACTGTGTAAGTTAATTTTTTAGAAACCCCTCTGAAAAACAGAGGCATTTCTGTAAGAATTGTACCTACATTAAAATACGATGATTTTGGGTTGCGTATGTTCACCTTTAGAGTTTTTGCCTTAATAACTGGAGTCCCTGTTATTCTGTGAGCCTTTAATTGGAACGTGTAGCTAAAAAAAAAGGCCACAAGTTGGTTTTTTAAGAATTTTGAGGTTTTGTTTTGCATCGAAATCCATAGATATTTAATATATCGTTAAGGACAGTGAGTTTTTAAACGGTGCCTAATTGTAACGTCGGTTGACGACAATGTCCATACGATCTGACGCAGAGCAGGAAGAACCTCGGCTACTGTAAGGACGGGGTGTCCATTTGCGTTAATTAAAAGTCAAATACAGAGCGGGGGGAAACTCCGGATTGAAATGACTGGTGTGTCCCAGACACTAGTGTTTGAGAGAGTTCACTCTGTTACAACTAACAGACCGTTATATTAACCAGCGTGATTGTCTAATGGCCTGCTTTCTAATGGGTTCCTTAGTGGATTGTTTTATTGGAAGACCTCTAAAAGGTTCAGTGTAGAACCGTATAACTGAGGGTTTCCCTTTTACAAGGCCATCCAAAGAATCCTTCAGGAACCTTTTTATTCTAATAGTGGGGGTTGCAGATGTGACATTTGGAAACCCGTGCCATTTCTCGTTGTTCAGTCTAACACACAGTCAAATTGCATTTTGGAAATCCTTCAGCTACTGAGACTACACCGGCTAAACCCTTGTTCATACTAGATTTGTTTTATTTGGGACATCTCCATTTTTTTTCTGCTTGATGGATAGAAAGAAGGAACATCTGTGAAACCTGAAACACTAAGTGCTGTTGCTGTACAATCCGTTCTGTTGTCATACTTCATTTCAGGATAAGGGTATACAGATTATGCACTTGACTGTATACGGACTAAAGAAATTTAGATCTCGTCCTGACCAGATTCAACAAAAGTTTGTTTTAAACTAAAAATGTTTAATTAACATTGTTACCAAAGATATCATGAACGTAATACAGGGAAAAGTAGTCTCTCATCCTCTCAATTATGTAAGGAATAAAACACGGGGTGTACTTTCAGAGGAAAATGATCAAAAACAAGGTGGCGTTTCACCATAAGTTTCATGTGAAATAACGGCCCCTTTTTGAAAATCTGCTTACGTGGAGGGTCGGACATACAAGAGCTGCTTCTGTTATAGAAAACTAATCGACTGATCAGATTCAAGAATTCAGCACCGCTGTATGTGGTAAATTACAGTGCATCCAGGAAGTATTCACAGCGCATCGCTTTTTCCACATTTTAAGTTACAGCCTTATTCCAAAATGGATTAAATTCATTTTTTTCCTCAGAATTCTACACGCAACACCCCGTAATGACAACGTGAAAAAGGTTTACTTGAGGTTTTTGCAAATTTATTAAAAATAAAAAAACTGAGAAAGCACAAGTATTCACAGCCTTTGCTCAATACTTTGTCGATGCACCTTTGGCACAATTACAGCCTCAAGTCTTTTTGAATATGATGCCACAAGCTTGGCACACCCATCCATGGCCAGTTTCGCCCATTCCTCTTTGCAGCACCTCTCAAGCTCCATCAGGTTGGATGGGAAGCGTCGGTGCGCAGCCATTTTAGGATCTCTCCAGAGATGTTCAATCGGATTCAAGTCTGGGCTCTGGCTGAGCCACTCAAGGACATTCACAGCGTTGTCCTGAAGCCACTCCTTTGATATCTTGGCTGTGCGCTTAGGGTCGTTGTCCTGCTATATAGCTATATATATATATAACTACCAGTCCTAGTCATTGTTTCAGCTGTCAAGATCTGGCAACAACGAACAAGTTGAAAGTGTCAGTGATGATTAGTGATAAGAGCAGTGTCATTTAAGATCAGCTAAGCCATATCACGCTCCCCTATCATGCAACAATCACTAACCAAGGAGGGTGAAGAAAAACATGGGCTTCCTCAGAGACATGTAAAGTTCAAATCTGCAACTTTTCACGATGTTCATGCAGCGTCACAGGGCACTCAGAGGAAAGTGCCATCTACCCTCTTCTGCATACATGAGCTCACAGACAGCCACGACTGGCTAGTGTCCCTGTGACTGACAGTGAAGAGACAGTACACCATCCCTCCCACCCAGAGAGCATGGCCGATACTGTAAATAAATACGCTGTTGTTGGGCTTCAAACTCACGACCCCTTTGACGATTCTGTTTTGTGTCACTTGAGAGCCACATTTTATTTTATTTTATTTTTTTAAACATGCTGCTTTTATATTCCTTTCCTAAAAAAATAGTTTTTGACAGAAAGTTGCTATTGGCTGAACTTTCAGTACATCCCTAGTTTAAAGCCCAATCATACCCATCATATTTTAACAAGAATGTAAAATGCACATAAGGTTGTACAATAGAATATTTTACCAGTGTGCTCATTATGTAAGGAACAAAGCATGATGGGACGTGCATGCCCTGAAGTAACTTCCACAAGACGCATTCGCTCCTCTTATCATTTATGTCACATGACCTATAAACAATCATGGCTTCAATAGCCTCTCCTGTTTTCTCTTAACCCAGCAACTTGTGTAACAATAAAGCGTACTGTTACAAAGCTGACACTGGAGACTCCTTCTATAAATGTTAAATAATAACTCGTTAGAAAACACCTTATAAACAGTTAGACATATTTCTTTTGTGAAATACATTCTTTAAGGATGTCCACTATACAAGCCCCAGTGAATTAGCGGTCACTCTGGAAGTGCTAACGTAGAAGAAAGAGGACATACTGTAACCAGTACTACCGTCTAATCCATGAAGTTACAGAAAATTAATCAACACCTTCTCACCAATCAATACAGCATTGCCTCTAACTGTACCAGGGAAAAGTGTGATGCATGTAGAATTGGCACAGGTGATAGAGAGTCACAATAGGGAGGCTCGAGTTGGGTAAACATCCCCTGAATGGCACAACCATGCTGTGTTCACGTTCAGGAGTGCTGGGTGAGGCCAAAACCCGCAGCACTCACACATTCCAGCTCTGAGTCAGCCTGGCAGCACCGGGCACTGCTCTCTATGCGAACTGTTTAACAAACAATGCTTTTGGTGGGCACAGTGAGCGTGGCGCAGGCTTGTATCGCCGCGTTCACTCATAATATTTACCCTGCGAGCTGTAAATCCCACCTCAGCCTGCTTCCAAACACATGGGTACTATGGTTGAGTGTGAGAGCAGCCTGGAAGTACGTAAAAATGTAGACAAAGTGTGTTTACAGTGCATGTGGCTTCACAGAGCGTACACCACACCACCTGCTCAAAACATGTCACAGCCTATTCTAGCACAAGACAACAGGGTGAACATGACAAAGCAGAAAACGATCCCCAACCACTTCACAGTCTATGAAGTGCTTACAGTGGTAAACTAAAGGATTCATTTATCCTAGGAAAACAGCTCTAGCCTACAGTTATTTGCACATTAAACAGACAAAAGCCAAAAAGCTATATTTATTACGCCAATCTCAAACTTGTCATGTGACATCACTGGCTTTTCTTTGGCTTACAGTACTGCTTCACCTAAAATTAAGGCTTAATTCCCTAATTCATCTTCAGTGACCGTTTTCTCTTGGGTTAGGGTTGTGGTGGATCCGAAGCCTCTCCTGGGAACGAGGCAGGGATTCACCCTTCACTCCTTGGACCAATTCACACTCACTAATCAACCTACTGCAGGGGACGGACCTTATTACCTCGTGTCCTGCAACTGTTTTTCCACTGATTCAGAGTCACTTGTCCATTTTTATCATTTCTGCATCAATATTTTATCAACAAGCTAAGCCAACTAAGCTAGCAGGACTGTGAAAATGTCAGCTAGCTTACTAGACAGTTTTCCTATTATAAGCTTTCCAGAAGTAGACACTATGCTGCATTCATCTAAAGATCGTAACTTGTAACCCAGATCTCTGGCTAAGAAAAAAAACAAAGAAAATGCCCCCTCAATTCCTACTTGGGACCTTGAGATGGTCTTCTCAACCCCAAGTTCGGCAAGTGATTTCAAATAAACATGGCTGCTTACAGCATCAGCTGTAAACAAAGTAGCACATACGATACAAGTATATGCTTTAGCTCAATCAACATACAGACATATTTGCGTGTTAAATCGAACACGGACTAAGAAAAATATACTCTTATCATGGTTAGCTGGCTAGCTTATTGCTAACAAAAAACAAACGTTGCGACATCCATGATTTTTCCCACTTCGTAGCTTCGATGCACGGAGGTCAAGAACGACATGATTCCCACTTCCAAGGTAAGTCGAATACAGCATTATTAGCTAGCTACATTTTCTAGGAAGCTAACATTAAGCTACTGTTTGTTTGTGTAGATAAAACTGGTAGCAAGTCTGGTATCAGGTAGGCTAATGTGAAGTAACTGATTTTATTGGAAACTACTAAATTGGGCGTAGGCAGAATACAGGAAAATGACCTGGTAATAACTTTTGATTAATAATTACAAAATCTCTTACCGTTTTAGATCAGATTTTTTTGAGGGTCATTCCTTTTGGTTCTTAGCTACCGTGACTAGTCACTTGATGTCACCTTACACCTATTCAATGCGTTCTCTTGATGGAAAGATCAGGAATTAAAAGCTTTATAGATCCAATAAGTAGCCAGGATGTTGTTCACATATGAACACTGAGCCTAACATTTGAATATTTCATAAAATTCATAAACTTACTGGCTGCAAAAAGTAAGGACCAGCAAATATGAAGCCCAGTGGGTTGAAATGTGGGAAAGTGAGTGGAATTCTAACTAACATGCCAATGATTAGAAACCAGGTGCAACATTTTGTCAAGTGTCTCTTCAGACAGATCAAGCTAATCGAAAAACACACCAGTCCCAGGAATGTTTCATTCTCCTCTCAACTGGCAAGCAGAGCCTTTTCTAAAACACTACACTCACCCTCAGTGCTCTCGCTCTGCATTGCTCAGAAAGCGCTAATCACTACCGATTTAGCAAACACCCTGCCCTTTGACTAACAGTGCGGAATATCAGTTTCGCATTAGTGTCCAAGGTGTGTGGGTTTGTGTAGAGCGACACTCTTCTTAATCTTAAGTGTATTTACTCTCAGGGTTTGCGTGAACTCCATGGGTAAACGCAAGGGTTCTCTTTGTCAAAGTTACCATATTCACGTCATTCACCTGACCTAAAAGGTTACACCAATGCACTGCAACACTGATTCTCGGTCACCAGCGGCGAGGAATGAAAGAGGCAACAGAAGACTTCCCTAATGGCATAAAAGAGAATTTTAACAATTTAACCCAAACCCACTATCTGTAACTGTGCTACAACTGTATTTGTTAGCGGATGTGGTGACGCCTAAACTGGAAGTTTTTTTACTTCCCTGCTGAAAAAAATCAAGCTGGTAGATCATCTCTGCTACATACCAAGTGCTGCTGGCAAGGAAACCGTTTCTGAAATGCTGTGGGTTATTAAGAAAAGAATACAACACTAAAGCAATGAGATAATAAATCTCCAACATGTATGGATCCATTTAGACCAGTATTAAGGAAGCTGGAAAATAACTTGGGAAATAACTATTTGCTTGACCAGCTCAGCCTGTGTTTTGGGAGCTGGAAGCTGGTCAGGGATTTACTAACATGTATGCAGGGTTACTCACGTGAGTGAAGAAAATAGAGGAGAAGTGTAAAATAATGGCAGCGTGACATGTAGCTGGAGATTTACACAACCCTGATGCGAATCTGCCTCAGCAGGTGACGACTGAAACTCTTGTTAAAAGGGGGTAGGAGATATTTTAAAGACAACAGCACTCTAGATGTCAAAAGGCTTTATTAGCCCTGGCAATATCAGCAAACATCTTGTTCTTTATTGTGAACACTCGGCTACTGTGATTTACCCAATATACTATGAATGTACACTACCGGTCAAAAGTTTGGGGTCACCTACTCTTTTTCATAGGTTTTTCTTTATTTTTTTTGCTTTCTACG
>JAQMYM010000017.1:3482122-3492691 GCA_030014255.1 Parauchenoglanis ngamensis
AAAATTACAGGCCTCTCTCATCTTTTTAAGTGGGAGAACTTTCACAATTGGTGGCTGACTAAATACTTTTTTGCCCCACTGTACCTTCTGACTAATCTCAGTTGAATATTCGACAATGCTGTGATATAATTTGGAATAAATATATAAGAAATCCCTGGAAATCAGACAGGTTTGACTGACAGTTTATCTACATGCATTAAGAAATTGTTCATATTAAATATATTTGGTTGTATGTTTGTTTTTTTTCTCTCTCTCTGCAGCAAATGACCTTTTACTTCGGTTGCAAAAATGTCGAGCTGCTGTTTGCCGGCTTGGTTATCAACACACCTGGAGGTGAGTCTAAATTATTGCTTGATAAAACATACCTTGAAGTCCACTTAAAGGGCTTTTAAGGGAAATTGCTGTCATAAAATTGTTCCAAAAGCTTAACTAATCTTTGCACTGCTTCTGAGAGTCTGAATGGATCACGCAAGCAATGTCATTATTAAGTTTCAGTTATGTATCGTTGTAATGTTTTGATCAGTTGAAAATGAAAACATGAGGCAATTCTTATATTTGCTGTATCAAAAACATATCCGTTCGATTCGACACAACATCGTCTTGCATCATATCAAACTGGAATTTTTGTGTCTTTACATGCGTTCCTGCATGTAAACATTTTAACATTGCTCTCCTGGTGTAGTCTCTTTACTCAGTTACCAAGTTGTTACATCACCTACTTCATGCCTACACTCACGGACACTTTTTATCAGGTACAGCTACTATATAGTTCAGTTTATAGGTGCATAATTACTGAGTGTAGTCCATCTCATGCTTTGCACAGTCAGCTTGTCAATTGCAGTGCTGCAGCTCCCCAGATATAATCTGAAAGGTGTACATGGCAGCTGTACTGGGGACTTAAACATCTCTGGGTGACTGCTGAGTTGAGAATAAACCATCAAGAAAGCCCATGCTGTGAGGAGAAACATACCCTGATGAAGAGATAGTTAGGTAGATAATTAACACGCAAACACTGTACTTTCTGACAAGATATGGCGCAGTAAGTGTTTACAACGCCCAGCAGCACTGCTGTATCACATGCACTTGTACCAGTGAGACACACATTACCACAATGGTTTCTGTTGATTGATTGTCAGTAGATATTGATACTCTGATGTGTATTTTCAGTTTTCCGATGAGAAACTGACAGGAGGGATGAGGGTCTCTGGTTGCATGTTCATTGATGTTAGAATGTATACTAGCATTAGAACAGAGCAGAATAGTTGATCAAGGTCTTTAGCTACAATATCCTTGAAGATGATCAAATTCTGAACTACTCATGTCCTCATCTCAGAGATGGTAGGTGCCTGTTTCGGAGTGTTTCTGTTGGCTACGTTCTACGAGGGACTGAAGATCGGTCGAGAGATCCTGCTGCGGAGGAACCAAATCAGCGTACGCTACAACTCCATGCCAGTCCCCGGCACTGACGGGACCGTGCTCATGGAGACGCACAAAACCGTCGGGTGAGTTGCTTTTCATGCTGCAGAAGGGTAAATGTAGCGTAATCTTTACAGACCATATGTTCTTATTCTTTCTATTAAAAGAATCAGTGTCATAGTGGATTTGGGCCAGATCCTCATGTCCTAATAGGGTTTTAATCATAGTGATTAAGAACTCGTCTTGTGTCGTGGTATTATCAATGGGAGACACTTCTTTTTTTTTTTTTTTTTTCTGTTTCTCTCAGACAGCAAATGCTGAGTCTGGCACACGTTTTCCAGACGATTCTTCACATCATCCAGGTGGTGATCAGTTACTTCCTCATGCTGGTGTTCATGACCTACAATGGCTACCTGTGTATAGCTGTGGCACTAGGAGCCGGCGTGGGTTACTTCCTGTTCAGCTGGAAGAAGGCAGTAGTGGTGGACATTACAGAACACTGTCATTAAGCCTCTAATCAGTGACGTCTTCTCTCTCCCTCCCCACATACACACAAATACACCTATGGGGTGCAAAATATGGGGGGAAAAATGAAAAAGCAACACAAACTTATCATACAGATATTCAGTAATGATTTATTTGAACCTATAACACTCTGAAGGCACAAAACGTGGCATCAGGCTGATCTAGTAAGTGTCATTTTAAAGCCCTGTACTCTGAATTTTTATCCAATTTTACCCCAACCATTTGTCCTCAACATGGATCCATTCAGAGTCACGACTCCGCAATCAGACTTTCTTACTCCTTTATTTCCACATCATTCCTCACAGAAAAGTGTAACATACACAGCCTTAAATTCTACCTCTTAATTTGTAAAATTATCACATTGCTGCATGTTAAAAGGGATACCCAACTAACCTTTTGCCTTAAAACAAATGTTTCTGAGGAAGAAATAGTACATGGTGACAGTACAGGATTTACCGACTATCAAAAAAGCAGTGTTATTTATTTTGCTCAATACAATCAATTAGGATGGATCCATGGTGCGGTTTTGAGATCTGATTGAAAATGCACCACCAAGTGTTTTTTTTTTTTTTTTTTTTTTGGGGTTATCATAATAGCTGAAACAGGTTAATCATTGTCAGGATTTCAAAACGCTAATCAGTGACTGGCTCAGACAGAACCAGGGAGAGGAAAAGAGATCATGCCATCATGGCACTCCGTTTACAAAACTGAAACTTACTCGATGTGATGTGGGTTTTTTTTTTGGTTTTTTTTTTAAACAAACGCAGAACGGTGCACAGAAGATGATCTGAAGCCAGTGTCTCTGTGAAGATTCCCTTTTATAATTTGTATTTGAAATATTGTATTACTTTAAAGTGCATAAAGTCTGTTATTTTAGTTACTTAGCTTTTATGTACACAGCAAATTTAATTGTGCTATTTAGATGAAATCTAATTAAATTAAATGTAATTTAAATAGGCTGCTGTTCTCTTTCCTGCTGAAGCGTACTCATTACAGCGCACGTACACTGAATATCTGCCTCATCAATTGGCAAAAGGCACAGTCATAAAACATAGTTAACAACCAGTAAATACTTGGACCTGAAAGCAGGGTTCATCACGTCAAGGTTTCTTAACTGCCTATGCTGCATGTCTTCACATGTATCCTGACCAGCTCACGTCAGGCATCGACAACAGGTAAAACTTCTAAAGGTCAGGTTTTATTTTGCCAGAACTGCTTCTGAAAAGAAGACCTGGGGAAGATGATACATTGTCTAATGGGAAATGTTTATTAGAAACCAGAGAGCTTTGATCCTGAAAACTTTCCCATGGTGGAAAACCTCCTGTGTTACCCTGACATTGGAGACTCCCTTCCATAAATGTTAAATAAAGATCTCCTGATAAAGCTTCATATCATAAATTTCTTTTGTTAAATAACACCTTTTATTATTTGCCTTAGGTAATGTATTGGTCAAATAGATAATGTATTGCTTAATCGTCCACCTGTTCCTGTGAATAATTGTTACTATAGAAACGACAGTGCGTGAGAATGAGCGCAGTAATATAAACCTGAGAGCTTGAATTACAGCTGCCGCTGCTGTCAGAGCTGCTGTGTCAGAAAATTATTCACACCTCCTTGTGAATCAGATTTGAGAAATCATCAGTGTTGTTATAAATGATTTTAACGCCCAGGATTAAACTGTACTCCTGATGCTATAATCACTTCTCACTCAAGACCATGGTCGCAATAATATATGTGAGGCAAGCATGTATGTACAACAGTCCTTTTTATTTCTAATAATTATTAGAACTTCTTACAAAACACACATTAAGAGCAGTTTATCGTGTGAAAGCTTCAGTGTGGACTGGCTCTGGGTTCCATCCTCTTCAGTTTGTAGAGAAACTAAAAACAGTTCCCAATTAAATTGGCGTCCGTGCAAAACATGCTGAAGGTCACTGTCATTTTACTGGATTCATTCATTCATTCATCAAAACTGGAGATTCCCAAAGAAAGACGGCAGTGTGTTGGACTTCGGGTGAGGTTTGTATCCTATTCGCTCGTGTATGGTTTGCTCTCGGGTTTTCCCCTCGGAACCTGCGACAGAGCTGCTCATCTCGCTCGATGCAACTCCGACCACGTCCACTTCGTCTCGCTGTTTCTTTTTGCTCTGTAAGTAGCAAGGCGTGGTTATGAGTAAAGGGCGTGGTTACAAGGGAGGCAGCTCCAACCTTAAAATATGTTACCACACATCATCTGTGAGAGGTCTGCGATTCTGTGCAAATCATTCAGACTTAATGACCCATGTCCAGTTTTAATTCAGTAACCACTTTGTCCTGGTCAGGATTCCAAGTCTATCCTAGGAACACACTGTGTGCAGTGATGCCAATTTGTCGCTATATTTAGCAACGTCTTAGACCCCTTTAGCCACTTGAATTCAGTAACTGAGCCTAGTGACAAATCTAACAACTTTTTCAGCACACATTAGTGACCGTCATGAGCTTGATTCTGCTAACCAGCTAACACCACAGCCACTGTTATACGTTTAGAGAGCGGGTTTGCTCGACTCACCATCAGTCTGTAACACCTCACTGGGTTGCGGTTGCGACCAATCACTGATGACCATGGTCTCCACATGACCAATCATTGATCACTATTGTTTGTCCCACCCTCTCGCTGCTTTGTTCTCCTTTTTAAACTTTCTTTTTGGAGATATTACATTTTATAAGTACTTTGAATCAAGTAAACGTTTTCCTTCCCGGCTACTCACCGTCACTGCTTCTTTTTGTCTGCATTTCTGATAGAAAGTTTGGTATCCTGTAAATGCGTAAAAGTTTCGTTCATTCTGCCATGACCAAAGAGGAGTTCTTTCTCTAAGAATGAAATAATTTAAGAAATAAACAATTATCTATTATTTTCTATTCTGTTATATTCTAAGTGAACAACTTCCTTATTTCGATCAATAACTAGTATGCAAATTTAGTCTATGACGTCACCTAGCGACTTCATAAGCATGCTTTCGCTACTTTCTTAACCCTTAAAAGAGTTGGCTACACTGAGGCACACACAACATACTCAAGGGTTAATTTAGAAATGCCAATTCACCTACTGGCATGTTCTTAAAAGGTGGGAATAAAGCAACCAAGCAGACACAGAGAACATGCCCAGAAATTCCATATCTAATTCAGGTTAATTATTAGGCATCACTTTGCCCGAGTATTATGAACTACAGCGCATGTTTAAAGCCAGTGATGCCATTAAGCAAGAAAACAAAACCACAAACCTCCAGCTCTTTCTTCACACTCTCAAACTCCTCAGTATCATCCAGCTTCAGCTCCAGACGAGTTGGTTTCCGGCGAAGCATCGTTTTGTTTTTGCTACTTGATAAATATTAAAATTATGAAAGACAGCCCATAACTCCTGTAAATAGAACAGTATTAAAGTTACAGTACTTTGCAACACAGCTTTACCTTGAAGTTAAATCATAACTTTGTTATTTTAAGCAACACAGTTGCTCCAACGTGGAGTTTGTGAGATGATTAAATAGCATGTTAGCTAGCCTAGCTCTACAGCTTTACAGATCTGTGTTGACCATACAAAATAATAGTAGTAGGAGACATGCCAGTATTTTAAAGCGAATTAAATATTTCAGGTGATTAGTATTTTTAACATTAACAGAAAAAATATAAATCATATTAAAACCGTCTTGCAAATACGCACATTTACCCCGGGTTGGCGGTTGTTCTTTCAACCGGAAGTTTACATTGTATGTCTGGGAAATGTAGTTTCTTGTTTTGTAGCCCTCGGGAAAAACAGTATAAACAAGTCGTTCATTCATGACAGTCGAAATGATCATTTTTTACGCGTTTAAATTAAGGTTTAAGTTTAATACATGTTGCAAAAACACATTAACTTTTCTCTTCTAACAGTTTTTTTTATTTCTGTCACTGTGCTTTTTTTTTAAATAACGCATATATCAATTTATAAAAATATTAAAAAATAGTAAAGATTTAAATAAATATAAAAGACAAGATACAATTTATAAACAAATTAAAACATGCACAAATATATACAGTTAAATGCAATTATATACAGAGTTACAAAAGGTGGAAATTATTTTTACATTTAACAGTTTTTAAACCTTTTTGTTATTTAACATTATTTATTTAACTTTATTAGGGAATTATGAAGATTTGAGTTTTGTTGCGAAAAGAATTATATTTATATTTGGTCACTATTCCACGCCATTACTGTGACGTGTTTCCTGCGCGACACAAAAAATGGCGGCGGTTTCGTCGTGCACTTCACTAAATGAGTTATTCTAAAAATACTCCAGCTTTTAATGAATACATATTTGTAATAGATATTGAGTGAATTTTGTAGGGAAGTGAGGCTATTTTCCAGTGTCGTACTTTCTTTCGTTCATTGGTAAGTGTGAATTATTTGTCCTTCTTTCTGCATTTTTTGAAACACATTTCTGTCTATGTACAATTTGTTTTGGATGCACGAGCGTCAAAAGAAATGAGAGAATTCAACTGTTTATAATTCTACTTCAAGCTGCTCTTTTTTTGTTTCACGTTCATTTATATTGACTCTAGTAAAGCAGCTGTGCCATTTGAACCATGTCGGATGAGGACGAAGCCCCTTTGGTGAAAAAAGCTCGAATCTTCTATGGAAGTCTTGAAGAAAAGGAAAAGGAGCGTCTGAGCCGTGAGGGATCCAGTTCAGATAGGAAAGATGCGATTAAGGCTGGAATTGAGGCTGGGAATATTAACATCTCCAGTGGTAAGCATCCCACTGACTGGCATGGCAGCGAGTGGAAAGCTTTAGGAAAACAATTTTTATTTTGATTTCTTTATTGGGATGGGAGGAGTTTTTCCGTATTATACACAGGATTTCAGGCTCTTGTATAAGATTATGGAGATTATCGAAACAAAATTGATGCATTATGCATAATGTAAATTTCACTACAGCCATGATGAAAACATGAACCCATCTCGAAAGCGCCTGACTGATTTGTGGCACTGATAATGGTAAAGAAGGTGCGTGATTTCCAATAACCGATATTATCGGCCGATACCCACCCTTCGAGGAAAATAAAAGGCACTAGGTCTTCATTCAAATAGAAATGTATTAAATTATTGTGAATAATTAGAATTGTGCACATTTATGCCTTTTAAATTATATCATATATGCAGTGTTAAATTAACCATGAAGTGCTTTAGGATACTTTATTAATTTATTTATATAGGAACTGTTCAATATAATATAATTTGTATATATGCCATTGATCTATGTGTGCAACTGAAACAGAATTAAAAATAAATAAATAAGTGAATGCCTTCGTATGTTTGACACACTTTTGCTACTCTGCTTGGGTCAGCTGATTGTTGTGATGCCAAGCTCTGGATGGACAAACTATGCAACAACTCTTGGTTAAAGGATCTGTCTCACATCTTTCCATTTTCTTTTGATGGTCATTAATCGGCCGCTCTAAACAATGATACTGATTTTATTGGCAAGTACTCCATAGAACTCCATGGTTAAAAGTCATTCTGTAATTTTACACAGACACGGCTTCTATCTTCACTGCAACAAATTGCTTTGACTTTTATTGTAGCTGCGTGTTGAAAGATTTGTGTCCTCACAAGATGGGCTTAATAATCCGTAAGCTACATGCGATTAAGTGTTGATTTCGTTTTGACATCTGCATTTTTTTAATTCACTTCTTGTATTGTCTTCATTCTTAACAAAAAAGTAGAATATGATTGGATTTTAAAATCATGTCAGTTGACACCATATACTGTACATTATGGTGATATTCTCATTAACACGGGAAGCCAGTGTGTTAAATTTACACAGATACGCCGGGAATCCTATCTGCCCACCTCCACATGTAACTTGAATCATATGCAAATAGATTTTTCATCTTTTTTTTTTTTTTTTTTTTTTTTTTTTTAAAAATTGGCAATTGTGCTGTAATTTGTTTCGTAACTAATTTCTCTCACATTTCCAGGGGAGTTCTTGGAGCTGGAGGACCGTGTAAGCGATCGGCAGGCTGAAGTACTGGCTGAATTCGAGCGCAGAAAAAGAGCCCGGCAAATCACAGTCTCTACTGATGACACCGAAGTCAAAGCGTGCCTGCGTGCCCTCGGAGAGCCGATCACGCTGTTCGGCGAGGGCCCCGCTGAAAGACGAGAGAGGCGAGTTACTTTCCTTGTTCTCTTTTTGCTCTTTATGCTCATATCCTTTAGCCAATTAATGATCATGGGTCTTTTACAGGTTGAGGAATATTTTGTCAGTAGTGGGTCCGGATGCTCTGAAGAAATCGAAAAAGGATGACGAGAAAGCGAAACGTTCCCAAGAAGACGTATGTGCCCTCGGTTCTTTTTTTGCTAATGTTAATCCTCAGGTTGTTAAAACACTGTCCTGTTTCCCCTTTAGTCTCAGCAGACGTGGTACCATGAGGGTCCTGATACGCTGAAGGAGGCACGCATCTGGCTGGCCAA
This sequence comes from Parauchenoglanis ngamensis, assembly GCA_030014255.1. NCBI lineage: Eukaryota > Metazoa > Chordata > Actinopteri > Siluriformes > Auchenoglanididae > Parauchenoglanis > Parauchenoglanis ngamensis. Next base: position 3,490,549 of record JAQMYM010000017.1, read on the forward strand.
CTATTCACTGCCCAGGTAAGAACAGGCCTTGCTGTTAAAATACCAAGGATTGTATTGTGTTTCTGATTTTTGTTTTGTTTCCAGCGTTAAATATAGTGATACATGTTAAGGACAAGCTGAAATTAAAATCTAATCTTTTTTTTAACATTGGTTCATGTTACGAAATTGTACCTGACGATGGTCACACACGTCTGTTCCATGTTAATGACATAAACAGTATTGTAATAATTCATAGGCACGTTATTTCTGCGTAAATACACAACATTCTACTCTGTTCTAATGTATTAATTCTTTATATTTATAACTGATTTTAATGAGTGGCATATCAATTTAGAACCTTCGATTAAATAACATGAGTAGAATGGTGCTTTAATTACATTAAGAAATTAAACAAGAAATTTTTTCACTACATTTATTTATGTGGAAACATGCCCATGCGCACACTGTAGAAGCATCTGGATCTGTGGAACAGGTTTCTACCAGAAACCACCTTTTTCCAAACCTATCTTTTTTGTGAATTCACTCAAAATAACAAGCAAATCTTCATCTTACAGACTTGTCCTATACCTTGTTATCTCAATATCTTGAGCTGGATCTAATTTCTCGGGTTTCTGTCGCAGAGCTGTGCAGAGGCTGGGTGCGGCGCAGGCTCAGAGGGAGACTCCCGAATCTACTCGCACCGTACGACAGCAAGAGCTTCACAAGACGCTCAGGGTGAGCTGATCTCACCATTCTCAAAGTATCTCAACACCACTGCTCGCAAACACATGGCATGAACTTCTCTGCATTTCTCATCAGAACCTGAATAACTTCTGCAGTCAGATTGGAGACGATCGTCCCATATCCTTCTGCCAGTTCAGCCCGAACTCCAAGCTGTTAGTCACTGCATCATGGTGAGTTTTCTTCCTTGTGAGTTTTTACACTGTCATGGATGTTGTTTTCAATTTTATGACCTTGACTGTGTCGGAATTAGGAGCGGTCTGTGCAAACTCTGGAACATTCCAGACTGCAGCCTCGTCCGCACGTTAAGAGGTAAATGAGTAGTCGTGTTTTTTTTAATTACACTGTTTTTCTTAACGGTGATTTTTTTTAAAAAAAATTTCTTAATTTTCTGAATTATTTTTACGTTTTAGGTCACAGTACCAACGTTGGAGCAGTCAGCTTCCATCCACAAGCCACGCTCACTCTCGATGAGTCCGAGGTCAACATGGCCTCCTGTGCTGCGGACGGATCTGTAAAGCTGTGGAGCTTAGACAGGTTTGTGTCGGTGTGTGACTTTCGGGGAAAATCCATCAGCTCTCGCTGTGCCTGAATTCTGGCTAACAGCCAAAATGATAGTTTTTCTGTCTGTAATGTGCTTTGAAATATGAACTACAAAATCGTTCCAAAGTGACGTGGAAATGTTTTCAGACTTTCCAACCTTCAAGTATTTTGACATCAGAGTCCGCTGGTACGAGTTATCACTCAGTAACACGGTGGAGATATCAGCAGTGTGGAACTAGAGTTGGGCGATATGACACAAATATTATAGCATGGTACTTCGAGACATTTCTGTAGGCAGGTTTCCTTTAATCTGCTTAATGAGCAGTTTGTAATTGTGAACTAAAAACAAGTCACGGAAACACGTGAGTTTCAGAAAAACTCTCAAATATAAAGTTTTTAAACTCGCATGAGGTGGTTTTCAGGTGATTCGACAAAATATTTCACAAAATTGAAATGGAATCACATTTTTCACGTGACATGAAGAAGAGTCATGGTGCATTACATGTTCTGACTGTCGTGAGAGGAGAAAACTCCGCTTTAATCACATTACATCACTCGATGGAAACGGACCATTCTCAATTGTCAACTTTTTTTTTTTTTGTTCATTTTTTTAAAAAATCGCTTTGACTTTACGCAACACCGAAGTCACACTTTCAAGTGTGTTAGAAAGTAAACCATTGAACTCTGGAAAGGAGGACAAAAAGGAGGGAAAACTTTAAATTAAAGTTCAAATAAATTTGAACATTTTGTTGTTTTTATTATCATCAGCTCAGCTGCCTCCAATTGGCATTTGGGGGGGGGGGGGGGGAATAAATAATTCCATTTTAAAAATGATATTAAAAAGATATTCGAACCGTTTCAATGTTTTTATTTGGGACAT
>JAQMYM010000017.1:3515676-3527420 GCA_030014255.1 Parauchenoglanis ngamensis
CAGTTTTTTTATTTTTAATAAATTTGCAAAAACCTCAAGTAAACTTTTTTCACGTTGTCATTACGGGGTGTTGTGTGCAGAATTCTGAGGAAAAAAATGAATTTAATCCATTTTGTAATAAGGCTGTAACATAAAATGTGGGAAAAGTGATGCGCTGTGAATACTTTCCGGATGCACTGTATAATTCTCATGGAGTGTATAACTAAAACTACTACATAAAAATAACCTTTATTAAAACAGGGCTTTGATGCTACTGCAAGAATTTAGTCTTCTGTACATTATAGCTCCAAAATCATACAAGTTGCGCTTTTGCGTTAGCTGCACATGCATGCAGATTTGCAGATCCTGAATTACATTCAAATCCAATATTTGGACATATTCTGTTCTGGAAAACTGCATCTATAAAGAATTTTCAGAAACTGGGAGCTGTGTATTTACCCATTATTAGCAATAGGAACAATAATACAATAGATGGTTCTGGTCCACTAATTTGATTGGTCTAGAGGAGTTCCAACAGTGCCGATATGTACTATAATGGCACCGAGACCTTTCATTGTGTGTACACCCGCCACAAAAAAAACAACAACAACTACTTCCTAGTTTGAAACAGTTACAAGTGTTAGCAACATCATTAGCAGACATGGCAATCAATACTTTTCAAAAACATAACTTTTTTTAAATGGTAATGAAGAGGGAACCCTAGGCTTCTTTGGGATTTATTTCAGCTAGCGAAGCAAAAATAAACTCGACCTACGGCCTCGTGCCTACAACCGAATCACAGCTGTGCTGATATTCGGTACTCCCTCTCATGTGGTGTTGGTTATATATATATAATATATATATTAGTTCCAAGCTAATCTAGATGCTCAGCATTGCAAAGATTCTAAATAGCCAATCCAACTAGTGAGGGTGAGAGTTGCAAGGACATAGGAGAACCCGGAGGAACCTCAACGGGAAGTGTAAATCTAGTAACCCGAGCTCAGGATCTAACCTTAGCTCTGTGACGCCACCTGCTGTGCCAAGCGTAATACGTAAAGCTTAAGTTAATGGATTCTTTCCACTCTCTTAATCCATTTTGTCGCGGAGAGTGGGGACCTATCCAACCCTCTTTGCCAGGATTGCTTGTATTATTTACCACAATGAAAATTCCCAAAAGACAAACATGATAATTATAATCATTCTGATACACCAGCACCACCTGCAGGTAGTCCTAGCAACGAACACCACTGTCTATTGTTGTTTGTGACATATCTAAATTTTAATTCTACCGTACACTAGAACAGTACAGAGAGTGTCTGTTGTGCCAGCTGTACTGGCTGGATAGCAAGAAATCTGTATTTAAAATAGATTGATATGGCAGGAGTCCAGGAGAAATCAGGGCTTGTGTGTGCCATTCACTTCCTTACCCACAGGGCATGTGATTCTGCTTTAACACGTGACCTAAAGTACTGTACGGAATTTGCAATAAATCAATTTTGTTGTCTATTTTTAAGTGTGATAAAAGCTCACACAGCATCCAGAGTCAAATTATTATAGAAGAAGGCTTGAGCCTCACCAGGAAAGTGGCGTCTGTGTGCAACTCTCCAGTCAGTGGGCGAGTGGAAGCAGTGATAATCTCCAGGTGCCAGATACACCACGCAGTGGTACAGCTCATTCCCCTCCTTCGTCACCAGCAAGTTCTGGAAGTTGCTGTGGTCGTCCTCATCTAAGCACCGCACACCCAAAAACACGGATATCAGAACAAGCAATCAATCAAAAGAAAAAGAAAAAAAAAAAAATGTAAAAAGGGACTCACTTCTGTTGATGGCTAAGCTCTTGGTCCACGTGCATGGACCAAGAAAGGTCTCCAGAGAGTAGGTGACCCCCTTCACCTGCTCCACCTCGCAGTTCTTTACCCGGCCAAAATGAAGGATCTTCCCATCTGCTGGACTGATCTGAGGATGTACAGTGTAACTATATAAGATTTTCATTATGAATAAACAATTGATGAGAGATCTAAAATTACTCGGAGACACCTTGATGGCGTTTGATTGATTGACAAGTCCCTTTCACACAGTTTTCACAAAACTTGCTAATGTATCAGGTAAAAACAACATGGGACAGATAACAAAATTTCATCCCCACTCACTCAGTCTTCCATAACGGTAAAGAAAAGGGTGTCATGTAATCCCATCTGACTGTATTTAACGGAATGCTAAATTCAGGGGTCAGTGGTAGCTCAGTGGTTAAGACTAGTGATCGGAAGGTCATGAGTTCAAATCCCAGCACTGCCAAGCTCCCACTGCTGGGCCCTTGAGCTCACGTATATAAAATAATATGTATGCAAGTCGCGCTGGATAAGAGCGTCTGCCAAATGACATAAATGTAAATGTAAATGCTACGGGAGCGCAAACCTCCACAAGACGTGTAAAACCTGTGAGACAGGCTATGACAGAATTCACAAGGCAGCAGATCCATATTGTTGTGAAAAACGCAAGCGGAGACCTTTGCTAGTTAGTTACCATGTTGAAAGAGTTCTGTAAGGCTATTTATAACCATATATTTGTTTTGAGAGGAAAAAATGTATTTCTACAATACGAAGGAATTTGCATGCATTCAACCTATTGGGAATTGTTGGCAGTACATAAACAAATGAAACAAAAGAACATGACGAAGAACTCCACATTTAGTTGCATGAAGAGAAAAGGAAATAAATCAAATGCGTTTAGCATAAAACCTGAAGGATACCTGGAAACTTTTTCCAGGCTTGGCCAGCCACTGAGCATCCAGCTGCCAAGTACATGACACAGTGAATGACATCCGTTTGCTCCAAAATTACACTATGCTGGTCGTGGAAGCCATCACAAGCCTTAAAAATCCCTTTTAAACCAAGGAATACTGACCTTCACATTTGTGTCCACTTACCACGCAGTGCGAGTCGCACACAGGCCGGGCCTGTGGTTTGAGCTTGCGTCTGAAGAACTCGCCCAGGTTCTTGTAATGCTGCAGGTCCTCCACAGCCGCCTCCTTCATGTTCACCCCAAATGTCCATATGTACAGGCTATAAATGGGTTTCCGTAACCAGACAGGCAGGTCCACCTGGTTAAGACGGCCCCAGGCCCTTGAGAGTAGCCGCGTAGGGATGGTCTTGTATATGGTAACCTAAGTCAGGAGGCAGACTGGTAAGGATCCGGCTGCTTACTGAATAGTTTTAATATCATACAATATGTAACAATAACCCAAGTGATAACCAATCAAAAGCACGAGAATGTAATAGAAATCAGTCCTGCGCTTACACTGTACTTTATTTCTGAATGCGGCTTTTCAAAAAACTTGTTATTTTCACAGAAATGGAAGGCTGCATGTTTTTTTTAATTTTTATTTTTTATAACTCTGTAAAAGGATTTTAGAATTACTGTAAAAGGAACTACGCTCTCACACTGACACTCTAAAGTATTTATTAACATAGACGATCCATAAAAGAGGGATTTAAATTTTTTTCTTGAAAAGCTAACCATAATAGGGAAATCAGTTAGTGTTCATGCTGAAAAGTGTGCAATTTGACACAGCTTCTGTGCTCAACAGAGGGCACTAGCTGGCGAAAGTGTTTAAGTGGATTACAATGGTCAGCTTCAGCTATAGTGGACATAAAGGACAGCTGAACGCTATGGCACACTTCTGGAGATGAAAATTATGGATGTCATTTCATGGACTTTAGTTTTCACCAAGTGTGGATTTGGGAAAAAAAAAAAAATCCTAGTGTAATTTGTTGCAACAGATTTATTATTAGTATTTAACAAAATCCTAATAGGAAAAGGAGGTTGTCTATCTGTCTATCAATCTGTCTGTAACCATCACTGCTTTTCTGTCTATATCCAGTTATCAATATAGACAGAGATAGATACAGAGAGGCAGAGATTGAGATGCATACAAATGTATAAAGAAAGAGACAGACAAACAAATAGAGATACAGACAGACAGATAAATAGAAACTGACAGACAGACACAGGGATAGCCAGAGACAGAGACAAGATAGATAGTTAGACAGACAGACAGAGATGGAGATGGACAGTTAGACAGACAGACAGGCAGGCATACTGAGAGACACTCAGATAGACAGCAATAGATGGTGACAGAGAGACAGATACAGACAGGCAGACAGAAGTAAATAAGTGTACAGAACTCTTAGTTTAATGCAGAAAAAACTGAGTTTGTTAATAACTAGAATGAAACTGTTACGCTCACAGAAGCACAACTAAGCAGCTGCATTTAATCTAACACTCTGATACTACAAAAACAGCGTGTGCTTTTGTGCTTATACGCAAAGGTCATATTAAGTTAAAAAAATGGCTTCAAATGTTAAAAACCCAAGTTAAAATAAAACATTGGTGAATAAATAATCATATATCTGGGAAAGCGTATCAGACGCTTAGCCTGACTAGGAATTCTTTCAGATACTGAACAATGCGGCGAGAGCTGCCTTGGCACACTGGTGAGGAGCTGGACAAAGCTTTCCTCAGTTCAGTGAACCTCAGCAGGACAGAGAGCCTTTTCACTCCAGCCTGTGGAGAGTGAATACGCAAGCAGCCATCTGCACTATACGCTCTCGCCCTCAATGCACCCTTTGAACGGTTTTAAAAGATTTCTATTGGTGACGGTTGGAATGCTGAAAAGTTAAAACAATAAAAGAAAATTTTTTAAGGTTGTCTCTGGATACTGATTTCATACACAGCTCATCTCAGACACACACCCAAACACACACACACCCCAGTTGTTTTGGCCATAATGCCCTTCCACTAGACTTACTCTGCTTGTGGGCCGCCAGCCCACCTTGGCGAAGGGCTTGAGTACAGCGAATGGCAGTATGTAGTGGAGGAAGGAGAGTGGCCATGAGCGCAGTCGGGCAGTGGGCCGGGACATACAGCTCAGCTGTCCAAGACGCCGCCGCAAAGCCAACTGCGGGAACTGCAACCTGTACGACACGCATGACGAAGCCAGTGAGGCTCAGAGTGCAAATAGTAACCGTACGACATTACTACAGTAAAGGAAACCTGAGCGGATATGATTAAAACAACTAGGTTAATAAGAGTCATAACTAGAAATATCCAGGGCTAAACAGTTATTTATGAATCAGGTTTATGGTCTTATAAAATATATAAAAGGGTAAACAAAAGCGGGCCTAAATCATAACATTGAGGGACACCATATTGCATTTTTTTGTGCTGATGTGACTCCATTAACCACACACAGAAAAAAAAAAGTAACTTAAAAGAAATCTTTTAAGCAAGATCTGAACTTCTCCAAACTCATAGCACCCACTAAAATATCAGTAGTACCAAAACTAAAAACTAAAACATATCCACAATCTGGGGCAAACAGCAGGTCACTAACTGCTTCCTGAAAAAAGACATGTCACTAAAATAATAAAAACGCCCGTCACTAAAATAATACATTAGAAAATAAGTGTTGGAGGCGTGACTGTAGCGAGAAAGTCAAATGTCTTTTAATGGTTATTTAAGGATAAGGATTTAGTCTAGAGGCTTGCAGCTCCTTTTAACTATGAAAGAAATGTCAACACAAATACACAAAAATAGAAAGAAATCCGAATACAATTTTCACTTACGATGGTACTGCAGGCTGCCATTACAATATACCTAGTTACTTACTACAACCTGAAGCTCCTATACTGAGAATATTGCGGAGAAATCGACAACAGTCAGCAACAAAATGTTTGGTAAATTGTACAATTCTACTGAGGACAGTTTGGGTATTTTGTGCTTGCAGATGTTTTATAGCAAACATATTAATGTTCATGACTAATACAGTTAAATTAAATCATGTACTCTTGCGGTTATGACATAATTTTGTAAAATGTACACAATTTCTATCAGACATTCACCTCACCGCTCTACAGCGGGCAAAATAATACAGCCGCCAACTACTACTACTAATGAAGGATGTAAATTTTATGTGATGTCTTGAACCTCACAATCTCAATACATTATATTTATCCAGAAAAGCAAACAAAAAACAAAACAAAAAACCAGTCCACCAGAGCCTTGAAAACAGTGTGACCTTGTCTATATCTAGTGTAGCTGTACGCAACCTTGGCTTTAGTAGTGGATTGGTGTCGTATGTAGAATCCAGGAAGCTCTGAAAGGTTTGCATCACCAGAAATCAGCCATGAATATCTCAGTAGGAATAAGGCAGGAAAGGTGGTTTGCTTGCGAGCACACAGAGATTGAGGGCATGTTAGTGGACTAAAACAAGATTACCTTCAGTATGTCAGTGAGCTGGGGATTTTTGGAACTGAAAGTGATGAGTGAGCAGTACCGAGGTCAACTACGAATGAAGTACGGAAGCTATCTATAGTTGCTAATACACTGTCTATTCTAATCAGGATGAGACCGTGAGTAATCTGTGGATAGACAGAGACAGAGAGAGAGAGTCTGGACAGAGACAGTCACACACAGATAAATCCTCAGCACTGAATTCATTTAGTTTTGTAACAATAAGAGAGTTTGCCAAAAAAGAAAGATAATATGCAGATTGAAATTAAATGATTGACCTATATAGTGTTTGGTTATAGAGTGAAGTCGGCTAAAGTAAGCACCCAAAATCAATATTTCTGTTTGATCAGAACACTTCTATAAAAATCAAGCTTTTATGGCAAAACAATATTGGGCTTAAAGGAGAACCTTGTGGGACATCACCTCATACATGTTTCGACTTCGAGGCTCGAGGTGTAGAGGTTATGGATCAGGAAGGCAAAGAAAGGCCACATGATTTACCATGCGAGCATATTGGACAGTGTGGGTTGCATTTAGAATAATGTATTCGTTCATACATATTCAGTATCTGCTTCACCTTTGTTAGGGTCACTGAGGTTTGAATAACTTGCTCCTTTAAACTTTAGGTGAAAAAGAAATCCAGAAAATTACAGAATTCATCACGCTTCATAATCATGCCATTTTAAGGATGAACAGGAAACTAGCAGCATCAGTGTTATGTTTCTGTGCTTCATTAAGAAGATTTGGTTTCATTTATACTGAAAATCATCTGCCCTAATACAAAGCGTCATTTTCCGCAAGCAGCAGTGCAACGCAACGTCCCTGTCACGCTAGCTGTGTAGCTACCTAGCAGTGTTGAGGACAAAACTGGGAACTTTATCTCCGCCGTAATTATTGCTAACATTTGCAAAAGTTAGTTTGCTAACTGAGATCAATTTAGCCTCTCTGTAATGGCAGTTTTTTTTCACCTCCTGACGGGACGTCGTGATATACTTTACTCACCACCCACTTGGATGTGAAAAGACACAGAGCTTTGGTGCATTTAAATGCTGCGAGATTCTTTCCAGAACACAGAACGGTATTTCAGGAAAATACAAAATTGCTGTTACTTCAAGCTTAAGTGGAACAGCAAGATCAAGGGAAAGTAAACAAGGACCACGGTCTATTTTATCGGCTTTGTTGATGTACAGTTTATTCTTCCAGAGTATATGGAGTAATCTGAGCAATCATTCAGCGCTAGTTACATTCCAGTTACGAAGAGAAGCCAGATATTCAAACCTGAATATGGAGACCACTTTAGGATACCGAAACTTTAGGATCATGGGATTGATCAGAATTCTTTGTGAGTGGGATCCAAAAAACAAAAACAAACAAACCCCACAATACTGACACGAGCATCTGGCCTTCCCAGCCTTGACCACAACAAATTTTTATCAAGCCTCCTGATACAATTGTTCAAACAGATACAATATTTCATCTTGAATTACTATAGAGCCGTCACTAAAACTTGAATGAGCTTGATTGATTTTCCACGCAGTGTTGACCTAATGGTCTGGGTGATTCTTCCTGAGGATATTGATTCAAATAGCAGTGTTGTACTATCCGTGTAACATGATCTCTATAGAGGCTGTCTGGCACAAAGGCATACACAAACTCTATCAGGACAATTTAATTACCGCAAGAGAAATAAACTTGATCAGTATTGGGAAAATAAGACTAGGAGCAATGCTAAAATTTAGTATTGTCGAATACCTCAAAACGACAAGTGTGTGTGAAAGCAAATGTACAGTATTCTCACTAAATACATAGGTTTTGCAGTTGATGCTATTTTAGCAGTGATGATTTATTTATTTCTGCGAAGAGTGTACTGTAGCTTTAAAACTGCACTGCAGAGGTTATCATCAGTAGCCATTTTTAAACCTCTTGTTTTTCCCTATATTACATAACCTCACTCGCTTCTGAGGTAAATAAAACGCAGTCCAGGCATCTTCACGATCCCTGGAATATTATTTCATGACTGGCTCTACATGAGCACAGGTTATAAACGTCTCTTTTGGTATGCTACGTTAAAGGCTTTTGTGCTCTCTCCCCGTGTGGCACAGCTGAGCACACGGGGGATGAAGAGCACTGCAGCTTACTTGCTATTCATGCCACAGAATAAAATGCAGCGACAATCGCTGGCTCGGGCAAGGAGACTGAAATCGACGGCAGACGGAACAAAGAAAAACAAAAGAGGAGGCAAAAATACATGGGGTCTCTTGAGAGGAGGTCGTTTCTCTGATTGTGTGTCCGCATGAATGAGCAGCTGGTTATGAGGAACGGGGCATGATAAGCACGGCTGAAGGCTAATCAAGGCTGTGTTCGCTCACTTGCATTGTTCACACAGGCTTCCTGGCAAGATCTTAATAGTATTAGTGCACAATTAGGCCAAATGCAGGAAGGAGAGCTGAGAGGACTGAATTAGAGTCAAACCACACACGCACACACACACACTCATGCTCACAGACACACACACACACACACACACACAAACTGTTCAGTGTGTCACCAGGGACATAATTTCATCCCATTAAATCCCATCTGCTTTGTTCTTTGTGTGTTTTTTTGTCTTTCTTTGTTAACAATCACCCCAAATTCATGCATTCCTGTAAACACAAAATCCTTCATCCATCAACAACATAGCTGTATTTCAGGCGGATGCGCGCACACACACACACACACACACACACACACACACACACACACACACACACACACACACACACACACACACACACACACAAACACACACACACAAACACACAAACACACACACACAAACACACAAACACAGGCCCGTGCTCTACTCCATCATCACACTCTCTCCATCCTTCTAATGTGGTACCTGAAACGGCTCTGATGGCTGATCTGAACGACCCCCGGAGCACCGGGGCCTTTGGCATCAGCGTTTCTACTGCCAACCGCGGACCCCCCTGGCGCTCCTGCTAAGGAGGAGGAGCCGAGTGGTCGCAGGCGCCGGGCATCAACCCTGACTCTGTGGAGATTGTAGCAAGAAGACGGCCTGTGCAAAGCCCTGCAACATCTCACCATTTCCCTACTGCGCTCCGCCGCTGCTGCTTCAGGCTCGGCTGACACATGATCACGGTAGAGAGATGCGCACCGCACGATGCTTCCGTGGTCCTTCTACTCGCTTTGCTTCTGCCGGTGCTTTTCTCCAGCTCCAAGCCCAGCCCTCTGAGTCGGTCACCGGTTGCGCTGTGTAGCTGCGATTGGCCGGCTGTGCGCTAGTGCCGCCTCCTGTGGTGTTAAGCTCTTGAACTGATGCTGCTGAGAGAATGGTGGTTTGGAAAATGGGGGTGGGGTGAGCGTGGTTTTGTTTTTTTGTAGACTAGAAAGACAATACAGTCAAGCATGTGCTTACTGGACCCTGAACTCGCTCACCCCTGTTTCTGAGCAAGTGCTTAAAAATCTCAACCTAAAAACCTTGAAATCATTTTCTAGAACTTTACATAAAACCCTACTGCACACATTTACTCAGCTGTGTATAAACACATTAAAATGCTTGAAAAAAAAATGCTTATAAATAAACACATCACAAATCTGCAGCTCTACAGGATCTGCACAGCAGAATGCAAAAAAAGTTTGCACACCCTAAAAGTGTTTAAATTGAAATTCCCGATTTTACAATTCACTCCCATCGGAAAGATTTTTTTGAGAAAAATAGAAATGCAAGTGTATCTGGTCCATGTAGAACAGATTTGTCCATTTTTTGTTTCAAAATAAAAAATACATAATGGCAAAAGAGTGATGCAAAGGAGATTTTTTGACTGTACAAAAAAAAAAAAACAACAACTCATATTGCTCCTTTGCTTGTTTTTTACCATTCATTTTGGGGATAAATTTAGTCAACAATCTTGGAAGACCCGGATATGTACTCGCTACTACCTACTGGGTATACTAAAGATTGCCATTAGCACCTGATGTACTGCTAATTTGGATCACTATCTGTTTTTTTTGTTTTTTTTTAAATAGCAAGATGGTGACAGTAAATGAGGACCACAGGGTGGCTGAAAAAAAAAAAGAAAAAAAAAAAAAAGAAAATCAACAGGATTTTCCAGGTGCCAGAATTTATTTCTGCATGTGCTAATCCCATTTTATTATATCTTTTTTCATGAAAAAAAAGAATAAGGTTCCAGAGTACGCCAGAGCCTGTAGAATTGCTGACTTCCGGGTCGCAAAATGTAAAAATAAAAGTCAATATTAAACTTTATTATTTATTTATTTTTTTTAAAATATTATGAAAATAAATTAGTTTCCCATGTTTGTGCATTCCCCAAAAAAAAAAAACCAAAAAAAAAACAACCTGTTTTCATATTGAGCATCATGTCACATGGATTATGTTTATTAAATCAATTTGTGCTAAGGTGGTCTGCGCATTAATTACAGTTAAAAGTGGTCCGTGGGAGTAGAAGTTTGAAAAACCTTGCGTTGTGCGACTGCATTTCAAGACCTCCGATAATAAAGGAACATCTATGAAAGCGAAAACACAAAATGTCTTGTTCTATAAAGGCCATGCTGTCTTAAGGGTATACTAACTTTAACACTATACAGTATCCTTCATATGTTTCAAAATATTGTATTAGTAAAGACATAATTATGATGAAAATGACAGATTTTCTGAATACTACACTTGCCTCCCTATTATCACACATTTTATAATGGTGCATTTCATTTTTAACTATTTTTTTTTAAACTTTGAAACATCAGCGAAAAGTTTAAAAATCAATCTATAGGGACTAGGAAAAGTCTACATATCTTACTTCCAAATGTTTGGAGATTATAATGAACAGATTTTCCCTCCCCACAACAATTCAAGAAGTTATATCATGAAGACATCACATGACAAACTGTGCCTGGTTGCTTCTTTCCGCTCCAAAAAGGCAAGCGTCACATCTCTTAAAGATCTCTTCTCCTAATCGGATACTAACATACCATCTACACATATTACATCTTCACAGCTCACATGAATATTTAAACAGAAATATACAAAAAACAAACATGTTCTCATTTTTTAAAAAAAGCTAATCTTTTCTAATAGTAATAAAGTCTAATAGCCTTCAACTTACTTTGACCGGCGATCTTTTCTCATGGGCAGAAAAGTGAGTTACAGGAAGTCTGGCCCCTCTTCCTGTCTGCTCATGACAGGAGGAAACTAAACACGAGTCAGTGTGAGTCATCTGGACTCTGAACAGCTGCGGGAGCCTTTTAACGGCATCTCACAGTGACCTCATCATCGGCCAAGCCAATGAGTGAAAGGGTCTCGCTTCCTGTTTAGCCGTGGTTAAGGAGAGAGACTCGGGATTCGAGCTCAGCGTGGGTTAGGATCGATTTTTATATATTTAATTCAATCACAGGAGATACGTTTCAGGGAAAATGTTTGCACCCCCTGTGTGAAGGGGGGGGGGGGGGGGGGGA
>JAQMYM010000017.1:3540651-3553187 GCA_030014255.1 Parauchenoglanis ngamensis
CACCCTGGGTGACCCGGGGATCGAACCCAGGACCTTCTTGCTGTGAGGTGACAGTGCTAACCACTGCACCACCATGCAGTCAATCTAAAAAATGTAATTAAATAAATAAATAAATAATTTAAATAAAATAATCATTTTTAAAAAGTTAATTTTGTTGAGATTATTATTAAAATTCCGCTCCATTTAAGTGTTAGCTTATTGTATCAGTGATTTAATCAGTGATTAAAGTATCAGTGAGCTCGTTTGTTTTTCACAATTTTTATATTGTGATAAGATACTTACATTATATCGCGCAACCCCTAGCTACACTATATGGCCAAAAGTATGTGGACACCTGACCATCACACCTATATTGCTTTTTGAACATCTTATTCCAGATATAGTCCCTCTTTGCTGTAATGATAAGCACCACTCTTCTGGGAAGGCTTTCCACTAGATTTCGGAGCGTGGCTGCAGGGATTTGTGTTCATTCAATCACAAGAGCATTAGTGACGTCAGGCACAATGTTGGGTGAGCAGGTCTGGGGTGCAGTCAGTGTTCCAGTTTATTCTGAAGGTGTTCAGTGGGGTTGAGGTCAGGGCTCTGTGCAGGACACTACAGTTCTTTCACTCCAACCTTGGCAAGCCATGTCTTCATGTGTAAGGGCATTATCATGCTACAACAAGTTTGGGCCTCTTATTTCCAGTGAAAGTGAATTCACTGGAACTACATTCTATTCTCTTCTTTCTAAGAAAGAAGAACCTTCACCGGAGTTTTGTTATGTGTACAAGTACATACAAAGATCTTATCCACAAAAATCTTTTGTACATAAGAGTTAGTAATCATTTTTATTCCTTTCATTTTAATTGTGTCTTTTTTAAATGGTGACTTTATATAATGATACTGTGGAAGCATGATATTATTAGATTAGGTTATCATACCATGAAAATCTCAAACCGTAATAGCCCTAATCACATTTGCTGTCTCGCTGACACTGCTGTTTGTAAGTGACCTCTGAGCTCTCTCTTTTTTTAATGCAAAATACAAACAAGACCAATAAATCCAGAAGATGAGACAAAGACCAAAATAATAAAGATAAAATGAAACACAACAAAGTTACATCTATGAATACATACACATACAAACAAACAGAAAAAGCTTTGAGGAATTCTACAAAAAAAAAAATATTTTCATTGAAAATTTTAAAGTACAATTTTTTTTTGCTTTTTATTAGTCTAATCCAGAATAGTAAAAATGCTTTGTTCAGTTTCCTTTAAAAATGACACAATGTCAGGCTTCCTAGTAGCAAATTTATATTTATGGATGTAACAGAATTACATCAATTATGTAGTATTGATTGTTGACCACTGAAGAAGCCAAACAGCATTTTCCCCAGAGCATTGTTACAGAATTATTATTATTATTATTACTGATATTTATAATGATCTTTTTTCCATTCTTTCCAGAATATTACAGTACATGAACACTGTTAGAAGTGACCCCTGGACTCTCATCTTACGTCACGCTGATTTACTCATCACAGATCCAATGATATTTATATCATAGTTTCCAGGAAGTGTCATGTCGTTATGAGTTGTAGATCAGCTATTTTGCATCTGCGCGAACCTGAGAGAATGCAGCATAGGCTCACAAAAGCACTATCGCCACCTGCTGTCTGGGAGTATAGTCTTGTCCTCACATGACACCACCTAGTGGTGAAATTACAGTGCATTATACAGACACCTTATCTAACTGCTGAAGGGCTTCTTAATTAGCTGACGAGATGGTTATGAGGACAAGAAGTCCACTGAATACAAAAGTTCTTGACTCTTTCAAATGGGATCCAGGCATCTCCAGGGCTCCACATGTCCTCCACACTTACATGCAGTCAGATCTATTTTTCGCATTCCATTAGTCAGTAATATACAGGATGTCCCAAAAGTGTATGTGGATCCATAGGCATTATTGCTTACATGAAATTTTAGGAAATATCTGCATCGAACATAAATTCTAAAACTTTATGAAATGTTGCATTCACCATATACACAAGTATCACAAAGTCCAAATGTTTCAATTTGAGCATTTGTTGTAAGATCTGGCTTTAAATAAATAATTGCCTACAGATCCAGACTTTTGGGACACCCTGTACAGTATGAAGATCAACACGAGAAGGTACATTTCACTGCGTAATGCCCCAGTAAGTAAACATCATGTGAATGATCTGATCACATGCACAAAACCACATGAAAAAAAAAAAAACCTCGTGTGTGTGTGTGTGTGTGTGTGTGTGTGTGTGTGTGTGTGTGTGTGTGTGTGTGTTTTGGGGGGGCACCCTCCATGTTAAAAGTCCAAATTTGAAATAAAATATTAAATGTTACATGCCTAAAAATCACATATGTAAATTTCAAAAGTGAATCATGTGATTATTCACATGTTCAATTAGTTTCTTCATAGATGATGAAATGAACAACTGCTATTTTGATCTAGTAAATGAAATGCCCTTGTCAGCTGCTTCAAATCAGAGCAATGGAAAGTTTTCCTCTTCTACATCACAATGAGATCAGAAGATGAAATGTTCAGGAGTGATGGACCTTATCCAGCTGCATACACAACTCTTCTGTATATTTAATTCAGCAAAGAAAACTTTTCAAATTTTGTAATGATTAATAATTGTAGTAGATTTATTTGGATCTTAGCAGCATACACTTTATTTTCACACCACAGATGAGGTCTGGCGGTAAGCAAATAAAACAATTCTACAGTCATTCTGAGCAAAAAAAGACACAAATTTTAGTTTTTAATAAAACACAAAAATCAAAGGTAGCATAATTACCAAAGCTGAGATTTGCTGTTGATTTTACTCAAGTGTTTTCTTTCCACTAGACAGTGTAAATTTACTACACAGGTTCCTCAAGGGTTCTTAGCTTCCTAAACCGCTTCTACTCTTATAACATCACTCTGAATGGTGTATGGTTTTACATATAAACCTTAAAGAGACATACCAAAGAACCCTTGAGGATTTGAGCTGAACAGGATGAGTGAAGAAGAAAAGTTGTGAATTGTGTTGGTTCTAATGTGAAGCTTGACTAGTCTTCCAGTCCTTGGCGAGAGAAGAACTCCTCCAGTTCACTGAGTCTCTGGATCAGCATGACGTTCAGGTCTGCGTCTTTTTTTTTGGCTCTACGGGACCCCTTTAATCGAAGAGAACCCAGGTTGGCCTTGGCTTTACGTTTCCGTGGTAAGGTAAAATCTGGGAAATCTAAAACTCGCTTTCGTTTTTGATTGCCGATGCAAACTAGTGTACCGTCCTTCTCCTTTGGCTCTTCAAAGATTGTCTCCAAGCTTCTGGGAGAATGGAAAAGACGTGACCCATTAAATTCCAACCATGCAATCCATATGACATAAAATTGGATTACAGCAAGCAACAATGAATGATTCCAGACCTGTTTGGAGTTGGAGATTTGTAATTCTTGTTGGTGTAGATCTCCTCCAGACTAAACTCCTTCTTCTTTAATCTGATTGAGGACAGTTTTCAGATAAGATGCAACAAACTCTAACAGGGACTCAAAGGAAAAATACATCCTTTTTGATGACTTGACTTGAATATTAATCTTTTAAATCTATTAATTACATGTGATCCCACCTCTTCCTCTTAAACAGAACTTCCAAAGCTTCAATTTTCATGTTAATATCTCATCAAGCTCTTCTTAAAATTATCTCAATAACCATTAAGTAGCCAAGCTGTAACTTGGTACTGCCGCATTGCACTCTGGAACTCCGAGTTCAACATCCGCACCACTACTTATATACTAGATTTCTCATTAATACGACATTGAACATCACTGGAAAACACTCAGTGGGAACTAATAACGAAACTGTCTTAAACTCACAATTGGGATCATTGAAATTTATTCTCTTATTAAACAACCCTTTAAGTTAACTGTACTAGGAATACCAATGGGCCTCATTTATCGATCTTTGACTGAAGAGGTGTGTAAATGTTTGCATAAACCAAACCGAAATAAAAGTATGTGATGGATCTTCAACAATTTATTTTTTTTCATAATCACGTGTTAACATTAAAAGTGTGCACACTAAATGTAAATCAGCTGTAGTAACAGCTATAACACTCCAGTTCGCAGAATAGAAAGCACTAAATGGCCAAACAAAGAAGAAAAACCTAAAGTCGAAGTACTTTTTACTCATGTCTTAAAAATTTTTAAATAGTATTTAGCAGCATATCCAACTAAAATATGGAGAGCAATTACAGAGGTGAATTCAGTGTCAATTCAGTGCAATAAAAACAAGGTCAAAAGAAAATATTTTAACACAAAAGCTGCGTCAAAAAAAGTTGGGTACTACTAATCGGCAGAGTTTCTCTCCTACCAGGGAGGCCAAACCATGAAAGCTTTTTTAACTTGACCAGATGCCACAGCAAACAGAACCAAATTATAATCAAGCTTGTTTCCACCAAACATTTCTCTCTCCTACGGGCATCATGTGGCAACTCTTCCAGTAATATCAACCCTGCCATATTTCCATACTTCCTTAATGCCAAATTGCTATATATGAAATAAAGTGCTAAACAAGATTTAACTTGTGTATTTGAAATAACTAATTTGAACTTGACATAATCTGTATATAAAAATGTTAACTGTATGCAATTAACTAATTGCAGTCTTCTGGTATGTAAATTTACAAACACTCAGGAGCAGAATATGAGTTTTTCTGAATTTATGGGATTTCCATGAAGCCCAAATTTTATGAGTAAGCACTCATACAAACAATTTAAGGGATTTATCTTCATATCCAGCTTGCTAATGAGTCCCAGTGTCACCCTGTGATGTCGCAACAACTAATTCATGGCAGATATGTAAATACAACAACAACCATCACATTAGCTTCAGAATTGCTAAACACAAAATCACAAAAAGTTCAACAGAAAAATACTGAGTGTCTTTCATGATGGAGTTTCCTTTAAATCACGTCAGACCACATACACCTAATAAACCGTAAGATACTGGCTCACCTCTTTGGTTTGGGGAGCCCCATTGGGGTGAGGTTTTTGTCTGGTTTGGGCACCGTCTTACGGATGCGAATCTGAGAAACCCTTTTTGACCTTTGGGCTGGTTGCAACGAAGAGGTGGATTCATGAATCCCCACCTAGAGGAAATTCGTACCATAGATATAAGAAACCTATAACTGCAATTTGCTAACATAACACTTACATTGACTCAAATCTTGCTGTTAAAGTGATGGAGATACCTGCTTGTCCTCTCTAGAGGTTTCCAGGTTGTGCAGTTCAGGGTTCGTAATATTTGTACCAGTAATGGAAAAAGTGGACACAGTTTCAGTGAGGGGCACGTTCACCTGAACGACCTTGACACTAGGGCTATATCGTGCAGTAATATCTGGCCTGACGGGAGTCGTTATGGGCCGACATGGGGATGGAAATGAGCCAGATTTCCTGTATAGACAAAAACAACTAATAAACTGAAATGATCTAAGAATACTACATCATATTTATTGTATTTCATCCGAAAATTTAGCTCTTCATTTTCAGTTCTGGAGGTATTGAGTCCAACACAGATTAGTTATTTGAGTTGAGTAGAGAAATCAAACCCCCAAGGACTGCAACCGATGATTTAGATAGATTCCTATTATGTATTGTTTATTGTGCCAACTCTATTCACTCTAAAGATTTAACAGTTAAAGTAAAATAAGTTAAAGAGGAAAAGTGCTATTCTATTATTCACTCAAAAGCAAAATATTGCCCTGGAACACAGTTCCTTTCCTAATGAAAAAAAAAAAAAATCTAATTAGAAAAGCTAAAAAGCAGATGGGAGCAGATATTTATTTGCCTGAGACCCACCACACTGAAATGGCTTTCTTCCTGTGAAGAGATTCTTGCCTGAATCGTAGAGTATAGCTATCAGCGCAAAAGAGAAGAGAATCAGGACAGGTCACATTTTCAAAGCAGCATACAGGAACAAGTCTATGATGATTAATGAATCACAAAACAGAGTACTTTCAGTATATACTGGTTGATTGTTTAGCCAGATCTGATTTAGAATTGGTTTAATTGTAGAGCTTAGAAATCTGGTCATTGTGGCAGAAAGGTAAGTTATATGCAATGTACAGAAGTTGATTTTGTTAAATTTGAACAAGACACAGCATGAGAAAGAAGGAAATGCACTAAATGAACAAAAGTTTGTGGATACCGGACCATCACACCCATATGTGCTTTTTGAACATCCCATTCCTGATTTAGTCTCCCTTTTAATAACCTCTCCTGCGATGACTTTTCAGTAGATTTTTGGAATGGATCTTTCCCATTCAGCTATAAGAACATTAGTGAGGTCCGGCACTGATTTTGGGTGAGGAGACCCGAGGTGCAGTCGTTGTCCCAATTTCTTCCTAAGGTGTTCTCAAGGGTTGAGGGCTCTGTACAGGAAAACCTAACAATAGCAAACCATGTTTTCTTGGACCTCACTTTGTGCACAAGGCAATTGTCTTGCTGGAACATTGCAGTGAAGGCAATTTGCAATGCTACAGCATACAAAGACATTCTATACAGTTAAACTGGTGAAGGCCCACATATGGGGGTTATAGTCAGTTATCCACAAACTTTTGCCTATATAGTGTATGAGCATGCAAAACAGAGGGGTAAAGCCAAGTGGTAGGGCTAAGGGCGGAATTGGGATTGGGCTTTGGAATTTAATGACCAGTTAATGACCTGTATTAACTTGATTACTCACCTGTGATCATTATCCAGACCTGGTGGGCCAGTGTAATCAGCCAAGGGCCGAAGAGGAGAACATTTGGTCTGAGCTATAATCTGGTTCTTCACAGTATTGACCAAAGAAGGTGACGAGGATGTGAAGGAAAAAGGGGGGTGGATGTGGCGTAACCACAGTCTGAAAGAAGCCGGAGAGGACAGAGCCAACACTGTGCTCAGGCCTGCCCCAGAGAAGCGCCCTTTTCTCACAATAGACATGGGAAAATATGTGGGAGTCTGAAAAGGTTGTGCCATACTTAGTAGATGAAGGAGTGGTGGAGTATTGGGGGTCAAGTCTCCACTCTGCTTTGAATTAAGTGGGTGAACACTGTTTTCATGCCTCACAACAGGTCCCCAGGTGTCCAATTTTAGTTTAGGAAGGGGTAGACAGAGCATTTGACTGGTGTTCAGTGGAGGCCATTTAGAGAAGGAATGGTCCTTATGATGGTGGTGTTTGAGTTTAGATGCAGTTCTCTGGTATCTCATCAGAGGTAGGACATTCTTGATGGAGCATCTATTAGGAATCATGCGGCAGGCAATGCCATCCAGGTGACTTAGAAGATTGCTCACACTGTGGTTAGATTGTGTTCCTGTATGAAACAGTTTTGACAGCCCATTCTTGGGACCTGACACTTCTAAGTCAGTCCAGTGCAAAAGAAATCCCATAGCTGAAAGGCAAGCCTTGTAAGAGTCCAAAGGTAGTGCCATGGGGGTTACTAATGTGCGATGGGAATATGGGGAAGATTTTATCCTTACACAGTCCAATGGTCCATTTGTTGAGGAGGACAGAGAACCTAGAGCCAGTGATTGTTTCCCCTTTCCCTTACCACATTGATTTGATCTCTCATCATCAACTAGACTGGAAGCATCTCCTAAAGCTAAATCCTTGCTTGAGCCTGGCATGACCTCTGAGAGGGATGGGATCTTGAACAAGTTAGGCACAGATACAACTTCAGAAAATGGCCACTCATCTTCTTTGGCTATTGTTCTAGGACCTTTTTTAGACAGAGTTATGATCAAGGGAGCAGTACTAGGACAAGTTTCAAGTTTGTCAGCAGGACTAGATTGGCCAACTAAGTACGACCTACTTGCCATCAAGTCTGGTGGGGGATGTCTTAATAGGACAAACTTTCCTTCTGGCTTACAATTTTTAAAATCTGAAATTACACTGCTAGGACCACGATTCTTGTACAAGCTTCCCTCCCCTGAACTTTTAAGAACTTCACTACTGAAAGAAGGCACCTTAAGTTGTGCTGATTCCTGTAAACACTGATCAGTAGAATGACACCGAATGCCTGAATCCAAGCTCTCTGCAGACTGGGGCTTTGGAAAACAAGGTGGCTCATTTTGGCCCAATTTACTGAGCAACGCATCCTGTTCCATGTTCGAGTCTTCAAAAGCTGGAACCTGTAAGACGTTACTAGCTCCGGAAGCGGTTTTCACCAGTCCAGATGAACCGCCGGTAAGCCCCAGAGGGTCCAGGACCTCAATGTTATCATTACAATCAGAGTTTTGTGCAGAGAAATCAATTGCAGTCCCTGAATCAATCAATGGTTGGCACACAGTATCCCTATTTCCATGACTAACTGATCCCTGAGAGGATATCTTGGATATATCACCATCTTCATTTTCCTCAACTGACTGCTTTTCTGTAAAAATGCAACAATGAAATACATCAACTGAGGAACATCATTATATTTCAATATTTTCAAAGTCTGAATTTTATGCAGAACTGATTTATTAACGAATATTCAGATTTTTTTTGTGACAAAATATCAGTCAGATGAAACATTTCTCAGGATAATGGTTAACATATTTCATAACAGGATGGACATTAATATTTGAATTTATAGTATACATCTATCTTACACAATCTTGCATTTGATCAGAGGTTTACCAGAATTATGAAAAAAGTAAGACTGCTCAAGGCTTTTTGATGTATTGTCTAGTTGCTAGATTGCAGACAATACACTGGGTTGTATTTTGGCTACTTGCCATTTGTATATATTAGAGACATCTTTGGTGGATTTTTCCTGACAGAGTCTTAAAGGCACACTACACATCCTGGTCAATTTCAAACAGCTTTTTTGACTGGTTCCCACAGGACATTTTTAATACTGCAATGTTAAAATGTAATGCATGAAGTTACTTTATTACAATGCATTTGGAAATTGTTCAATTCGGTGTATTAGGTTTGAAAGGGGCAAACCCTTGGCATACTGTACTTGTTTTTAAAGCAGATAAGGCAACCTGATAAGTCAGGGAAGTAATTGGTATATTTGTGCTGCTGTTCACAATCAAAAACAAATCATAGTAGTAAATGTAGAAGGAGCCGACCCCTAAATCAAACTGTTGGTATACTGTACGCGATATCTGGACCAATCACAGACAGGGGGTTGTCTTAGAACAAAAGATGCAGTGGTTAGAAGTTTTGATTAGAAAATAATGCCCACTGCAGTTTACAAACTGAAATCGCTGCTCAAATGTTGTATTTTTCTTTCCGTTGAAATGTCTTTTTTCGCTTGAAGTATACCACCACCTTTGCATTTTAGGTACGTAGTTGCAACTAATAATAACATTTTTAAACCTTGTTGGTTTTTATTCATAAAAATAGAAAATATACTCTTGTTAATATTTGAGCAAATTAAAGATGAAAATATAAGAATAGCAAAAGTGCTTAAAATGCACATCCCTAAATTTATCTAGTGATTTCACCTACTGTATCTAAAGCCATCCTTTCACAAAATATTTTACCATAAGTGCTGGAAGGGGGAATACCTGGTGCAGTCAGCATGCTTGAACAGCCAGGACTGATGTTTCTTCCCAGGAGACTAACTTCGTTGTGAAGAAGGGCTAGACTTTTTCCATGTGCAGTACCCTGGACATGCAGCTGCTCGATCCGTCGCTCGACCGCCTCAAGCCGCTGGCTCAGGGCACCAAGTGTGCCTGTCAGCAAATGCTTCATTTCATTTTGATCGGCCACAAGAAAGCGCTCCATAGAACCCAGCTCTCCTTTTGGACATTGAGGAGGCAAAGCGGACAAGGTCCATTCTGGGGTTCTGAACATGTCCACGAAGACAATAAGCGAGAAATAAAAACAATAGATTTATATCAAATTATAACTGCTGCTGTTTTTCGTCATGGTATTTAAAGGGCTTTGACACACCAGGAGACTGCTGGCCACTCCACTGAGGTAACCATAGTAACAGCAATGCTAAGCACAGACAGTATTTATCTAACATGATCTGCATGGTTATTTTAAACTCTCTGTTGTTTCTGCCATGTTTGCACACATGCACTTTATGTTGTCTTTTGTTGCACACGCACACCTTTGTACTGCTGTGTTGTCTTATACTGTACGTACGTAGCACCTTAGTCCTGGAGAAACGTTGTCTTGTTTCACTATACACTGTATCACATGTATATGATTGATATGACAATAAAGCCTCTTAAACTTGAACTCAGGCTATATATCAATTCAGTAAGCAATAACACACAACAGGGTGTGCTTCTATATGAAAATAATCAACGATGCTCATTCCACCCTAAAGTGAATTATTTTCTAATATCAGCACAGCCCGAAGTATATTATTCCTCTTATACTGCAGCAATTTGTCAAAGCTAACAATTTTTAGTTAACAAATAACCAATTTTACTTTTTATCCATTACATTTAAGATAATGCATTGCATATGAAATCACTTAGATTACAACAGCTATAAATAATTCCCCAACCAACTACTTTTTTCTCTCTCTCTTGAAATGAATGGACAAAAACTACCTCGAAACTGACTGCAAAGCCTCCATCATAATGACTGCAACCTGAGTGCTTGCCCCCTTGCCTCTCATTGAAAATGAACGAACGATGATTGTCATCTTCCGTAGGGTAATGATATTTGTAGACTTTTATAATGGTGATTTAAAAAATAGGATTGCTGAGCTACCTAGGAAAGATACCATGTTTTGCAACTGCACTAATACTTACACCCATTACCTTCATCTGTGAAATTAGGGTTGCTTCCTAAATCACCATTCGGCTCTGAAGAAGTCTGTTTCTGTGTCTAGGAAAACAAAGCATGATGTCTGAGGTTCCTGGACTGAACACATCATTTTATCTTCCCTCCCAATCTCTGCCTTTGCAGTTCCTCTGTAGGCCATCACCAACAGGTCTTGATAGAGTGCTTACTGTGGGCAGGGACCAGTTGAAGCAACCTGCCGTGTTTCATTAGGGTCGGACAGAGGGTTAGATAACATCTTCAGCGACTGACCAGGAACACTGGGTTGAGAAAAATATTATATTCATATACATCTTAGCACGGTGTCGTGTGTAGCACTGTGTAACTGAGGCTTTTATCCAAAGCACCCTAAAAGTGAGACAGGATGCAACTGAGCAGTTGACGTCTAAGGATCACAAAGTTGACCAGCTTGGCAGTGCTGGGATTGGATCTAATTTGATCATAACTCTGATGCCCAATATCTTAACCACCGAACCACCAGATCCCCCTACTAACCTGACCTAATTCCATTTTCCCCAGCTCAGGACCTGATACTGATCCAATACTGATATCCTCACAGCAACCAAATCTGCTCTCTTCAAGCTTGTCATGCCAAACTCTACATCTCTACATTTGAATCATTCATATGGTTATTACTAAGCCAGAAAATGAAGTATCAGAAGCCATTTCCTGATTGGCATGGTGGTGCAATGGGTAGAAGTGCTGCCTCCCAGCTCTAGGGTTCAATACTGAGCTTGGGTTATTATTTAGAGTTTTCCCATGCCCATTTGGGTTTCCTCCGGTTTCGCTGGTTTCCTGACCTCTCCAAAAAACATGTTAAATTGCCCTTAGGTGTCAATGCATGAGCACGACAGCCCTGCAACCGTCTGGCTTCCCATCCAGGGTGTATTCCTGATCCACACCCAGTGTTCTGCAGTGACCCTGACCAGAAGTGCTTACTAAACATGAATGAAGGTCTGAATTTTAGTTATTCAGTGCAAATAAACCTCACAACATGCAGTGCTTTTGCCAAATCAATGCATTTTTGCCTTCCAGTGAGTCCTATCAACTCTGTAGTCTATAAATGTCAGCATTTCAATGTAGTCGTGGCTCAGGATCCTTTATGTTTCCAAAATGCAAAAGCTTTTTCAACAGTAGGTTGAAAAGCAAGAACTAAATACTACTAGATTGCACAGGACGTCTTGGTTTCACAAACGAAAGTCAGCAATATAATAAATAAGAGAGTTTTTATTTACAAAAATAATTAGGCTACAGCATACCTTAGTTAGCAGCCAATCAACATGGCTCAGTCCTTCAATGCAAACTCTAGTAATAACATGATTTCTTTAAATGCGGTGATTACTTCTTGATCCATCTCTGCGTCCAGCTGGATGTAAATTGCAACAACTGTTTCCAGCGGTGTCATCCGACAAAGGGTTGGTGTGCGGTAAAAATGAGTTTAAAAACTCTTTTTTGTTCATCAAAGATATTATAATGTCGTGGCTCGTTTCACATATGCACTTTAAAAAGTCACACACCCTAATATTTCGTTGGACCGCCTTTAGCTTTGATTACAGCATGCATTCGCTGTGGCATCGTTTCGATTGGCTTCTGCAATGTCACAACATTTATTTCCATCCAGAGTTACATTAATCTTTTCGCCAAGATCTTGTAGAGATGATGGGACAGTCAGACTGCTGCGCAAATGCTTCTCCAGCACATCCCAAAGATTCTCAATGGGGTTAAGGTCTGGACTCTGTGGTGGCCAATCCATGTGTGAAAATG
>JAQMYM010000017.1:3557769-3573571 GCA_030014255.1 Parauchenoglanis ngamensis
TGTGTGTGTGTGTGTGTGTGTGTGTGTGCGTGTGTGTGTGTGTGTGTGTGTGTGTGTGTGTGTGTGTGTGTGTGTGGTGCCTGACAATGGACCCCACCCAGGGTGTTCCCTGGATAGTCTCAGTATACGCAGCACCACTGACCAGAATATAATTTTCATTATTTTAATGGTCAGTAGAGGAATGGCAAACAGAGAAAAGGAGAATTTGTTATTCAATGTGTTCTCTGAGCTGAATTATCTCATGGAAAAAATTCATAAAAATTCATAATATTTCATGAACATACTATGAGTACAAAAGTAATATTTTCAGAATATGGTCATAATATTTCAGGACCAAGTCATAACATACCTAGAACAACAGTTAGATCTGATACAACCAAGAAAAATGTCGTAATAGGCTGTTTTGAGAAACAGTTGTAACATTTTGTAAAAAGTCACAATATTTAGAGAAAAAAAATGTCTTTGAGGAAAACTCAGCATATTATATTTAAAAAATATAATATGTTAATCAAAAAAACAATATCTGATACTAAAAACATATATAAAAAGTCAAAATATGTCGAGTAAAATGTCTAATGTCTAAATATATCAAGGGAAAAAGTCATCATGAGTATTTTTTGGAAAAATATCATATTATAATATATCTATCAAAAAAAAAGTTGTAATATTAAGGGACAAATTCTTAATATTTCATGGAAAAAACGTCAAAATATATTGAGGAAAAAAAACATAATATTTTGTTTAAAAAATTATACTATATTGATCCCAAAAATTGTAATGTCTGAAAGACTATAAATAAAAAGTCAAACTATGTCGAATAAAAAGCTGAACAAAATATAATATATCAATCAAAAAACTCCTAATATCTGATACTGTGAGAAAACAATCGCAATATATCGTGAGAAAAATCATAATATAGGCTATAGAGGGAAAAAAGTCATAATATTTTGACTACCACAGAATGGTACACATCAGAGCAACGAAAATAAAGAAATGATTTACTTTTCTTGTAACATTACGATTTTATTCTCGAAATATTGCGACGTTTTTCTCCTGACGTATATTTATAACTTTTTCTATAACTATATTCCGGAGGACTTGTACTGTTGTCTTAAACATTGTCCCTTAAACTCCCTTTGTGTTAGAAAGTAGTAAGAAAGAGGGAGTAAGAAAGTTGGTTTGTAAAGAGTCGGTGCTGTTTGTAGTGTAAACGCCGTGTGTTTTGGTTTCTCATTTATCTCCCTCTGGCGGAGAAACAGCAACAAGGAAGCGCGGATCAGAGCAGCTGCAGTGCAGAACACGGACTTTGCGCCTTCTCTTTTACTTCACCTTCTTTCTCCTCCTCCTCCTCCTCACTCACTCGCTCACTCGACTATTCACTCAAGCCGATCAGCAATAAATCTGCAAGATGGTAAGTGTGTTTCTGCCAGCTGTGTATTGATTAATAAGTTGGGTATATTTGTTGAATTTCACTTTCGACTTTCTGTCTAGCGTGTTTTTAAATGACACGGTGACCTAGAGGACATGTTACAGGTGCAGGTGGACAACAGCACATAAATCCAGCCGTGAGACCATCGGAACTGTCTTTGGATTACTCCCCTTTGGATAAAGCTGACCAGGACACGGGACATGACTACAATTACTGTTTATAGTTTATAGTTTATCACAAGGCGCACGAGGCTGTTTACCTTTCGCATCCCATACACTATAATAAGTGGCTGCAGAGCCTGTGTTATGACGTCATTAAAACTGCACTATACGCCCTGAGAACAAATGCTGAGATCAAAATACTGGTTTTGAATTCTTAAACTGTACCCTTAACTTTCCACTCTTTTTTTCCTGAAAAAAAAGTGGCTTGTGTGTGTGGCTTACTTTAATAATGTTGGTATGCATGCACTAACATTACAACTAACATTGATATGTACTAACATCTTTACCATTTAGCTTTCACTGTAAGATCTATCTATCTATCTATCTATCTATCTATCGATGAGAATTTGAAAGTTATTTTGTTTATTTATTTTAATTTCCAAACTTGTATGCATTATTCCTTGTTTCATTAATTGTGTAACGTTTTAATCTTTTATATAAAGCATGCTGAAAATGTGACTAATTTATCTATTAATTGGTTAGGTAGTTAGTTAGTTAGTTAGTGTACATTTCTTCTATAATTCTACAAATCTTTTATTGTTTTTTATCTGTTTTAATCATATTTAAAATAATAATAATAATAATAATAATAATAAGGAGAAGAAGAAGAAGAATTGTTGTTATTATTATTGTTGTTGTTGCTGTTGTTGTTACAAGATGCATGCTTGTACTGTAATTACCTTTACCTTAGAGTATAGCATTAAAGGTTCACTATGCCTTCCTTGGTAAAAGACACATGCTTCAGGTACAAAAGGTGCACCCTTGAGATTCCAACCCTTTTTCTGAGTATGATCTGACTTAAAACAATGTCAGGCTGTTATGTACTTTCAGTTTCCAATTACCAAAGTGAAATTAAAATCATTTCAAAATGCAATGTCATTAGCTGTAACCCTCATTTTCTCTTGTTTGCTTGCATATGTTTTTATGAGTAGGGTAAATTAGAAGAGACTAAGCGAGAGGTGGAGGAGGTGAAGGACATCATGCTGGAGACCTTGAATAAAGCAGAGGAAAGAAAAGACAAACTGGAAGATCTGGACCAACGGGCTGCTGTGTTACTGGATAAAGTGAGCATGCTGTTGTTTATATGTTCAGTGACTTGCTTCTGAATAAAATGATCCAGAAAAGATTAACAAAATGCAATTATAAGTTCCCTATATAATTTAAATTTATTTGCAGAACCAAATATATTAAAATATCTGGGCATTTTTAATATTCTGTTATTTATTTTTTGATGGTTATTATTAATACAAATACAGACAAATCATTATACACAGCAATAATATTAAGCATCACCACAACAAAAGTTGATTATTTTCCTATAGCAGTATGCCCTGAAGGGTTTTAAGCCTCATATATAAAGTATAGCAGCTTTAAGAGGTTTAAGTCTTTTTAAGTTAATAAGATGGGGAAAAAACACCCCTTGCCATGTTACAGAGAAAGCAGAAAGTGCGAGCCCTGACTGTTACAAAACACTGACACTGGAGACTCCTTACATAAATGTTAAATAAACTACAGAAGCTGTTTATTATCAGGTTTAGGTTGTGTGGCTTGTCCACCATACAAGAACGAGCTGTTACTATGGAAACAATACCATATTTGAACAAGTGCTTTAATATAAACCATGCGAGTTTTATCAATTAATCGGCATCTTCAGACTGATCAGATTAGAGAATTTAACAGCGCTTGCTGTAGTATAAATGTATATAATTAAAAAAATAATAAATAATTTAGTACTTTCGGTGCTTGGACTGATAATTAAATATTGGAAATTCAAAACACTTGTTTTTTTCAAGATCACATTGACTGCAAGTGACTTAACAAAAAGTAATGGCAGATTTTATTAAAAACATACAGTATGTGTGGTTTGATTTCAGTCGCATTCCTTCCGGAAGCAGGCCAAGGAGGTGAAACAGAAGAAGAGGAGAGAATATATGAAGAGTAAAGCAGGAATGATAGCGCTTGTGTCGGTGTTGGCGCTGGTGATCATCGTCATAATCGCCATCATGTTGAGCGGCGGACATTCCAGTGACGCAAGCGTGGAGAGATCCGCTGTTACCTCTAAGCCAAACATAACAAAACAGCTGTAAAACTCTGCTGAGGAAACACAATGAGGACGGAAAACAACAACCACCGCCTTTAAAGAAAAAAGCAAACGTAAAAGACACTCTGTATGTAAGTTGAACTATGGGACATTATTTAAAACGACTTTATTTTAATCCTACACTTTGGGACTTCCTGAAAGATAAACATGCCAGAGGAAGGCTCTTTAAGGCTGTTTTGATTGCTCGGGGAACATTTCCACCCATGATTCATTTGTTGTTGGAACAATAAACAGAATAATCATTTTCCACTACAAAGAAAACATTTATTTCTTTGTCACTCCAAGCGAACCATCAGTCAAAGTGTTCTTTAGGAGTGTAATCACAGGGACTGCACCTAGGTACAGTAATCTGAAAATCTAAAAGATGGTTCTTTGAGATATTTATTTAGATTGTGAAGAGCTCTTAGCATCTTGATGGCCTTCTTTGATTCACTTGGACTTTGTATACAATATGTAAGAGTTCATAGAAAGGTCTGCAAGCATTTGAAGCTAATTCCGGGCAGCAGAGTGAATGCAGAATGGTGGTGGTAGTATTGACGCTTCACAGCTCCAGGGCTTGAACCGGAGCTTGGGTTACTGTCTCATGTTCTCCCAGTGACTGAATCAGAATCAGAATCAGAAAACTTTATTAATCCCGCAGGAAATTGCTTATGTGATGACTGTCACAATACACAAAAAACAAAAAACACAAGAACAGTTGGTTTTCCAGGTTTCCTCCCATTTCCTTTCCTTACAGGTTCTCCGGTTTCCTCCCATTGCCCAAAAACATGGGTGAATTTGTGAGTCTAGGTAAGAATGACTAGGAATGTGTGTGTGTGTACTGACTGGAGTTTCATCCAGGGTGTATTCTCCCCTCATGCCCAGTATTCCCGGGACAGGCTCCAGATCCACCGTGACTCCGACCGGGATAAAGTTCTTACTGAAGATGAACGAATGAATAATTTAACTAATAATCAGCAAACATGCCATGTATGCATATATATTTCCTGTAAAACCCCATAGTGCTTCATCGTGAGGGCTTTTTTTTTGCTGGTTTTGTAAATGATTATATGTTGATTTAGTAAATGAGTAAATGCTTTGTGACAAAGTCTACTATTAAAAACACTATGCAAATAAATTGTAATTAAAGTGTAATTTTTTTTCTTGTATTTGAACAATGTGGATCATAAATATAAAAATGAAATGACAAAAAAATCATATCATGATACTCAAAGACATTTCCACGAAACAATATGTATCACGGCTGACAACTGCTAGCAAAACCATAGTGTTGCATTTTTTTTTTTAAATCGAACACTGTTAATTAATTTACTTTAACCTAGCAAGGGTTAAAAAAAAAAACCTAATCATTCTACTTAATTTTAGTTTGATGTCTTGTGAGTTCAAACCAACCCGTCACTGAGATCACACTTTTTTTCCATGTTTGCTGTGAGCATTAACAGGAGCTCTCAAAGCATTGTGAACTGAAGCACCGTGCTGCTGCCACATGATGACCAGGTGTATAGGCGTTCCTATTAAAAAGGACAGTGGATACTTCATGTAAATTAGGTGTTAATCAGTAAAGACTCACTCTCGCTGTGGTGATCCATTTCATCATTCATTTAGCCTTCATGCTTCCATACAGCAGAAAGTAAATCATCATATAACATGACAAAGTTATTATCCTATGAGCTTTACTCAGATTAGAAGTTGTTAAAAACATATTACTGATCAAAATCTGAAATGGAACTAAACATTTTAGTAATTCAGGATTAGTATCAGCCTTTCCTTTTGCATCATTTGATCAAAGTGTGAACCCAAAGTGTTAACCACATATTACAACATCGTTACTGTCACAAGAGCAGATTTCATTCCAGCCTTTTGAATTTGGCCCATTATAGAAAAAGTTAACTTTCAGTAGTTTAACAGAGAGGTATGTTGGCACTAGGAGTGGGCGATATGGCAAATATATCATACATCTACAATATAGCCTATTAACAGCACGGCGCTGCTCAATTCTCGAATCTGATTGGTCAGAAGGTGTTGAATTATTTTCTATAACGGCAGCTCTGAACGTCAAATCACAGGTTTATTTTATGTTAATGCGCTCATACTAATATAGGGACTTGTACAGCGGCTGCACTATATAATGCAAACCTAATAATATAATGCATTTGAAAAAAAAAGTTATTTAACAAAGCCAAATGTTTAATTTATGTGCTTTGTAAGTAATATTTATGGAAGGAGTCTCCAGTGTCATCAAGATCAGCAAGTTTTCAGACACGGGAGAGTTTTCAGGACAGAGAATTGTGTGCTTTCTGCTTTCTCAGCAACACAAGACAGTTAATAAAGAGAAGAAAAAAGTAGATGCTGGTGAAAGATTGGCTGTTTGTAGCTGCTATATCGTAAATGTTAACAGGAACTAACTTGTCTCACAGACACGCCACAAAATTAACTGTAACTATAAATGGTTATATGTTTAATCCGTGAATAACTTCAAATTGCTGTTGTATAAGAGGAATAAAACAATTTGTGACATGCCATCATAAGAAAATAAACAACACAGCAAACTGAAGTCATTATTTTCCTATAACGGCATGTCACAAATAACATATGAAATACACAAGTGTTTTATTCCAGACATCATGGTATGTAATTTTGCTGAGGTTTTGCTAACAAATGCACAATAATTTCGTCCAACATAAAAAAAATTTTTTTTACATATTGTACAAAAGTAGGCTATTTAATGACTCAAATGATAACTTTCGAAAAGTGTATTGCGTAGTTATATCATGATATCGATATCATATCGTCACATCGCCCAGTCCTAGTTTGGCACAGTTCAATATTACATTTATTGCAGTGTCAGAAATCCAAATAAAAGAATAACAAGTACAACACATTACAATACATCGGCATCATTAATATCATCATCGCTTCCATCACTGACTAAATAATAAAATACTGTATAGACTCAGGACATGTTTGAGTTTCACATTAGCAGGTCTGTTATTTCTGAAACTATAAAATATTTTGAAGCAATGTCCCTTATGTAATCAATAATGCGTTCTTTAAAACAAGAAACAGCTGCAGTGTTGCGAGGTTCATGAGGAAAGTGGAGGGGAAAAAAAAAATCACGAAGCAAACGCATTCATTTACAAGCGCTAAACGTTTTTTTCTACCACACGTATCACGACTATATGACGAGACGTTGTGTGTGGACCGTCTTGACTGACCGTCTCTACCTCGTCTTAGCACCAGGTAGGAAAATATAGTTATTGCTAACAAATTAAAAGGAATATACAGTATCTTATGAGCTGAGTTGGTTGAGCACAAAAATAGTTGTTAGAAATATCTTTAAATTAGTACTGATAATGCTTTGTGGTGCAAAAGCAATCAGATTAGCAGCATGTAAACTGTACACGTGAATGTTTGGCTCATGGTTCATGACCTGTTAATTGACCCCCCCCCCAAAAAAAAAAAAAAAAGTCTGGCACCATGATTTGTTTTGAAAAAGAAAACAATTCGGTGACAGGAAGATTTACTTCGGGAAAACTACCCCAGGTGGTGTTTATCATGTACATAGTGTTTGTTTTTGCTTCTTGAAGAGAAAAGTCTACTATATACAGCTTCATGAGTGCTGGAAAATGGCCCAGAATGCATGCTGTACAATCAAGACTTTTTCATTTTTACAACTCTTTTTTTTTTTTTTTATCCATAAATATTCTCTGTGCTGTTATAATGATAGAAAATAACAAAGATCCCTGTGGATGAACACACAACATTGAGTAGTGTATTGCTG
This sequence comes from Parauchenoglanis ngamensis, assembly GCA_030014255.1. Lineage (NCBI taxonomy): Eukaryota > Metazoa > Chordata > Actinopteri > Siluriformes > Auchenoglanididae > Parauchenoglanis > Parauchenoglanis ngamensis. Next base: position 3,565,302 of record JAQMYM010000017.1, read on the forward strand.
TGTATTAGTGCAGGAGTCTCTGCACTGGGAAAAACATGTGTCTGGGCTGCAATAGAGGATAATCGCATTTACTTTGTGGCAGATTTGTGCCTTCTAACTATCGTCCTAAACTATTATGTTCCCAGATAAAACTAAGATAAAACATTCACTGCCCGACTACGATTAGACAGTGCTTGCATTTCAGTGTAACACTCCTGCAACCCAGTGATAAAATGAAATGCAATGCAACATGGACTTACATGTGTTTCATTAAAAAAGAAAAAAAGAAAGAAAATATAAATAAACCATGTGTGAATGTTATATAAAAGTAATTTGGTGAAACACGTCCCCGCGATGATGAAAAGGTGCGACTGCTTTTCTGTCCAATTTGCCGTCATCCCCGAACAGATTTAAATTCTCATGTTGAATATGTTCTACCAACTGTGCTAAACTGTCGTCCACCATGTTTGCCTTAACTTGCAGGTTTTCTGTGAGCTTTCATGTTCGGAAAAACTCAACCCAGATGTCGATCAGCTACACTGGATGGTTTTACTATATGCGATTGATGACTTTTCAGGACGAGCGCCACACTGTTTATTTGCCTCATGTTCATTTCCCCGCCAAAAAAAAAAAAAAAAAAAAGAAATTTCAGAATAGCATGCTTTCTTTACAGTTCATCATCACCACTACCCTATTCGTGGCAATGCTGCAAGTATTGCGCAATCTTAAACCGTCCTCCTATTGGTGGATTGTAGATCAGCGTTGTAGCTCTACTCATATCGGTATTTTAATTTGAAACATTTCAGACACGGCCTTCATGAAAACGTCACTAAATCACCTGCTGGTTCTTAACTAGCAACCAAACTATTAGTATACGTTTTTTTTAAATGGGGTGGAAAATTGTACAGTGTAGGAGAGATGGCTTATGGCTTAAGAGTTGACTCATTAGGAAAGACGCATTACTTCAATGTGTGTGGGCTTTTTTCTGAGCGAATACTGTGGTGTGACGAAGTTTGATGACTGAAGGATCTGTGAAATCTGTGATTATAATTGTTTATTAAATAACAACAAATTTTAAAGTTTGGTCCTGGCATTATGAACGTAGGTAAATGTACAAAAAAAAAAAAAAAAAAAAAAAAAGAATATAAATGTAGTAACTACATGGTTATGCTAATAACCTATTTGACCTATTAGAACTATATTACACAACTATTGTTAATTACAAAGGACCTTAACGTTTCTCTTTCAGCATTTTGGCATTATTACCATCTTTAATATATATTTAGGGCTGGAAAGCTGCTTTCGAGAAAGTATAGGCTATTATTCATATTCTACATAACTTTATCAGCACATTTTACTTCCATGAACTCTACACTTAATCTATTGCTCTCTTCCAGCACCTCACGGATGAGTAGGATTTAAACCCGTGATTTACCTGAGCCCTAACCTCCCCTGCGTTCACTATAACATGGCCACGCTCTCCGGGGTGCAGTTGAGGTGTGTGGAGGTGCTGCTTCCTCCGGGTGACTTCATGCTGCGAGCACCACAGCCCATGGGTACGCTTTTGCCCATGCCTCCCATGATGACTCCTGAGCCCGAGCTGTCGTGCGGCCTGCCGATGACGAGTGCGGCCATCATGGTGTCGCTGCTGACGCTGCCGAACTCGTAGGTGAAGGTTCCATAATAGACCAGGACGAGGACGGTGAAGATCCACTCGCAGATGGCGGCAGCGTGCTGCAACACGAAGCTCTCGTGAATGAAGAAGATGCCGCCTGGGTTAGGTCGAGGAGTTAAAGAGGAACAACTGGAAAGTCGTTACTTATAGCTTTTTTTTTTTTAAGTCTTTCCAAATCCTAATTCCTAATTAAGTCTTTCCTAATCATTATCCACATTTTGTTTTCAAAAACAAAGCTCTGCAGTAAATCACTTATTTTTCATACACATCATATATCTAGAGTTGAGTGCACACCCTTATACAATGGAAGATTTTACCATTTTAATCAACATTGTTCAAACAGTTTATGTTAAGATTTTAACTGTGAAACTATCTAACATTTTTTGGCAGTTTGGTTTATAACAGTGTTTCTGACGGTGTTTAGCTTTGCATAAGGTCAATATAGATCTTTTTTTTAATTTTTTTATTTTTTAGGTCTTCAGCTGTTTTGTTTCATTCCAACTGATGCTTACCTCTTAGTGCTTGAGCAAACTGTCATACCCTGCTCCTTGTTCCGCGCTCGGCGCGCAGTGAAATCTCGACAACGCGTGCAGCGGGCGCTTCATCTCCGTCGCGGAAGCACGCGCTTCCGCATTCGTACGGAGAACACTCCGACTACACGGACTACAGTTCCCATGAGCGCCTGCTCCCAGCCAGTAGGCCAATCAGCGGGGAGCAGGTGGCTCTCATTCATGAACTAATTGAGTCATGTATTAAAAGGACTGCATTTGCGCTTCGGTTTCGCGAAGCCTTATTGACTTTCCTTTGTGTAGTCTTGCCGAGTGTTTATATTACCCGTGGTTTGATTGTTGTGTTTTGACTCTGTTTTTGCCTTTTCACCTCAGATTTTGGATTTCCCTGTTTGTACTGTTTGTACAGTACTTCTGCCTGCCCATTTTGTACCTTTGCTCTCTCGTGTGTATATTGTATATATTAAATGAATATACAGAGGCCATGGTTATTGTTTCCACCTGTCTGTGATTTGCTAGACTATTTCAACTCTCTCTTTCATCCCTGTTCTTTGTTCAGTCCTTGTGTTCCTCATGTGAGTACCAAGTCTTTGTTTTTTTAATAGTGCTTCACCATTTGCTGCTGATTTTTTGTGTGTGTGAGCATTCCATATGTGTGTGGGTGTGTGTGCGTGCATGCGTGTGTGTGTAAATGTGTTTTTAACATGTGTCTACATGAGCGTTTCGCATATATATTTGTGAGTTGTCAGTAGTATTTCATACGTTTTTGTGTACCAAAAGTCTGAATTATGTCCTAAACGTCCCCTCATACTGCAGCCCTTTCTCATTACTAAATGCGCTATGCTCTCCTGTACTTTGGCAGTTTACACTTGGCAAGTTTGACTCTGGAGTAAAATCTCCTGTGGACGCAGCGCGCTCATTCCGCAAGTGGAACAGCAGCGTACTTGCTGACCGCACCGTGTGCTGAGATTAGACTGTCCTCTGTTGGACACTGTGAACGCTGCCTGCTCGGTTATCCAGCTAGTGAAGCTTGCTGACTGTCCTGCTAGCGGGACCTCACATCTCCAACAACATCGGAGCAAATTGTGAAATAGAAACTAGTTTAAACAGCAAACTACTCGATTAAAACATCTTAAAACTACTTTCCATTACAGAATAACAACAACAACAAAAGCAGTATTTCTTAAAATGATAACAGTTGTGAGTTTTCTCACCCTCCATTGTGTAATACTTAGAGCTGTCCCAACACCACACGAGTCATGTTCCGATGACTCACACACACACACATATACACACACACATATACACACATACACAGCACTGTCAGAGCCCTATCATTATCAGGAACTTCTCAAAAAGTCATGTTAGTACCGATGGACATGAAGCGGTGTTAGTGCGACTGGAGATAAAGCGGTGTTAGTGCCGATGGAGATAAAACGGTGTTAGTATGGATGGAGATAAAGTGGTGTTAGTTCCGATGGAGATAAAGCGGTGTTAGGGCCGATGGAGATAAAGCGGTGTTAGGGCCAATGGAGATAAAGCGGTGTTAGGGCCAATGGAGATAAAGCGGTGTTAGGGCCGATGGAGATAAAGCGGTGTTAGGGCCAATGGAGATAAAGAGGTGTTAGGGCCGATGGACATAAAGCGGTGTTAGGGCCGATGGAGATAAAGCGGTGTTAGGGCCAATGGAGATAAAGAGGTGTTAGTGCTGAGTTAATACTGATAGAGATATAGCGGTGTTAGTGCCGATAGTGATAAAGCGGTGTTAGTGCCGATAGTGATAAAGTGGTGTTAGTGCTGATAGAGATAAAGCGGTGTTAGTGCTGATAGAGATAATGCGGTGTTAGTGCTGATAGAGATAAAGTGGTGTTAGTGCAGATAGAGATAAAGCGGTGTTAGTGCTGATAGAGATAATGCGGTGTTAGTGCTGATAGAGATGATGTAGTGTGACTCCTGATGGAAGTGAAGCGGTGTTAGTGCTCTTAGAGGTAATGAGATTTTCGTGCTGACAGATATTGAAAAGGTTGAAACATCATGAGCACCGTGGAGCCAGAGGTGATACTAACAGCCTGATATAGAGCTCCAGAGTTGTCTAAAAAGCCCAAATTATTTGTCCTCTTTCTCAGAAAAAAGGAGTTCTCAGAGGCACACACCTTGTGTTTGAAAGCTACTGAAGAGCTCTTTTCAACAACATGGCATGTGGTCTTTGCAGTCCGGAGCTATCAGGTTATTTCTTATCCATTGCATTATCACTGTCTCTTTTAACCTGATGATCCATCCATTATCTACACCGCTTTATCCGTTCTTTGAGTCAGCTGATCTTTTGTATGCCGAAATTCTTGAGTTTGCATAAAGCTTTCAACTCGCATACTCTCAGTGACAATACTGTTTTGAAAAGGAAGCTGAAACCCACAGGAAGCAGATAATGATTGTATATAGTGGTGGGTTTCTGTAGGATATTTTTCGGATGTGTATGGTTAGATGCCATTCCAACACACACATATTTCACATTGCTCAGACTTACATAAAATTCTGTTCTGTGTCATTTTAAATAAAAAAATAATGTTTCATCACATCAGAAGGACCTAAAATGTCTATATACCAAATAACCAATTAGACCAATCATGAGATGATACTATTTTGTTCTTCAACAGCACTGAGTAATCAGGAACACACAAAATGCACTGTACTGAGGACTTAATAAACAAAGACAGACGGACGGACGGACGGACGGACGGACGGACGGACGGACGGATAGATAGACACTAATGCTGCTTCAGATTAACACACTTTATTATTTCCAATGACAAGCATAAAATCAGTGACACCTTGTAAATTATGGCAAGCAGAGGGCTCAGAAGTGACAGAATAACACAGGACAGGATGTGTTTTTTGGTAAAAATGTACAGCTGCATCAACCAGAAAAAAGACAAGGCTGCTACACCCCAAAAGAAAGACAGATAGAGGCAACGTCAAACCACCTGTACAGTACCTAAAGCACAGAAACTAAATCCCATGATTAAAGATTAGAAACAGAGCTATGTCCAATGGCAAAGCCTAAAGTTATAATTAATATGACTAATATATATTAATATAATTACTGATTATGGTTGGCAAGCTGACCCCCAAAGAAATGTCTGAAACATTGGAGTGTGCCCTTGCTATACTAGCTACTGGCATAGGAGAGAGGCAGGAGTTCATTCCTTACCCCAGTGACATATGCCAGCATGATGTCAAGGCTTGAAAATTATTGAATAGAGGAGTCTTGCCTCCATTTCAGCCCATGCCCACCGAGCCAGATCAGCTGACCCATTCTGTATTACCACACAGAGCACTGAGGGCAAGCCTGCGACCCTTTTAGTGATTCCCAGCTCCAAGATTTGCATCAGAATATACCTCCTTCTCTCCTACCCACTAGTGGCCATCTAGTGGTCATCAACAAACTCTCTGCCCATCATTGGAGTACCCTTTGACCAAGGGCCAGGGACTCTAGTGTCTACCCAGAGACATTAGTATGTTCTGGTAATCCTGGACTATACCACCCAATACCCCGAGGCAGTCCCACTCTAGAAGGCCACATCCCACAACATTGCCAGAGAACTTGTCCACTTGTCCTTCTCTTCACCTGAGTATTCTTAATAATTTGATATTATGTTCCCACACTACATTAGCTGATCAGTGTGTTTATCACTTTCTATTATTATCCATTTCTTCAGTAAAAGCTGAGTCAGTATTTATGGGCTCTTAGTTTTTCTCTCACTAATGAGATATGTTGGGTTTTTGGAAGGAAAATATATTTAAATCTGATGTAGTATGAGCATGAAACAGCCTGATCTCTGGCTCAACCTTACCGACCAAAGAGAACAACTTGTCTTATTTACATTTGTTTCATATTCACACAACATAAATACACTCAGTGACAAAAAAGTTAAGCAAGCAGAAGGAAGGGTCCGATTTGGATGTAATTCAGTATACGTGCAGACCAGCGATGGGTATGTAAATGATTCGATTTCCAAGGAGCTGGCATGTCTAGTCACCGGACACACAGGATGCCTTGAAGACACATTAGACAGCATTACAAGTACTTGACGGAGTTTGATAGGTGTTGTATTATGAGTTTGCATAAGGCTGAGTGGTCGTATCATACAATTGCCAAGCATGTGGGGCATACAGATGTCACAGGTTGCCTGATGTTGAAACCAATGGGCATGTGAAGGCACCCACACACGTCATGAAGTTTCTGGTCACTCAATACACACCACACCAATGGATCGTCGTATTATACGGCAAGCATTAGTGAACCCCATGATATCTGCACCAGCCATCTGGACACAGATATTGGTCTCTCTACAACACCCAGTGTCATCCCACACAATGTCTCAATGGCTGGCATCAACCGGACTACCCACGGTTCACCATCCTATGCATAGGCTGCCTTTAACACCAGCACAGAGACAGCTATATATAGAGTGGTGCCATAGCCGGGAGGCATGGGCTGATGACGGGTGGTGTTGTACCATGTTCAGCAATTAATCTCGGTTCTGCATTACCATGGACAACTGCATATAAGGCTGCACCAAGGGGAGAGGACCAATCTTGCCAATGTTGAAGAGACACACCGGTGTTACTCCTGGCATCATGGTGTGGGGAGTCATAGAGTATGACTTGAGGTCATCTCTGGTAGTGATTCGGGGGGAACAGCGCTACATCAGTGACATCCTGCGTCCGCATGTCTTACCCCTCCTGAGAAAGCACACTGGTACAGTCTTTCAACAAGACAATGCCCATCCACACACAACACATGCCTGTATCATGTTGAGGTCCTCCAATGGCCAGCCAGGTCCCCCGATTTTTCTCCAATCAAACATGTGTGGGATCAGGTCGGATGTCGGTTCAGACCCAGTCCCAATCTGCAGGATCTCGAGGGCCAGTTACAACAGCTGTGGGTCAACTTGGATACAATAGCTGTATGACTCCCTTCTGCACCATATCGCTGCATGTATTCAGGCCCAGGGTGTGCCACACCCTACTGACATGGGACCAGCAGTGTGCCCATACTTCCATCTCTGTTGTCCGTTTGATCTGATATTGTAATCATTGCAATACAGTCACATGAGTGTAGTTCACCATTTGCAGGTTCATTTCATTTCAACCACTCCATCTGGGTGCCAACTTTTTTGTCACTGAATGTGTATGAATATGAAATGAAAATACACAAAACAGACAAGCTATAAGATGCAGTAAATGGCAAGGGTTAGTTTAATCGCGAGCATGATGTGACCAGACAAGAAACAATTGAAATCCAAAAAAACAGCTAGAAAAAGCAAACGACTAAACACCACTTTCTAGCAAAACAACAACAACAACATTTTTTTATTCTGTAGGTAAATCAGAGGACTGATAATATCTTTAGAAAATATCTAAAAGTATTTAAAGTATGAAAAACAACTTGACCTTGTTAATCTATGCATTGTAGTTTACATGAAAGTTATATGAATTATGTGAAATACATAATATGAAATGGGTGAATTGATAGTGGTAGTTCTGTGTGAGCAGGTTATCTGAGAGGGTCAAATGAGTGACAAGTGTCTTATACAAGTCAGATAAGGCATTACATATATATTAACATGCTTTCAGGCATTTTATGATTTTGCTGTTGGTTCTAAATTTACCAGTAACAGACATTTTTCTCACAGATCCACTGTGCTTCATAAGAACATGGTCTGTCATTCCAGACCTTTTTATCTGAAAACTTCCAAATCTCAGCACAATCCTCATTCTTATGTTGGTCATTCGGTTCCCCCTTATACCAGTACCTGAAAGCCAGAGAATCAGAATCAGTGTTCAGTTATCTTCAATCCCAAAGGTTTAACTCACTGAGATTCATAACACTTATAACAACTCCATAACTCTGACCAATAAGAATATAACAGGAGATAATGTTAGAACTGCTACAATGCATAGGAGCATTGAAGATTCACAGAAGGGAAGAAAGTGTGATAAATAGACAAACATACTGAATTAATTCTCATCTCTTACCCAGTGCCATCAGTCAGTTTTGTACCGTCCACCCATTTCCACTCTCCCTCTGTGTCTCTGTCACTCAG